>QXDQ01000010.1:0-304757 GCA_003717155.1 Protomyces inouyei
GTGTCACGGACTGACTGATCAAAGTTCTATTCTGGTTTCAGATGTCTTTTCAGATGTCTCACCACCTGAAACCCCTGGTTACATCTCGCGGCTATTCTTCTGTGCACAACCACAGCGACCGATCTAGACCTTCTCGTCTAGCTCATGGAACAACTCGTTCAGCATCTTCAACAGTTGCTTGCTTTCTTCTGGCTCAAGTCTCTTATTCTCGCCTGACCAATCTGAGACATCTCTTGTCTCTTCGCGCGTCTGGCTAGACGTCGCCCACAGTCTTTGGTACTTTCGCCCTGTTTCTTGTCTTACTCTTTTATGGGTTCTACCTCTTGTCTTTCTTGCTTCTAGCTCTAGTCTGATGAAGATAAAAGGACAGCCTTCTGCTACCTTGTTCTTCATTGACCAACTTCGTGCACAGGTAGAATCGTCTCAGCTTCCAACGTACCTCCGTCAATCCCCTTCGAGCCCAGTCGTTACAATAAGCAGTAGCCAAAGCATGTGGTGCGGAGCCGCATTCTGCGGAGTCCAAGGTCGCGTCTTCATTACAAGAACCAAGCAAACTGTGAGGATGCGCGAGCAGGACGGGACGAATGCTTGTGCTGCAGCTGAAGACAGGACTTGTGCTCGATGTAGGTTTACGAGAATAGAAATTGTAAACTAAGTTACAAGACAGCAGAAGGCTATCTACTTATGTCTACCAGGTACGAGCATGAGAGTGGATGGCGATGATGCGGGCGAAGCCGCGAAGCCTGCGTGAGCCGACTCTTAGCAAGAGAACAGATAAGAAAGAGGGGAAACGAGACTGTATGAGCCCAGTGGAGATGTCCGAGCTGCAGGATGAGGAAGAGGAAGAACAAGGGACTACGCGGTGGACTTTGTCGACGAGTAAGAGTGCGAGTTGAGACAACGTAACAGAGCGTTGCCGGAAGCGAGGAAGCTGAGCGCGTGACGATAGACAACGTGCCAAGGTGGTATGCGTTGTTAAATGGCGAAAGTAAGTAGAGCCGTGATGAGTTGCCAGAACATGTGGTGTGGAGTAGTCGGATGCGAGGTTCAAAGCTGCGTGTTCGTTACACTTATATTCCATCAAAGTCAGTAAAGTTCTTCGAAAGAAGATTTTTTTGGTTCTACACAACAATGGTAGGAGTTTTGACACTAAATTTGATGTAAAGTTTAATTTTTTTAGAACTAGCCATTCATCTGTGACTGGAAAAGGCAAAAGCCAAAGATGATTTTCGTAGTTGAGATCGCACAAGGTCGGAGGCAATCGGCGAAAGTGCTATTTTGAAGGCCTTGGGAGGACTGGTGCGTTTGAGCTGTCCTAATTAGCAGTCAACTCACGACGGCGACTCCTGTGGGGACTTTACCATGAAATCTGTTGGGTTGAAGAATTGGAGGGGTAGTCCTGATAGCAGGTAAACGTAATGACGGATTGCAACTGTAAGACAGAAGAACTGGTGGTAAGTGACTTGGTACATTCTTATACCATGGGAATTCTCTGACGTGGGCTCCGCCAGCGGAGGCTGAGAAATGGTCGCAGCAGGCTACCAGCTGGGCCAGACTGGCATTCTTGGGATATCGTGTCGCATGGTGCGTGCAAACATTTAGAACTCCGTGTGATTGCACGACAAACAAAAGAGATCATGTCAGGGTACAAAGGTATTGCTCGGAGCTGAGTCAACTGAGCTTGCGTTTGAAACTGTAGGTGGACCTAGTGATGACGTGTCTAGCGATGCGTCTGACTGATGCAACTTAGATAGTGTAAATAGGACAATCACGGATGAAAACCAGAGTAGAGGCTCCTGCCCCTTATAAAGTACAACAAGGAGTGACCTTCACGTGCAAGCACGCGGTATGTAGGAGAGGGATGCACAAGTCGAGCCATGTGGCTGGGTACTTGATTACTCAACACTGAGTCAACAGCCTAGGTGCTTGGGCGTGACATTCGGCAGTTGGCTGGCCATCGCCGCCTGTTGATTGTCTGCAGCTCTGACACAACACAATAGCATAATTCATAGCTGCAACACTTTCGAAACGCCTGCTACGTGCGTTTGAACCATTTCTGCAGTAGACCAACACATCTGTACTGAAGCTGCAGCCATTTGTATTAGCTGCAGAACACATGCATATGGTGGCAATCGTGAATCATGCTAAGCTGCTGCGTGAGGCTATCCCATATCGATTCTATAGCTACTGAACTTCTCATTGGTAGAAACCTACCAGCTGGCTTGATATGGTTAGGGAGATTGTCGGATAAGAACAATCGAAGCATCGTTGTTACGGGCTTAAGGCTGATTTGCAGATTCACTCAGAAGCACTCACTGTTCAGAGTGACACTTCAGCTAACAGAGCCCTCAGCGGATTGAAACTTTCTCATTACGACTTGTTGTCATAGCACGAACAACCGCAATTATAGTTCCCTTCAGGTGTCGCGGTTGGACTACGATTGTTGCAGAGCAAATGTCGACCTGTTTTACATTTTCCATTCGAGTCTTCAGCATACCATTGGCACTGATCGTTCTGCCCACAACTGGGTCCCACATGATCCGGGCGCTTCAAAGCGGAGCAAAGTATCTCCTCTGTAGCGTTGGCTGAGACATAGACGAATAAGTAGATTGCAAGCCATGAAAAACCAATGACGCGAACTGGTTGGGCCAGCTATAGTTGGGTCAGTGAATTCCTGATTACGACATCTTACCATTGTGTTCAAACTTTGTAGTCCCCAATTGAGATATCCGATATGATCGAGGCAGCTGAGATGGCTCTGTAGATGACCTGAAAGGAAATAGGTTGGGTATTGAGCGCTTCTTATAGTGAATCTCGCGAATTTGATCAGGCTAAACTGAAATGTAGCTGAGCGAACTTAGCTAGTTCGAACAGCGAAAGCACATGCTGTGACATTGAAATGAGCTGTTTTGAGCTAAATCGAGGCCCTCACCCCTTGCTTTTCAGAAATGGAGTCACATGGTGATATTTGTCTCAGGTGACCCCTGTCAAACCGCTGTAGGTTTAGTTCAGAACGCTTCAGTCTCGAGGCAGAGGATGCATGTGTACAATACCAAAGCTTAAGCGAAAGTCAGGAAGCTATGTTATTGGCTCGACAAAGCTCTGAAGTTCATGCCCAGCGTTCATACTATTAGGAATAAACATATAGACACAGGAGAGAGAGGGTAATCGATCAATAAGATTTCACGCAAACAGTCAATCTTATTCGATGCGCTGTCATACTATGAAATGCATTGTCCATCTGAAGCTATCTTGCCTTTTTGTCCAATAAGAACAGTCAATCAAGCGTGGTCGTATCTGAGGTGCCATCTGCGATGCGGTGCCATCAGTCATGTGACATGTCAAATCTCCTTGGCCCCTTTTGCACACGGACAGCCGGTCATGCAAGGTAGCGTTGTGCCATGTGATTCACCTTTTTGGCCCATCTGAAATTATCACTTCTATGTCACACCCGGGTGTCTGTTTGGACTGCCATTTGTTCTGTCGTTGCGAGTGCGACTGCGACGAAGAAGACAAAGGACAAGCGACAAGCAATCAAGGCACAACTCTCAGAATACATTCAAATGGCTGCTACTCAGGTATGATATGCTCTTGCCAGCCAGAGACTACTTCCTATCCGGGAGATGGCACCATACTGCCAGTCTAGCACCACTTGTGGGCAGGGTATCCATCGTGATACTCCGACACATGCGACATCTCTGGCGGAAGAGAACAGAACTTTGCGGACAGCAGGCTAACCTCTCCTCCAGATTGACGGATTCAAGCGTTTCGTGGAGGTCGGCCGCGTCGTGTACTTCACAAACGGACCATACACCGGCAAGCTCGCCGTCATCTCTGAGATCATCGACCACAACCGGGCGTTGATTGACGGCCCCGAGACTGAGGTACCCAGGCATGTTGCTTCGTACAACACCCTGACCCTGACACCTTACATTGTCGCTGGTCTCCCTCGCTCAGCCAAGAGCACAGCTGTCTCCAAGTTCTGGAAGAAGTCTGGCGTTCAGGCCAAGTTTGACGCAAGTGCATACGCAAAGAAGCTTGCTGCCCGCAAGACGCGTGCAGGTCTCTCTGACTTCCAGCGATTCCAAGTGATGAAGCTCCGCAAGCAGCGCAAGTACGAGGTGGCTGTCAAGGCGTCAAAGGCATAAACTGCCGTTTGCATTCACTCTCTTGCATTGACGAAGTCAGGGTTGATACACTGGATACATGACGCTTCTGCATCCTGTGTCTCCCTGCCTCGTCTCCCCCTTTCCTGTTCTTAGCCGTATCGCATGTAGAACTTGACTCCTTCCAACGTCACTTCGAACAAACTTGACGCGACAACACACATCAAAACGCCGCTACAAGTCATAGAGAAGCTACAGAGTCACGGGTCATGTCGGAACAATTGCCGCCGCCCAAGCCAAGTACCTTCCAGCAAACCAAGTCAGTCGGCAAGTCCATTGGCAAAGCAGGCTCTTCCTTCCGTAGCGCCGTCAATTCAATCGACAACATCTCCATTTCTCGACACGGTCTATCCACGAAGAAGGAACTCTCTGCAGGTAACGTCGGGTATGATCGAGCCAACTACGTCGCTGCACCGAGGCGCGACGCAAGTCACTTTGCACCGCCCCCAAAACGCGCCGTCGTCATGACACCTTCTTCTTCTTCAGCAGCAGCAGCAGCGCCCAATCGTCCTGTCGTCTCTGCGAGACCTCCTGTTGCGTCGCCACCACCTGCGCTTCATGCTCGAGCAGGTCCGCCTTTACCGGCCGCAAAACCAGGAAGTCTAGCAAGACCTGCACCAGCACCACCTATGCGTGCCACAAGCGGCGGTCGACCCGTTCCTCCTCCTCCACCTGCTCGGAAGCAAGCAACGAGAGAAGAGGGATTACCTGCGTATACGCCCGTTCCTGCATCAAATGGAATGTTGGGCGACTTGTCATCTCGCCTGAATGGACTATCCACATCCACGCCTGCACCTCCTGCCGTTGCTACGCCCTCAGCGACAGGATCAAGTCGTATACCCAGTAAAGCAGAAGCGTCTAGTGCCTTCAAATCAGCAGGCACGGTGTCCTCCCTCTACGGCAAATACGGCAATACATCCACTACCACGGGAAGTTCAAAAGCAGCACCAACACCTTCTTGGCAAGATGTCAAGGCTGGTGCTGCAGCAGCGAATGATTTACGTGGCTTTGCCGGGAAATATGCACCCAAAACAACCCCTGCACAACGAGAAAAGGCAATTGGTTTTGGGAATCGCGTTTTGGCGAGTCAGGGGCAAGCGACGATGCCTGTTGGTGCGATCCATGCATTATCTGGTACGACAACCGCTACGAATGTCGTTGTAGGAGAAGCACCTCCGTTACCGGCTGGAAAACCAGGATTGCCGGCACGGACGCCTCACGTTCCAACATGCACGGCGTTATTCACATTTGAGGGACAACAAGCAGATGATTTGTCGTTTGTCAAGGGCGATGTGATTGAAATACTGGATCGGACAGATGATCCAGAAGCGTGGTGGCGAGGACGTTGTCAAGGCCGTGTTGGTTTGTTCCCGGGCAACTACTGTCGCTTGAATGCGTGAAACTGAAACAAACAAAGCGAGCGATTGAATGCGATGGAGAGACTGATGAATAGCGAGATAGAGACAGATACGTAAACTTGAATGACATGCATGAACAAGAATGGTCAGTTCAAGCGCTAGCCATGCTGCAGCTAGATCAACCAGCAAAGACGTTGACGCATGTGGGAAGGCCAGTTTTGTGGGTGCAGGGAGACACGCTGGCTGTCTTGCGAGAGGATCCATGTCTTGCGCTAGACCAGCAACAACAAGTCTCTGTTCGTTCCATGAAGCAGCGCTTTGACGGCAGTGTCTGTGCATCGCCAAAAATAAACTTGGACGAAGCACTCTTCGTCTGCAGCAACGAGCAAGAAGCGCGCATCTGCGTCTCAACCCATCAGGAGCAAAGCCTGCAATTGCTCATCTTGGATACTAGCAGCGATGAAACACCACCAAGGCCGCTCATCTGTCTCTTCTTTCCACTTGGCGCACTGTCACAACAGAGGTGCGATGCGCTGAAGCCATTCAATCAGAATGCCAGAGATCCACAAGCAATCAAGCACGGTACAGATCGGTATTCCCTGCGCAGACTCAGACGCTTCCTGCTAGGCTTTGAATGGTTTCTCGACTTGGCACAACGACCAAAACATCTGCACTGTCGTGACCATATTCCCTCCTGGTTGGAATCAGGCGCAGAGGGCATTTTCCGCGGAGAACACCAAGTAGCTGCCAAATCAACTGTTCAGCAACAAAAGCAAGACAAGTCGCAGCTAGAACGCCTGCAGAACGTGGTCCGCCATCTTGGTATGGAGAAGTCATCGAGGGAATCATCCACACCGGTTGTGTATGCACCGCAACGAGCAGGCGGCTGGAGAACGCGTGCTACCATCCTGCCTGTCCATAAGAAAGGCGAGCGAGAGGTGAGCGGGGCGAGTAGTGAGAATTGGCAAGGTGAAGGGAGTATTGCAGCGCGCATCTTGCAAGGCGTTGGGATGCGCCCGTTGCCTGATTTGCGGCATTTGTTCAGACCATAGATCATCTGATAGACTATTGAGTGGATTGCTCCTTCTCGCGCTGCATCTCGGCTGTGAGATAGGCGTTGCAGTCGTCTTGCATACTGATGATGGCCTTGTTGAGCGCTGTCAACGTGCCGGCTGTCTTTCCGTCGCTTGAGCTTATGCTTGCCTCTTCAAAGGAGAATGTCAGGGTATGTTTCGCTGTCGGCGACTTGTACTCCACTGTAATCTCCATGTCTACGGCTCTTCTGCGGCTCAAGTAGGAAGAAGTGGTCTCGAGCTCTTTCTCGTCGTCGTGGCTTCACTTCAGATGGGGCGAGCTTGAGGAAGAAGACTTAAAGAAGCAGAGACTGAGTAGAGCTATATACAGAGAGCCCAGCTAGCTATGCCTTTTCTAGTGGAGTCAAGATGAGCGGCAATCCTCCCTTGGGCCTACTGGTGATGCTGGCTTGCACCTTGACTTCATGTCCTGGCTTCGTCTTCACCTCAAAGGCCAGCAGGATGCGCATCAACAGACACTTCATCTCGACCATTGCGAACCGCTGTCCAATGCAGCTTCGTGTACCGTGCAAGAATGTCTCTGTAGAGTAGTTTGTCACTGCAGCTGGTAAATTGTCGTAGCGATCAGGATTGAAGAGATGTGCATCATGTCCCCAGACATGCGGGTTCTTGTTGATGGCTGCTGCACAGATGAAGATGTTAGTGCCCTTTGGAATTGTATAGCCTTCAATCACAGCGTCTTCCATCGCTTGTCTGCGCGTCATTGGAACAGGTGGGTAGAAGCGTAATACTTCCTTGACCACATTATTCATGTATCGCAAGCTCTCGATACGCTCAAACGTCCACTCTTCACTTGCATCCTTTGCTTCTTGCAGTTCTTGTCGTAAGCGTAATTGCACCTCAGGATGCTCAGCCAGGGCCAACAACGCCCACGTCGTACCGGCAGACGTCGTCTCGTGTCCAGCAGCCAACAGCGTCATGGTCTGATCTGACATTTCTTCTTCAGTCATGGGTGGATCTTCCGGATCTCCTTGCTTCTCCTTGCGAATATTGTCAGACACGAGTAATCCAAGGATATCATTGCCAACATCTTGACCTGCCTGTGCGCGCTGTACCTTGTTACGCACGAGTTCCTTCGAGATGCGTGCAATCACTGCCGTGTCTGCATCGACCTCGCGATGCCTGCGAACAGGAATCTTGCGCACAAAAGGAACATAAAACACGAGCACGGCAAGCATGCGACTTTGTTTCTTAGTATCAAACATGTCACTGTACGCATCAGCCAGTGCATTCTTGCTCGACCCAATCAAGCTGTCAATTTCATAACCAAAGCCAGCAGAACCAATAATGTCGAGTGTTGCGCGTGACAAACCACTCAGGACTTCAATCTCACCGCCTACTTGCCAGAGCTTGATGAGATTATTGGCCTTTTCCAAGAAAATGGGCACGATGGAACGGAGATGGGAGTGTGCAAAGGCTGGATTCATTTGCTTTCGCTGCCGCTTGTGGACATCGCCTTCCATAAACAAGATGCCCTTGGCACCCAAGATTCTGCGCAAGCCTTCACTAATGTCTGGTGGCTTGGGGAAGCTTGTTGCCTGTTGAAGGACATGCATGTGAGCTTTTGAAGAGACGAGCAAGATGCGTTCTTGGTGGAAGAGTCCCGTATAGCGGATGAGTGGTGCTTCTGGGTGGTCCTGGATCCAGCGTAGGTGCGGCACCCCTGTGTCTTCTTTGAGGATCTGTCGCATCTCGCCAAAGAACCAATGGCCCTCTGGACCCGGAATGGCGCGCAACTTTGAGATGTACCGTGGAAAGACGAGGATGCGCCAGACAAAGTAGTAGCTAAAGGCGCCTAGGAAGAAGAAGGCGGCGATGAGAGGAAGGAGTGAGTATTGCGTGGCTTGTTTGGTGACATAGGCTGCAAGTGCGGATACAAGCAGGATACGAAGCATCGCTGGGGATTGCTTGATGCTTAGTAGCTGTCTTTGATGCAGCTGAAGGTGTAGGCCTTGTGCTAGATCCCTGCGAACCTCGTCAGTAGCTGGTCGATGACTCCACATCGCGTCGGCTGCAGTTTCCCCGGAAAGACAAAATCGAAGTCGAGATCTGGAGATGAGTGGAGTAGAATAGTAGATTGTAGAGTATAAAGAGAGTAGAGTATAGGGAGAAGAATAGAGTGTAGAGTGGTAAGCATGAGCAGCTGGGAGCAAAACATATATTAGGTCTACCATAACCAGAGACCTAAGCACTCTTCTTGTCAAAGTAATCCGTCATGTCGACATCCAACTCCTCCGCCGTTTTGGCCACACGCTTCACACGTCCGGGCCCAGTCTTCTTAAGCTTCGTCTGCTTCACTGCAAAAGGCCTAGCCACCTGCTTGCCCTTCTTGGCTTGCACCTGAGTAGCCACCTTCTGCTGCGGCTGCCTCGTCACGGAACCCAATCCAGGCAAACGCTCAGCAAGTCCCGGAACAGGCATCTCATGCACCAACTCTACCTGCAACTTCTGGTTCCTCTGATCCGTCTTGGTGCCATGAAGGTAGGCCGCTGCCTTCTTTGCCAAGCCAGCAGGCTTGCTCTTAAACACAATCGTTGCCGTGCCTGTCGACTTGCCATGTGCATTGTATGCCAGCTCCACCTTGGCAACCGGTCCAATTTTCCCAATCAGGTAATCCTTGATTTGCGCAGGTGTAATGTCTGAGGGGAAATGATGAACAACAATCTTAGTGGGATCCTGCTGCGTTGCTTTGGACACCAAATCAGCACTTTTAGCGAGTTTAGCAGAGTGCTGCTTGACAGCGGATGTCTTGGCGGCAGGTTGTTTCTTGCTCACACCAGCACCGCTAGTTTGTTTAGCTTTGGGTTTTGCCTGTTGCAGCTTGCCGTTGTGGCGATGGGTCTTTGGCTTGCTGGCGAGAATAGCATCGAGTGATTTGTCGAGATCCATGGTTCGTTGAGTAATTAAAGGGTTTTGTTTTCTTGAGAGGAGCTGTCAGCGTGCTGTTATTGAAGAGAGGATCAAAGCTCTCTTGTGCAGCAAGCATCGTATCAACAAAAGTAAGCATGAGAGACCATGAGCGTGTGCGTTTAGCAGAAGCGTCGTGTCCCTTTAGCGATTAAGCATCAGTGCAAGCGTCGCGTCAGCATAAACAAAAGCTTCTGTACACGCAGTAAGCATGACTAGCAGAACATCTAGAGCGTTGAAGCAGAAGACGACACGTCGTGCACATTCACGCGCGACAAACGACCGATTCGAACAGACGCTTGTCGCGTCCTTTATCGATGTTTACCAAACCGAGGATGCCGAGTGCCAAGGATACATGCGCATCCCTACCGGACGTAGGTACGCTTCCTTTTAGCGCCGAGTAACCAAGACTAGCCCATTGAATCGAGTCCGCTTGGCTGTCTGCCTGATGTATCGGCTCTGTCTTCTTCAGTTTCTTTGTCTTCCGATTTGATTGCTGCACAAGAGAGCGAGGAGGAGTTTGATCACGAGGATGTCATTTACCTGATGGGATACTTCGAGTCTGCGCCGCTCAGTAGATGCGTAGGGAGGGTGGATGAAGGGTCTGAAGTCTTGTTTGTCGTTGAAAAGGCCAGCGAGCAACTCCCAGATGCAACAGAGTCACAGCATCAGGCTGGATTGGAGCTATAGAACGGTCTAGAGGGGCAGCGAGGGAGGGCCCTGCGCCCGGATGCATGTAGATTGCTAGTTGAAGCACCGCACCGGGTAGTCCACACCGTGAGCCATCGTATTCCCGGCAAAGCCAGCCGTCGTATCCAACTTGAATGCTCTTCCCTTCCTACCCATCGGCAATGGCGGCATACCATCCTTCCCCAGCACAGCCAGCACGCCTTGCTGCTCCAGTGCACTCGTCAGCTGCAGCTCATCAATCTTAGCAAGCACCAATTCACCGGCCTTGCCATCCGGAATCGCAGGCGCATCTTTATTGCCATACGTCAAGAGCCCAGCAACTCGACTCTGTGTAAACACACTGACAGACGGATACTGCCGACGCACATCGCGCGCAAAGTAAGGGTTCTCTGCGATATCATTCGCTGGAGCCGTGACGGGCTCTTTGTAGATCTCTGGACGTGATCCAGGCATAGGGTTGCGATAACTCTCATTGAAGCTGATACCTGATGAACGTGTCTTGTCGAGGGCAAAGAAGTCTTTCACTTTTGACCAGAGACCCGGAGGCGTCTCCTTTGTATACTTCCTAAACGACATCCTTCTCGCGACACTCCCTGCTGCCTTGCTTCTGTTCGTTGTCTTTGGTCACCGTCGCCGTTGCGCTTCAAAATTGTCGCCGACCAGACACCACAGAGACTCAAAGAGCATCAAAAGCTAGCCTATACAAGGGCCTGTAGCAGGCCTCGATGGCCGAAGAGCGCCTTCCCTCCCTCAAGGGACCAGGCATGCCAATGGCTCCGAAAGTAACCTTCAAACCAAAAGCCGTCGCTCGGCGTAAAAAGGACGACACGGCGACCATCAAGCCTGAAGACAATCGTGCGCCAGCACCAGATAGTCCGCTTGGTAAACGTGCACAGAGAACAGGTGGACGGCGTGTCAAGAGGGAGGAAGTATTGGTGGCGTCGGGGCCATTTGCACAGGGACCTGCTGCCCAGTCTGCGCCGTCGCGACGAACGGCAAGACCCACGGCGAGTAGTTCTGGCGGCGGTCATGGTGGTGGAAGTGGAGGAAGCGGGGGTGGAGGCGGATATCATGCAGCTTCGAAAGTCGCTCAAGCAAATGCGACGGCGGATACAGTGATGGGCGAAGAAGAAGAGCAACTGGACGGACATCGTCGACAGTCGCTTGCATCCCTTGGCACTTCGAATGATCCTTGGGCACCCGTTACAACTCCTTGTCTGTCACGCACTCAGGCATTGCATCAAGAACCTGTATTGGCGACAGACAGCAAAGCCAGTGTGGAAGAATACTCACAGATACGAACGCTCTTTGAGGCAGACGACGTGGATGGCCAGCACTTCTTCACCATACAAATGCCGCCTGTGCTACCCTTTTGGGTACCTGATCCAGACGAAGTTACCAAATCCGAATCCATCAAGGAAGAACCCGGTCCAGAGGTCATTGAAATTGATCAACGTGCTGCAGTAGAGACACAAACGACTCAAGCAGTGCCAGCAGACAAACAACCCGTTAGAAAGCGGAAAAAGGCGAAACCAGTCGATTGGCCGCCACCAGAGGGACAGATTGGTCAAATTAACCTTCATCAATCTGGCATGGTCACGATGGACTATGGTGGCATTCGACTCACACTTTCACCGGGTCAAGATGTGGACTTTTTGCAGGAACTCGTGGCAATTGATGCAGATGCAAAGAAACAGGCGTGGGTGCTGGGACGCGTGGAGCAGCGACTCGTTGCGACGCCTGATTTGGACAGATTGCTTTTCCATGGGCAATAAAGTTGTCTGTCCTGCCTTATGATGATTACATAGCATATTACTTGTATCCGGGGGGCTTCATCCCACGCCATACAGTATAAGACGGCGCTGCTCAGCAGACTCTTTTATATTGGCATTATTTGCAGAACGTCGAATACAGCACGGTCATGTCAAGAAATGCATTTGTTTTGTCTATGTCGCAATTGTCTACGGGTCATCCATTAGAGGGCTTCATGTCAGGACTCAGGAGGAGGCTGGGCAGCAGGCGGTAGGTGCCTCAAGTTGTGGTCCCAAAATTCTTTCACAATGTTCTGCCCAAGAGCCTGCTCAATGGCATTGAACAATAACGTCAAAGCTCCAACATCACCTTCAGTAGTTCTCAAGCTGTCCCTTTCCTCAATGCTCAGCCATGGGAAAGGGAAGTACGTCGGATCTCGGATGGATTCTCTCACCGGACAAGCTTTCGCGGCAGCAATGAAACATGGATTCCATTTGGCAATGTCATTCGCAACGACGATTTTGGGAAACAGTCGGCAAGCGTGGCAAATTGGCACATACGGACGGTGAGGCTCGCCAGGGCCTTTCTTTGCAGGACACACCGACTCAGACACCTTTGTGTAAGGAGGAACCCAGTCTGGATCTTTTGGACCACACCGTTCGACCAGTACTCCCGCAGTGTTCCTCTTCATACGTTTGAGAAGCTTTTTGCTCATTGTTTCGAGTCCGCAAAGATCAGTATCATGGATCAGTGGCAGGTGAATGACCATGTCACAGCTGCAATAATAGGACTTGGATACCGGGCAAGGTCCCATTGCAAGCATGCAGAGACCGATAGACGAGACTTTTGGCCTAGTGAGGCCTAAACATAGGCTTGATGACCGCAAACAACTGTAAGCGCGAATTTTCATAAGATTCTTATGCAACTCTGTCATAAGCGGGAACACCCATTCGTGACATTTCTTGATGCAGTCTTGGTCGGTCATAGGGTCGTCCATCGTTTGAGCAGGCTCTTTGTAGACCTTGTAAGTGAAATTTGCAGCGTAGCACTTCTTCGTCTCTGGCGATGTATCCGCAGCCTCGAGCATTGATTTTGATGTCGACACGCCTGAAGAAGGAGCATTTTTTTTGCCAACAGATTGACCAGGGGTTCGCGTCGAGTTCAGCTGAGGTGTGTAGAGTAGGGTGAGAAGCATCAGTAGCAACACGGAGCAACAGCTAGAGCGCAGAGCAATTCTGTGTTGTTCCTGTGTGATCTAATATTCCAAGAAATTATCGTATATGGGCAGCAAATCAGTCTTTTCAATCGTCTGTGGGAGAGCAGCAGCGACCCAGTCGATCAAAATTGCAACTCATTCACCACGCGATGCAGCAGAACGCGTGCACACACATATTGATGTGGTATTTGACTTTGAACCAATCAGAGAGACCTTGGCAGTAGTTGTACTTGTTCTCCTGCATTTTTTGGAATCTAGACTCTTGACACGTCTGCCATCCTTGACAGTTGGTTCGACTGGTTGTGAGACTCCTGAAGAAATAGAGCAAATTGGTCTGGTATATAACGCGATTGGGGCAGTTCTTATGCGTCAATTGGCATGCATCCTAGGCTTCCCGGGTCCCTTGTACGCTGTGACTTCATATGCGCACCCGTCTACTTGCAATTGTATCATGGCAAACGCAGTTCTAATGGGCTCTCCTTTTCTGCCGATGTCATGCTCGTGTATTTGAGCAGCCCTGCAGCCCCTTGAACGCTTCAAATACATGCGTTGATTGCAAATGGAGACAACTATCTGCATGTTCGCCTGGCTGCTCGCGGAAAGACCTCGCCCGATCATAGGTGTGAGACATGAAATAAGGGAACCTAGCAGCCCTATAAGTACATGCGTTAGCAGATAAACTCAACGGCGGACTTGGAGCGGAAGTAATGCCTAGCAGCAGACAACTTTAGCATCAGCATGCAAACTCCTGGGTTGACAGCTGCAGTCAATGAGCGGGAAATGACTCAGAACAGGACAGCTCTATGAGCGTGAATAATTGTGACGATCTGGCAAAGTGCGTGAAATTGTGTGAGCGAATATATAGACTTGTACTTATAAGGTACGCACGGCAGGGGATCTTTCTCTTTTGAAACTTGCGCATCCACAATGGCATTCATAGCTATACGGCAAGGGAGTATCAAGGTAGTCTACAGCAAGTAAATAATGCTTGAAATGCTTGTGATGCCATGGCGGGAGTTTGTAAGAAATATGCGAGCAGGCGGGAAGGAGTGCTTGCGCTGTGGCACTACAATAGAAATTGAGAGTGAGTGAGAATGAATCTGAGGTGATGTGTAGGAATTTAGATGCCGCGCGCATGAATCTGTGGGAACACTTAACAGCTAGCTGTAGGAGTTTCAGTCACTCGATGGAGCTTGCAATGTCCGCGTTGCGATTCAACATGGTCGACCAGACACCACTACCAATTGCAAAAGCATTCAATGCGCGGCTGAGCAAGGGCCCTGCATGTGGCCTCGATAGCCGGAGAGCGCCTTCCTCCCTCAAGAGATCAGACATGTCAGCTGTCACGTAAAACCAAGACCGTCGCTCGTTTTGAAAAAGCCCAAACAGTTGTCAAGCCCGAAGAGAATCATGTGCCAGCACCAGATAGTCCGCTGGACAAACATGCACAGAGAGCTCGTGAACAACAGGATGGACATCGTCGACAGTCGCTTGCATCCCTTGGCGCTTCGAATAATCCATGAGCACCCGTTGCAACTCCTTGTCTCTCGCGCACCCAAGCGCTGCATCAAGAGCCCGAATGGCTGACAGACAGCAAAGTCAGTATGGAATAATACACACAGATACAAATGCTCTTTGGGGCAGACGACGTGGATGGCCAGCCCTTCTTCACCATATAAATGCCGCCTGTCCTACCTTTCTGGACACTTGATCTAGACCAGGTTGCCAAATCCGAATCCATCAAGGAGGAACCTGGTCCAGAGGTCATTGAAATTGATCAACGTGCTGCAGTAGAGACACAAACGACTCAAGCAGTGCCAGCAGACAAACAACCCGTTAGAAAGCGGAAAAAGGCGAAACCAGTCGATTGGCCGCCACCAGAGGGACAGATTGGTCAAATTAACCTTCATCAATCTGGCATGGTCACGATGGACTATGGTGGCATTCGACTCACACTTTCACCGGGTCAAGATGTGGACTTTTTGCAGGAACTCGTGGCAATTGATGCAGATGCAAAGAAACAGGCGTGGGTGCTGGGACGCGTGGAGCAGCGACTCGTTGCGACGCCTGATTTGGACAGATTGCTTTTTCACGGGCAATAACGCTGTCTGTCCTGCCCTGCCCTATGATGATTACATAGCATGTCACTTGTATCCAAGTGGCTTCATTCCACGCCATACAGTATAAGATGGCGCTACTCAGCAGGCTCTTTAATGTTGGCATTCTTTGCAGAACGTCGAATACAGCACGTTCATGTCAAGAAATGCATTTGTTTTGTCTACATCGCAATTGTCTAAGGGTCAGTCATGAGAGGGCTTGATGTCAGGACTCAGGAGGCTGGCCATTAGCCGCAGGCGGTAGGTGCCCCATGTTGTGCTTCACAAATTCGTCGGCAATGTTCGGCCCAAGAGCCTGCTCAACGGCATTGAGCAATAACGTCAAAGCTTCACCAGCATCTTCAGCAAAGCGGCTCCTCTCATACGGGCTCAGCGATGAAAAAGGGAAGCACCTCAGATCTGAGATGAATTCTTTCACCGGACAAGCTTTCGCGGCAGCAACGAAACATGGATTCCAAAGGTCATTCGCAGCAATATTTTTGGGAGTTAGTCGGCAAGCTTTGCAAACTGGCGGAAGGCGACGATCACTCTGATCTCTCTTTGCAGGACACGATGATTCAGACACCATTACAGAGGAAATCACGGACGGATCATACTGTTCGACCAATACTCCCGCCGTGTTTCTTTTCATTCGTTGAAGAAGCTTGTGGCTCATGTAGTTGAGATCGCAAAGCTTAGTGTTTTGGATATGTGGTAGGTGGATGACCATGGCACAGCTGCAATGATAGAAAGTGGTGTTTGGGCAAGGTCCCTCGCTAAGCATGCAGGTGTTGATAGATTTGACTTCTGGCCTGGTGAGGCCTAAACATAGACCTGATGACCGAAAACAACTGTTAGTTGAACGTCCTTTAATTTTTTCATGCAGCTCCAATACAAGCGGGAACAACCAGTTTCGACAGTTCTTGATGCATTCCTGGTCGGTCATAGGGTCGCTTCGCTGCTCAGCGTGCTCTTTGCGGACCAAAAAGCTGAAGTTTCCAGCGTAGCACGATTCAAGTCCTGGCTGTTTTCCCGCAGCCTTGAACATTGATTGCGGTGTCGACACACCTAAGGAGGAAGCATGTTTCTTGCCAACAGATTGACCAGATGTTCGTGTCGAGTCCAGCTGAGGCGTGTAGAGCAAAATGAGAAGCATCAGTAGCAACACGGAGCAGCACCCAGAGTGCGAAGCCATTCTGTGATCTTCCTGTGAGTTCCAAGATTCCCGACAGTTGTCGTGTATGGGCAGAAAACCAGTCTTTTGAATCATCTGCGGGAGAGCAGCAGCGGTTCAGTTGACCAAGGTTGCCGATCCTTCACCACGCGATGCAACAGGACGCGTTTGCACACATATCGATGTAGTATTGCCTTTGTAACAATAAGAGTGACCTTGACTGTAGTTGATGTAGTATCGCCTTTGTAACAATAAGAGTGACCTTGACTGTAGTTGTAATTGGTCTCCTGCGTTCCCTGGAGTCACGACTCTTCCCATGGCTAACCACTTTGACAGATGATATCCGCAGTGAAACTCCCGAAGAAGCAGTCATTTGGGCATCAAAGCCATACGGCCTGGTGTCATCGTGATTGAGGCGATGTGTTAATGTGTTGCCCAAAGTCCTTGTATGCTATGATGCCGCATGCGCAGCCGTCCGCTTGCGATCACATTATCTCATACGCAGCTACAGTAGCAGTGTGAGCCGTCCTTCAGCCACTGTGCTCGCATGATTTGGGTTCCGATAGCTCCGTAGGCATTTGTTTACTCCGCATGGATGCATTGTTAACGAACTGTAACATGATGTGGCACTGTATGTGCGTAGTCGTGAAGCTCCGCCTGTTCGCGGTGTCTTGGCAAGTGCACGTGGCAACTGCAACAAAGGAAGCAGCCGTACATAACCATGTAACAACAATTGCAAATGAGCGCAACGGCAGAGCTTCAGCTGCACTACAGCTTCTGCAGTGGTGCTACGGTAACAATAGCACGCAATACTCCGGGCTTGATAGGAGCGCACGCCCGCTCTCTAACGATACCGCAGATCCAAGCTTCAGCGGCTAAGCCTTCAACATGTCATTTCAGTCTCTGCAGCTGATTTACAATTGATTTATGATATTGGACGAGCGCAACGTTATGATGCAGCTGCATCTGATTCGAGCTCGTGTACAAATGCCCTGAGCTGCTTCTCACCAGCTACGCAAGTCAAGGCGAGCTGAAATGTGCTGACACTGCTTCAGCTGAGCGCACAGCAACTGGCCACTGAGAAGACCATAGCGATAGCGCCATCCCTACAGATAAAATTGAGAGTGAGTGCGCGTGAAATTGGGGGGATGTGTGAGCATTTGGGGTAGGGAGATGCCGCGCGCGTGAATTTGTGTGATTGTTTGGGGCAAAATCATGGTGTCAAGTCAATGGGTGGGAATGAGCGAGACTGCGCGCGAAGATGTGGCAGCGACAGCAAACGATAAATAGGCACAGCAAGCTTAAGATGTCAGGTTAGTGTTTCTATAAGTGCCAGGTGGTGCCAGACAATAGCGGCGAGATCAAAAAAGCAGGTTGGAATGTCTTTTATGCAGCGAAGCTTCATCTCATAAAGCGATAAAGTATCGCTTGGCGACTTCATGACAGCTTAATGCAGCCCCTACGGAAAATTTGGACCGGCTGATTACCGGCGGAAATTACCAGAAGACTACCGGCGGAATACCGGCGGAAAATCCCCAACTTTGCTGGCGCAGTAATACCAGCAGACTACCGGCAGACTACCGGCAGACTACCGGCGGAAATAAGCACGCCTTTACCAGAGCCAACCGGACGATTACCAAAGGATACCACCTGCCAACGGGTGAGCTCAATAGATGCTGTAGCGACAGTAGGTGCAGCAACTACACCATCTACGACACACTACAAACGTGCTGCCGCTTTCTTGGCCTTCTTGGTAGACTTGCGCGCCTTTTTTGCTTGTGCTGCTGCAGTCTTGGCCTTGGTCACAGTAGCGCTGCCTTGCTCAGCATCCTGTGCTCCGCGTGATAGCTTTGATGTTCTTCCAGACTAGAAATGCATCGTTAGTATGTCATGGTAGGAAAAGCAGAATTGCGTATCTTGCGAGACAAGGAGGCAGATCGATCTTTGCTTGACTTCTGGCCACTGGTCAGTCTTATAACATCAAAGATGGGACGGACTTGCCTTGGAAACTTGACAATTCTTGTTTGTTTGACGCTACATCTTGTGGCAATGTCTCCTCCGCATAATAGGCTCACATTGTGCTGAGACGAACTTGGCTGCAATTGAAAATGTTCGTGAGGTACATCAGGCAGAAGGTGGAACCCACAACTTTCGATGCAGCCTCGTCAATGCCATCGTCTTCAGAGAGGACGGAAGCGGGTGTCTCGCAGCGGTGTTCTCGTCATCGACGCGAGCAGATGACGCTGGCAACGTCGTGCGCTTTGCTGAGGTCAGCGTCTTGTGGCGCATCAGCAGTAGTCTTCTCTCTGTAGACTTTCGCTTTGCGCTTCTGTGGGCGCGTCAGTCAAGAGCTTGCATGGCACAGAGACACTCTCACCGCTTCATTCACCACCTTCGCGTGGTGCTGGCAGATGGTCAAGGCAATCCAATGTCCATGAGCTCGTTCCAGCACAGGGAAAGCCTTTTCCAACTTGTGAATAACCGTATGGAGCTTCCCAACGTTGCAATGACGCCATGTGACCGTCCTGCCTTGCGCATAGACCACAATTTGCCGAGTCTCCATCAGGTACCGTGCATGTGCCGCGATGTTGTTCCAGGTGGCGTCGCGCAATGGTGTCCGTGGCAAGAGTCCCATTGCGAGTCGTAGTGTCTTTGTAGAGGGACTATCGGCTCTAGAGAAGCCATGCGACGTGCGCTTGGATCATGATGGTATATCGATACGCTCAATAGATCCTGCGAGCCTGTTGTAGTCGTCGAGACTGTCTGTGGGAGACTCCTCTTCCTATCTGGGTCAGTCGAAGGTAGCGAGCTTGCAGCGTGCGCTGCTCACGCTACTAGTGGAGAACCTGTCTTGAGAAGAGTGATGAAGCAGCTGGAGATGCCACATGCTCGAATGGATAGGCTCAAGGACAGTGAGGTGTTGTCTACAAGCAGCAAGACGGTTCAGAGCAGATGCGTGTGCGTGTGCTGGTCATCCCATCTCGTCCTGAAGTGGCAAGGCAGGCATGAAAGGAGCAAGACGCCAAAGTCAACGATTCTCAAGATTCGCTAGTGCTACACTCTTCCAGTTTTCAGCCTACAAACGCCAACTTGTGATCGTGGCCAAGAAGCAAAGTGGCTAGTCGTCAGAGCACCACAAAGATCTTCGTTGTGAAGTGTGCTGCGAATGATCTCCATTCACGAAGCAAGGTCGCGTTCAGTGAGCAGACGCATGAAGCGCCTGAGGTTGACAACGTAATCCGCTGTGCTTGGAAAATCTCTCACGGTAATCCGCCGGTTGGCTCTGGTAGACTCCGGTAAATTTTCCGTAGGGCAGCATGTAACGAACACGCAGCCTTAAACCTCGCATCCGACTTTCCCGCACCACATGCTCTAGCAACTCATCGCGGCTCTTCTACCTTCCGCCATTCAACGACGCTTATCACCTCAGCACGTTGCCTATCGTCCCGCGCCTAGCTCTTCGCTTCCGGCAACGCTCTGTCACGTTGTCCTTACTCGCTCTCTTACTCGTCGACGACGTCCACCACGTCATCCCTTGTTCTGCCTCTTCCTTATCTTGCAGCTCGGACATTTCCACTGGGCTCATACAATCTCGCTTCCCCTCTTCTTTCATTGTTCTCCTGCTGAGAGTCGGCTCTCATGGGCTCCATCCCCATCATCGCCATCCGCTCTCATGCTGGTACCTGGTAGACATAAGTAGGCAGCCTTCCGCTGTCTTGTTCCTTAGTTTACAATTTCTATTCTTGTCCCCTACATCTCGCCCAAGTCCTGTCTTCAGCACAAGCATTCGTCCTGTCCTGTTCGCCCTTCGTCACACAGCAAGAGAACAGATGAATAGAGGAAACAGGAGGGTATGAGTCGAAGAGTTCGAGCTGCAAGAGCTGGAAGAGTCGACACCAGGGACGACGTGGTGGGCATTGCCAATCAATAAGAGCGCGAGTAGAAGCAGTGTGACACGCACGATGTTGGAGGCAAGGCGGATGAGAGCGTGAAGGAGACAAGATGATAAGCGTCGTTGACAGGCGGAAGGTCGTAGAGCAGAGGTCCGCGTGATTAGTTGCCGGGGCTTGTGGTCCGGAATCGCCGTATAGGGAATTGAGGCTGCGTGTTCATTACATGGTAGAGCTGATGGAGGGTGTGGATCATGGCAGCAGTGGACATAGTCATGGTCCTCAATGAGCCGCGCAAGTGCGGGTGATTGAGCGAGCGCACGAGCAAGAGTCTAGTCAGACAAAGAGTTGGAGGTTGGCGTCAAAGGACGAGACTGAATAGGAAACATCGCAAGGAAATGATGTAGTGGTGAGAGAGAGAAGTGCTTGACGTACTGATGAGTGCCAATTTGAAGTAGAGAGAGCTTGCGCAGAAAGAGAGAAGGGAAAGCAACTGCAAAGAGAGTGCACCAGCGCACAGAGAGAGTTTGAAAAGGCAGAAGTGCCCTTACAGCAGAGATGCACACACTTGAGAGCTAGCTGTAGGAGTTTCAGTGACTTGATGGAGCTTGCAATGGCGCCGTTGATTTCGACGTTGTCGCCGACTGGACACCACAACAAGCTTCAAAAGCTAGCCTAGTCAAAGGCTCTGCAGGAGGCATCGATGACCGAAGAGTGCTTTCCCTCCGTCAAGGGACTAAGCATGCCAAGTGCTCCAAGACTCACTTCAAACCGAGACCGTTGCTCGTTGTGAAAAGGACGACACAGCAATCGTCAAGCTTGAAGACAATCGTGCGCCAGCAACAGATAGTCCACTTAGCAAATATGCACAGAGAGCTGGCTAAGAAAGAGGAAATGCTGGTGGCGTCGGGACCATTTGCATAGGGACCTGCTGGACAATCTGCGCCGTCTCGACGAACGGCAAGACCCACGGCGAGTAGTTCTGGC
Source organism: Protomyces inouyei (assembly GCA_003717155.1). Taxonomy (NCBI): domain Eukaryota; kingdom Fungi; phylum Ascomycota; class Taphrinomycetes; order Taphrinales; family Protomycetaceae; genus Protomyces; species Protomyces inouyei. The sequence goes on from QXDQ01000010.1 coordinate 21,331, forward strand.
GGTGGTCACGGTGGTGGAAGTGGAGGAAGCGGAGGTGGAGGCGGATATCATGCAGCTTCAAAAGTCGCTCAAGCAAATGCGACGGCGGACACAGGGATGAGCGAAGAAGAAGAGCAATTGGATGGACATCGTCGACAGTCATTTGCATCCCTTGGCGCTTCGAATGATCCATGAGCACCCGTTGCAACTCCTTGTCTCTCGCGCACCCAAGCACTGCATCAAGAACCTGTATTGGTGACAGACAGTAAAACCAGTGTGGAAGAATACTCACAGATACAAACGCTCTTTGAGGCAGACGACGTGGATGACCAGCACTTCTTCGCCATACAAATGCCGCCTGTACTACCATTCTGGATACTTGATCTAGACGAGGTGGCCAAATCCAAGTCCATCAAGGAGGAACCCGGTCCAGAGGTCATTGAAATTGATCAACGTGCTGCAGTAGAAACACAAGCGACGCAAGCAGTGCTAGAAGACAAGCAGCCCGTTAGAAAGCGGAAAAGGGCGAAACCAGTCGATTGGCCGCCACCAGAGGGACAGATTGGTCAAATCAACCTTCATCAATCTGGTATGGTCACGATGGATTATGGTGGCATTCGACTCACACTTTCACCGGGTCAAGATGTGGACTTTTTGCAGGAACTCGTGGCTATTGATGCAGATGCAAAGAAACAGGCGCGGATACTGGAACGCGTGGAGCAGCGACTCGTTGCGACGCCTGGTTTGGATAGGTTGCTTTTCCACAGGCAATGACGTTGTCTTTCCTGCCTTATGATGATTGCATAGCATATTGATTGTATCCAGGTGACCTCATTTCATGCCATACAATATAAGACGGCGCTGCTCGGCAGGTTTTTTGATGGTGGCATTCTTTGCAGGACAACGTATACAGCACGGTCATGTCAAGAAATGCATTTGTTTTGTCTATATCGCAATTGTCTAAGGGTCATCCATGAGAGGGCTTCATGTCAGGACTCAGGAGGCTGGTCATCAGCCACAGGCAGAAGGTGCCCACGTTGTGGCTCACAACTTCGTTGGCCATGTTCTGCCAAAAAGCCTGCTCAACGGCATTGAGTAATGACATCAAATCTCCACCTGCATCTTCAATGGTACTCAAGCGGCTCCTCTCAGACGTGCTAGACCACGAAAAAGGGAAGCACTCTCTCACCGGACAAACTTCCGCGGCAGCAACAAAACATGGATTCCATTTGTCATCCGCCGCAATGACTTTGCGAGTCAGTTGGCAAGCTTTGCAAACTGGCGGAAGGCGAGCATCAGCCAGAGTCCTCTTTGCAGGACACAATGATTCAGACACCAATACGGAGGGAACCACGGGCGGATCATACAGTTTGACCAATACTCCTGCCGTGTTCTCCTTCAAACGTTCAAGAAGCTTTTTGCTCATCTCGTGGAGATTGCACAGCGCAGTGTTTTGGATATGTGGTAGGTGGATGACCATAGCACAGCTGCAATGATAGAAATCGATGTTGGGACAAGGTCCCTCGCGAAGCATGCAGGTGTTGATAAACTTAATGTCTGGCCTGGTGAGGCTTAGACATAGACTCGACGACCGAAAACAACTGACACCTGAACGTCTGCTCGAATATGCATGCAGCTTCACCGCAAGCGGGAACAACCAGTCTCGACAGGTGTTGATGCATTCCTTGTCGGTCATAGGGTCGCTTCGTTGCTCAGCATGCTCTTTGTAGACCCGAAAAATGAAGTTCCCAGCGTAGCACGTTTCAGGGCCTGGCTGTTTTCCCGCAGCCTTGAACATTGATTGCGGTGTCGACACACCTAAGGAGGTAGCATGTTTCTTGCCAACAGATTGACCAGATGTTCGTGTCGAGTTCAGCTGAGGTGTGTAGAGCAAAATGAGAAGTATCAGTAGCAACACGGAGCAGCACTCAGAGTGCGAAGCCATTCCGTGATCTTCTTGTGAGTTCCAAGATTCCCGACAGTTGTCGTGTATGGGCAACAAACCAGTCTTTTGAATCTTCTGCGGGAGAGCAGCAGCGGTTCAGTCGACACAGGTTGCTACTCCTTCGCCACGCGATGCAGCAGGACGCGTGTGCACACATGTCGATGTAGTATCGCCTTTGTGACAATAAAAGTGACCTTGACTGTGGTTGTAATTAGTCTCCTGAGTTCCTGGAGTCTAGACTCTTGAAGTGTCATCGTGAATAAGGCGATATGTCAATATATTGACCCAAAGCTCTTGAAAGCTGTGACGCCGCATGCACATTGCACAGCCGTCCGCTTGCAATCACATGATCCCATACGCAGCTACAGTAGCAGTGTGAGCCGTCATTTAGCCACTGTGCTCGCATGACCTGGATTCCGCTAGCCCCGTAGGCATTTGTTTACTCCGCATGGATGCATTGATAACGAATGGAAACATTATGTGGCACTATATGTGCGTGGTCGTGAAGCTCCGTCTGTTCGCGGTGTCTTGGCAAGTGCACGTGGCAACTGCAACAAAGGAAGCAGCCGTAGATAACCATGTAACAACAATTGCAAATGAGCGCAACGGCAGAGCTTCAGCTGCACTACAGCTGCTGCAGTGATGCTACGGTAACAATAGCACGCAATACTCCGGGCTTGATATGAGTGCACGCGAGCTCTCTAACGAGACCGCAGATCCAAGCTTCAGCGGCTAAGCCTTCAATGTGTCATGTTCAGTCTCTGCAGCTGATTTACAATTGATTTATGATATTGGACGAGCGCAGCGTTATGATGCAGCTGCATCTGATTCGAGTTCGTGTACAAATGCCCTGAGCTGCTCCTCACCAGCTACACAAGCCAAGGCGAGCTGAGATGTGCTGATACTGCTTCAGCTGAGCGCACAGCAACTGGCCACTGAGAAGACTATAGCGATAGCGCCTTCCCTACAAATAAAATTGAGAGTGAGTGCGCGTGAAATTGGGGGGATGTGTGAGCATTTGGGGTAGGGAGATGCCGCGCGCGTGAATTTGTGTGATTGGGCGGGAACAAAATCATAGTGTCAAGTCCATGGGTGGGAATGAGCGAGACTGCGCGCGAAGATGTGGCAGCGACAGCAAACGATAGACAGGCGCAACAAGACGTCAGGTTGGCGTTTCTATAAGTGCCAGGCGATGTCAGACAATAGCGGCGAGATCAGAAACAAGTTAGAACGTCTTTTATGCAGCAAAGCTTTATTTGATGAAGTATCGCTTGGCGAGCAGACTGCTGGGCCACGGCACGAAGCTTGACGAAGAAGAAAACGATCGTAGCGTTCAGATGGAGACTTTACGACTTGTGTGGCCAACTCACAGGTCATCAGTATGCGAAGTAGGGGCAGACAGACCTCGAGATTCAAAGGCAGACTCAATTCTGTAGCCGCTGACAACCTATGCTATTCCATCGCGACCAGTGTCGACATACACCATCCCATTTGGGCCCGTGATGCTGGCAAAGTGTACCAGCTCGTCCTGTCCTTGAGGCCCAATAGTCGTATACAAGCTTGGCACTGTGCACCGCTCGCGTGCTGTGAGCTTGCAGACGCGAGCTACGACCTGTATCACCTCACTTGTCGCAAATCTGAGGCGCAAGAAGCTCCAGCTATAGGAGAAGAGTGATGCGGTGCAGCGAGATAAGCTTGGAGCACTGGCAGGTACCTCATTCACAGTCCCGGACATAGTGAGAGACTGTATGGTGAGTTTCTGGAAGCGGGATTTCCAAGCAGCTCCGGGGACTGAGAGTTGTCGAATCATCAAGTGCGAGTAGAATTAACATGCTTTGCCAGCTGCAGGTACACATCCTGACATCGAGACCCCGATTAGCAGTCGCAGTCGACGCAAAAGCCTCTCAGTTCAGGTATAAGACGAAAGTCAACTACGCCGATGGTACAACAGAGAGCCATGTAGCTCAAATACATCACGAAATAGCGATCGCAGCAGTTGCCATACGGGAAATTTCCACGGAGGGTAAACCGGTGATAAACGGAAGCCTGACGGTGTACGATAAACGGGTGACAAACGGTAGAATATGGCGCTGGTGACAAACAGGCGATGATTGACGCGTACTAAACCGGTGATTTACGGGTGAGAACCGGCGATCGCTGGTGACTAGTACGCAGCGAGCTGCAGGTGGCGAGCCAGGGCTTTACATAGTTTAGGGATAGTTCTAGAGTAACGAAGGCTTGGTACGTCCACCCTACAACTGTCGTGCAAGGTGCCTTGTACGCTTGCTACGCTCCCACGCTTGTTCCACCTCGCTGGCAGCGGCGGCGCGGCCATTTTTGTCATTCGCTGCAGCCTGGAGAAGCTGAGCATTCGCCGCCATCAGCTGGTTGCGTTTGCCCTGTAGAAGTCAGTATAAATAAGGGGCAGCGAAGGAATGAGTGTACCGTGTGACGTGGTTGTAGGGCTTCTGCATCGCTTTCGTCGTCTTCCTCGTTGTGCGGCGCGGTGTTTCGTGTGTTGCAAAGTACTTGTCGTGCCTGCGAGTCATCGTCTTGCTCATGGCGTGGTGCGATGTTCCGGGCGTTGCGTCGTGCTTGTCGTATATGCATGTCATTCTCGTCGTCAGTTTCTGGTGCTCAGCCTCTGCCTCTGCCAGGCGCTTGTTGTGCCTCAATTGCTGTTGTCAGTAGGAAATAATAGGGCAGTTCAGAGTTTCGAATTTCACGGTGAACAAATTAAATTTCGCGAGTGTCGGGTGCCGAAACTCTGAACGTCCTAAACGCGCGCCATCACCCAAAATCCACCCAGGCGCGCGCAACGACCACTGAACACATCGATGCCGGCACAGTCTTTGCGTGAGAGGATCCAGCTCCTTCTCCAAGCTCATCTCCTGGCTGGAGTCATCAGCAGCAGCAGCTCTGCTGGAGGCCTGAACGTACCATGTGTTGGGCAACATGTCTGACAAGGACAATGCCCTGGCGACCTATCTTGCATAAGAAGAACTCGCCGCCGTAGATATTGAGTACAAGACGCACATCCGTCTGCCGAAAATCCTTGTATTCGTTGATATGACTACGTATCTACAGGCCAGAACATCTGTCCCCAAATCTTCGCACGACTATTGAGTGTACTACCAAGATACGACGACGATCGCTTGCGACGATGTTTCCGCTGCAGCAAGCACTACCGTAGCTTGGTGGCATCGAGTGAAGACCACTCAGTAATTCCAAATGAACGCGGACCGCCACAAGCAACAGCAGCTTATCAATCTCTGCCTGCCTTATGGCGGCTGAGAAGCTTCGGCAACGGAAGCTCTTTTATTCATGTGGGAAGTGTCAAGGGCTGCTCAGAAGGGCGTATCTTTGGCTGTGCCAGGCGCGTAGTTGCGGCACTCAGAAGTCTTTTGCAAGACAAAAGTGACATGGCCTACAGGAGATGAAGAGATGCTGAGCGCCAGGTCAATGAGCGTCGCGCGGGCCCAGACTAGTGAGCTTGTTGGCGAAGTCGGAGCTCCATATCGGTATCGCGAGGGTGTCTCTCCTCTTGTGATACGCTCCGAAGCACGTGGAGTCATTGGAACCTCATTGGAGCTCGTCGCTGGGCCTGGCATTGCAAGTCTGCGCAGATGTTGCGGGAACGCGGGTCGAAGAGGTGGTGTGTTGTCGCGAATGTCGAGTCGCGAATTTAATTTGTCTACTGAGTCTACCTGTGGGCGGTCACTAGAATTGTCCAGCGAGCAAATGTCCAGCGGCAGGACAATTCCGCGCGCAAATGTCCAGCGGCTGGACAATTTCGTCAGGAAATGTCCAACGAGCAAATCAGCACATTTTCTATCAGTAGGTACTTGGCTGGAAGCCTTCTCAAAGGTTGCCGATATCATTACCTCAAGAGCATGGATTTACAGTCGGAGAACCCTAGCGTGATCACTCACGATCGCGCAGAGGAGTTAGTGGATCTCGCTAGGACCCTTCTTGATTGCGAAACGCCTTAAGAATTTGACGAAGTGGTTGGAGGACATGCATATGTCGCGGAGTTTACAAGACTAAAGTTGAGGTCATGGTCGTCTTGGTGGTGCAATGGTCTCAGGATAGCCATGATCTTCGAGATTGCCAAGTCAAACGACGTACGGGCATTGCACTCAATCCTTCCAGACACCAGCAATCCAACGAAACTTTGCACGCCACACGTTCCAAAGCGACAGACCTTGCTCAGGAAAGCAAATTTGGGATTTGGTGAGGATTTGATGGCTGTGTGCGGTACTTCGAGTCCGTGCTTGAGGACATCAAGCTCGCTGCTGCCGGATAGATCTCAAGTCCGCACGCGGATCCTTTGCACAGCGCAACAGCGCGGAAGGAAGTTGTCTGACCTTGAAGACGTGGACAAATTCGCCAACGACGACTTGGTCGATGAAGATTTGCCACAGCAAAACAGCGATCTGTCAGATACAGCAACACAATTCCTTGGACACGGAGATCTAGAACTGGAGGTGGCGTTAGTGCAGCGCCCTGCTGAAATGGCATGTTCATCACGCAAGCTTGCTAGTTCAAACAGCCAATCGCAAGCGGTCTCGCCAGAGATAGATCGTCCGACACAAGAGATCGATAATGGTCGTGCCAAATAACTTCAAAGGGACCTTCTATCACAAAGGCGACTTTCTGGCAAAAAGGACCAACTGTCGACTTAAGCCGCTAAGCTACGAATCATTAGCGCGATGGCATCAGGAAGCGATTTGTCGAGAATGGCACCACGCGAGATGGACGCCAAACCTGCCTTGCGAGCCTTTGGCATGCTATTCTTTCAGAAATTCCCCTCTTGGCTGCTCCGCACTTCAAGGCACGAGTCCCCAAGATTACGGTCTACAAGAAAGGGCACATTGACAACTGTGACTTCGAGGAAGTCGTTTTCTTTCTGAGGCATTCGGCTGCCGAAGGATCATTCTTGAATATGTGCATTTCGGTAGCAGACGTCATCGCTGAACTCCTTCGCCTGAAGCCCCTCTTCAAAAGAGACTGATCGCTGTTTGCTGCCCAGCGCACGATGCTCTGCAGAAGCACGCCAGGCGAAAGTCCTCGTTCATTTGCCAACGCTTTTAACCATGGAGGAAGTCTGGGACCCGGATAAGCTTGACGCAGGGCAACAATGCTTCATGTTTTCTCATCCTCTGGAACCGCCATCGAGCAAATCGAGTGCTCGACATCCGATCGACCATTACCATCGTGTGGCAATTTCGAGCTTTTCGCCAGCAGCCAGGCACTCCTTTGGCCTGGTCAAAGCTGGCGATCGCAAAGCTGCCTTCAAGTACGATGACTTACACGGTACAGGTAAACAGTTGGACAGAGTCAAGTCGCAGTCGCTCGAGATGATGGTCGAGCCCGCTCAATTTGCGCTATCCACTGGCTGGTATGTTCTCCCGTCCTAGCTCGAAATGCAACCTCAGCATTTCATATGGCTGCAACAGTTCATGGTCGATGAACATGAAATCAAGCTGTCGCAAGACCCTTCACTCAAACCATCAGCGTGGCATGGGATGACAATGAGACAAAGGATTATTGGTGGAGAATCTTCGAAACGAATGTCGCAAGATGAGATGTGTCTTATGCAAAGAAGCTCAGATGACCTCAAGAATGCAAATATCGTGCAAAATCTGCAGTTTCCTATGGGCTCGGCCTCAGGAACACAAACGTGGTCGATGACTTGAGCTATGACATTGAAGCCTTGAAGACTCGTGAGCAGCCCAAGCCAACCGCCGCATCTTCTTGTTCTCGGCGATTACCAAGACAGCCACAAAGTATCATTAGACAGTCAAGTAGCTCTTATTGATCCATTTTTTCAATGAATGTCTCACGACCTGCCTTCAGATATCAATCCAAGGCCATCAGGCGGGCTGTTACGCAAAGATGTCAACAGCAAAGTCGTGCCTGAGGAAAGCTTCGCTTCAGATTTCAGATGGTACTGGGCCTTGGCAAGAGGCAATCAGCCTGCCAGCATGTCAATGATGAAGCCTTCTCTAGTATGTGTGCATGAGGAGCAAGCCATCTGAGCCACAGCAGTCGATAGTTTCGAGGTGGTGTCGCGCTTAGAGCTTTGCCTGCTGTGACAGTAGTGTCATGCAAGAATGTTTTCCGGGGCGCCGGGTGCAGGTGGGAAAAAAATGTGCTGATTTGCTCGCTGGACATTTCCTGCTGGAATTGTCCTGCCGCGGGACATTTACTCGCTGGACAATTCTGGTACCCGTACCTGTGGGAGGTAGACTGAGTAGACAAATTAAATTCGGCCTTTTCACAGCGATCAACTCTATTCGCATTTGTTTTTTGTTCACCGCGTCGAACAAATTTGAAACTCTGAACTGCCCGAATGCGTAAATTGTTGGACATCATCACGTACAGCGACTTGCAGATTCTTGGCACCATGCTGGAAAATGGCCACGGGAGCTCGTTTCGCTTGCGCCCCGGCAAGCGATGTGAAGTCGCGTACAGGATGACGGACTGCCTTCCCTAGCCCGGCAACGTTTTGCGAATGGATTCGACAGCCTGGCTCTCAGTACGCTTGGAATTATTCCTTGACGCGCGTCGTAGTCGAGCTGGTATTTTCGTCATGCTTGTATTGTGTACAAGGCGTTCAAATTGGTCTAGATCGTCCTTCTGAATGCGTTGGACACAGCGCAGTGTCGTAAGAGAGATGAGACATTGTCAGACGAAGCCATGAGATCGTTGTTGACTGTACCTGCTGTGATGCCAGCTCGAGGCTAATGAGCTGGTTCCGCAAACGACGAGTGGAAGACGATGGGATGTAGCAAGAGCTGGCAGACGCGCTACTTGCTTTGCTTTGCCAGCGTCAAAGACGAGAATGGTGGCGGGTCTTGCTCAATGCCTTTGATCCCATCGTCTTCCACTCGTCGTTTGCGTTCGCTTGGTAGGTGGGACTATACCGCACTACGCAGCACAGCATTGATCTGACTTTGTCGGGCAGACATACTTGAGAAATAGACACAGAGCAAAAAAGACTGCAGAAATGCGCGTTCAGAGTGGAGCGCTTGCATGTGCAGCGACCATGAGTTGTACTGTAGCGAGTAGCGCGAGCTAGAGTTGCGCAGAGTGGCTAAAGTTCAAAGCGAACAAAGTCCAACCTCACAACGAGCACATCACACCGATGACTCAAGTTCCTTGCCCTTTGAAACTTTGGAAAAAAGACACTTTCGATGGATAGCAAAAGACTACCGCATTCAAACCGACGGTCTCATATGCAGGTGATCACATGCCATGTAGATCGAGGAATCATATGGTTTGGTACGCTTTGTTGATAGGATTGCTTCCATATCCATCGTTGCGCATGAGCTGGACGAATGCCAGCGTATGCGTCTACTCGAACACGCTATTTATATGCATAGCCATGGTGCAGGAACAGAAATCACCAGCGTCTGCTATTTGTCTGCAGTCGATCGCCGGTTCTTCACCAGCGTCTGGAGGTGGTGTTCCGGCTTGCTCCAGTATTGCACCAGCGTTACCGTTTTATTTCCTAGGAGTCATCTGCGAGTCATCGGTGTGCGGCCGTCTTCACCAGCAATTTTCCCGTATGGATCCATAGGCACCCGTCATAACTCTTTGTCTCTCGCGCACCCAAGCACTGCATCAAGGACCTGCATTGGTGACAGACAGCAAAGCCAGTGTGGAAGAATACACGCAGATACGAACGCTCTTTGAGGCAGACGACGTGGATGGCCAGCACTTCTTCACCATACAAATGCCGCCTGTCCTACCCTTCTGGGTACCCGATCCAGACGAGATGGCCAAATCCAAATCCACCAAGGAGGAACCCGCTCCAGAGGTCACTGAAATTGATCAACGTGCTGCAGTAGAGACATAAGCGACGCAAGCAGTGCCAGCAGACAAGCAACCCGTTAGAAAGCGGAAAAAGGCGAAACCAGTCGATTGGCCGCCACCAGAGGGACAGATTGGTCAAATCAACCTTCATCAATCTGGCATGGTCACGATGGATTATGGTGGCATTCGACTCACACTTTCACCGGTTCAAGATGTGGACTTTTTGCAGGAACTTGTGGCAATTGATGCAGATGCAAAGAAACAGGCGTGGATACTGGGACGCGTGGAGCAGCGACTCGTTGCGACGCCTGATTTGGACAGGTTGCCTTTCCACAGGCAATAACGTTGTCTTTCCTGCCTTATGATGATTGTATAGCATATTGCTTGTATCCAGGTGACCTCATTTCATGCGATACAGTATGAGACGGCGCTGCTCGGCAGATTCTTTGATGTTGGCATTCTTTGCAGAACGTCGTATACAGCACGGTCATGTCAAGAAATGCATTTGTTTCGTCTATATCGCAGTTGTCTAAGGCTCTTCCATGAGAGGACTTCATGTCAGGACTCAGGAGGCTGGTCATTAGCTGCAGGCTGTAGGTGCCTCATGTTGTGGTTCACAATTTCGGAGGCAATGTTCTGCCCAAGAGCCCGCCCAACGGCATTGAGCAAGAACATCAAATCTCCACCTGCATCTTCAGTGGTAATCAAGCGGCTCCTCTCAGACGTGCTAGAAGATAGAAAAGCGAAGCACTCTCTCACCGGACAAGCTTCCGCGGCGGCAACGAAACATGGATTCCATCCGTCAACGTCATTCGCAGCAATGGCTTTGTAAGTTAGTGGGCAAGCTTTGCAAATTGGCGGAAGGCGAGCATCACCCTGAGCTCTCTTTGCAGGACACAATGATTCAGACACCATTACGGAGGAAACCGCGGGCGGATCATACCGTTCGACCAATACTCCTGCTGTGTTCTCCTTCAAACGTTCAAGAAGCTTTTTGCTCATCTCGTGGAGATTGCACAGCGCAGTGTTTTGGATATGTGGGAGGTGGATGACCATGGCACAGCTGCACCGATAGAAATTGGTGTTGGGACAAGATCCCCCGCTAAGCATGCAGGTGTTGATCGACCTAATGCCTGGCCTGGTGAGGCTTAAACATAGACCTGACGACCGAAGACAACTGACACTTGAACGTCCTCTCATATATTCATACAGCTTCACCGCAAGCGGGAACAACCAGTTTCGACAGCTGTTGATGCATTCCTGATCGGTCAAGGGGTCGCTTCGTTGCTCAGCATCCCCTTTGTAGACCCGAAAGATGAAGTTCCCAGCGTAGCACGTTTCAGGACCTGGCTGTTTTTCCGCAGTCTTGAACATTGATTGCGGTGTCGACACACCTAAGGAGGAAGCATGTTTCTCGCCAACAGATTGACCAGATGTTCGTGTCGAGTTCAGCTGAGGTGTGTAGAGCAAAATGAGAAACATCAGTAGCAACACGGAGCAACACCCAGAGTGCGAAGCCATTCCTTGATCTTCCTGTGAGTTCCAAGATTCCTGGCAGTTGTCGTGTATGGGCAACAAACCAGTCTTTTGAATCTTCTGCGGGAGACTCAGTCGACACAGGTTGCTACTCCTTCGCCACGCGATGCAGCAGGACGCGTGTGCACACATGTCGATGTAGTATCGCCTTTGTGACAATGAAAGTGACCTTGATTGTGGTTGTAATTAGTCTCCTGAGTTCCCTGGAGTCTAGACTCTTGAAGTGGCTGACACTTTGACAGTTGGTTGGCTGGTTGTGAGACTCCCGAAGAAGCAGATACTCGGGCATCAAAGTCATACAGCCTGATGTCATCGTGATTGAGGGGATTTGTCAATATATTGACTCAAAGCTCTTGAAAGCTGTGACGCCGCATGCACATTGCACAGCCGTCCGCTTGCAATCACATGATCCCAGACGCAGCTACAGTAGCAGTGTGAGCCGTCATTTAGCCACTGTGCTCGCATGACCTGGATTCCGCTAGCCCCGTAGGCATTTGTTTACTCCGCATGGCTGCATTGATAACGAATGGTAACATTATGTGGCACTGTATGTGCGTGGTCGTGAAGCTCCGCCTGTTCGCGGTGTCTGGTCAAGTGCACGTGGGAACTGCAACAAAGGAAGCAGAATAGCACTTAAAGACTTGTAACTTGCGATGCCGGATGACATGTCGTCAGTATGTGAAGCAGAGGTAGACAAACCTCGCAATCCAAGCGCAAACTCAGAAACTCAGTTCTATAGCCGCTGACGGCCTATGACATTCCAGCGCGACCAGATTCGACATGCACCATACCAATTGAGCCCGTGATGCTGACAAAGCGCCAGCTCTTCGTGTCCTTGATGCTCAATAGTCGTGCACAAGCTTGGCACTGTGCACCACGTGCGTGTCGCGAGCTTGCGGACGCGAGCCACGACCTGTATCATCTCAGTTGTCGCGAAATCTGGGGCGCAAGAAGCACGCAGCTTCGCCAATGTACGGATGTCCCGCCATCTTCCCAGAAGCAGCGCACTCTGCAAGGAGTGTTGCCAGCTGCAGTGTGCTGGATCACTGCTGGTGCCTCAATTCTCTCAGTCCTCAACTTCCAATCCAAGCCTCAACGCACACAGTGAACAACGTTTCCTTTAACAGGCTGCACTTGGCTACAAGCATCGTGATGCGAGCTTCATCACATTACTGACTTCTGCAGCTATATTCTAAGCAAGTGCGTCTCTGCTGCAGGCGCTCTTTTGTCTTTGTCTCATAAGGCTGTCTCTACATGCTGATGGACTCCTGTGACTGTTGGTATGCCTCTCCCCCCTTGTGCAAGCTTTCTCTACATGAACTGACACGCTATTCGCACTCATCGCTAGGTCAAGTTCTTCTGTCTCTCACCATTGCATCATGTTCTTGCGCTGGCAACTCTTCTTCGACGGCTTCCCGCTCAAGTCAGTCTCGTCCTCTGACACAATCTCTGACTCTCTCTGACTCTAGACTTGCTCGTGAGCTCGCCCAATCACCCGCACTTTATGCGTCTCCTAGGGGTCTAGAACTATGTGCATCGCTGCCATAATTCATACACTCCACCAGCTCTACCACCGCCATAGAACCACAAGCACTCCCTTTCCGTGTCGATGACCAAGCTACTGTAGATCCTCAAAACTTCACAGAAAGCTTGTAGCCAAGTGCAGACTGTCAAAGGCGGTATTGTTCTTTGCGTGTGTTGAGTCTTGGGATCCTGCAATCCTTCCGGACGCCTTGCAGCACGAGTCACTTTGCGAGACCTCGCGGCACCATTCGTGTTCGTGCTAAGGTACGTTCTTTCTCAGACCGAAGACGGTGAGCATGCAGTCCTTGGATCTGTTGGAAACGCTGGCCGCGAATGCAGTCGCTACTACTGCGAGATAACGTCCAGCCGTCAGAGAAGAGTGATGCGATGCAGCGAGATGAGCTTAGAGCACTGACAGGTACCTCGTTAACAGTCCCGGACATAGTGAGAGACTGTATGGTGAGTTTCTGGAAGCGGATCTCAAAGCAGCTCCTGGGACTTGGATCTGTTGAATCATCAAGTGCGAGTAGAATTATCATGCTTTGCCAGCTGCAGGTACACATCCTGACATCGAAACCCCGATCAGAAGTCGCAGTCGACGCAAAAGCCTCTCAGTTCAGGCACAAGGCGAGAGTCAACTACGCCGATGGCACAACAGAGAGCCATGTAGCTGGAATACATCACGAACTAGCGGCCGCAACAGTTGACAGCTTCGCTACAGTGCAGAGAGCCATTTTCATAGAGCTTGAGGACTACAAAGCAGGGGACAGTGCTCTTGTATGCTTCCGTTTCAGACCCGAGCTATTCGGCTTTGTACATGTAGTGCAGGAGCAGCAGCTGCCCTTGTCGCGATCGACGACCATGACGACATCGACCCACACAAACAAAATATATATATATATAGAACACGAAGTGATTCGCTCATAGTACAATGACTGATGAGCAAGGTCGCCGAATTAGCTGCTGTATTCAATGTATTGCGCTCCCAACACGACCCACAGTGACATACGCGATCCGCCAGCGGTATGCGCTAGCTGACGCCGCTCGTCGACAAAACCCTGTCCACAGGCAAGATCCCAGTCCGGAAACTTTGAACTTCTCGATTCAAGCATCTTGATTGCTACCTGACTAAAAGACCTCGCTGTGCAAGCGGATGCACTTTTTCTGGCTGCTGACGAGGACTAGCAGGTAGACTTCGCTGCCACCGCTTCAGCAAAGCCGTGTAGCAACCATGATGGTGAACCGATGGATCTATATGAAATAGATGATGATATCATCGAGCAAGTATACGTTGGTGATGAGCCTTTGCGGCCCGTCTCGCGCGGTTGGACGCGCGTTGCGCACACGACGACTTTGCCAGGGAGAAGAAGCACAGGATGAGCTGCAAACAGCCGCAGATCTGAACATTGAGGAACTGCATATGGCTTGTGATGATATCGAGGACACTTGTGATGACCTTGATGATTTCCATGGTATTGATGAAGAGAATGTCTGACATCAAGCGGATGACAGGGAGCCCGCGATGTCCGATCATGGCAATCCATTCAGTATAGCCACACTCCAAGAGGTCGACGGATTGAGACGATCGACCATCCAATGAGCGCTGATATCTTTGATTTGAAATGGTGCTCGCATATGAGGCTTTTGGAGAGGGCATCCGCCCCGCGATTTGCCACACTGCGACGCGAAGGTAGCGCCCCTCGCTGCACAGTCGATTACAAGATGGCACTGTTAGTAAGCAGAAGATCATTTATCATCAATTTGATTGAGCATCTGAGCGCATCTTTTGCCTTCGCTGCAATCGAAGCTGACAATCGTCGATGTTTTTGCAGAGGATAGCGCAGAGATGCAAAAAGACTGTGGCATCACTGGCCTGTCGCCGTTTCCCGACTTTGAGACCGTTTATTTCCGGACCCTTGCGCTTGAATGGCTCTACCTTTGCTTCGCATACTGACAACTTGCGTTGCCAACCAAGAAGTTGTTGGTCTTCATCGCACCAGTACGAAACGCAATTGCAGCACTTGATGAGCGAGAGTATTCTCTAAAAATAAAATAAAGGATTACTTCTTGCGCGCGTCGTTCTACGAAATCTTCCATGTAGTGTTGTTATTCAGTACTATTGTTACTATGGTTTATTTAGAAACCTTCAGCTTCAGGTGGTATCTTCCAAGCATTGTGCCAATAAAAGCGATCAATGGTCTGTTTGCCGAAAGCCAACACCAGATTCTGATACAGACCCAAATTGGTGAGAGCCCTTCGCTCGTTGGCACTCAACCATAGGAAAGGATAGCACCGCATAGAACCCAAGACTTCTTGTACCACACATGCTTGACTTGGAGGCTTCGAGAAACAGGGCTGCCAGACTCCGTCATTGGATAGGGTGCACGGATGACACTGTCCGATTGGATCAGTGCAAGAAAATTGAGAAAGTTCTTGGGGCGAAGATAATTTATCCTTCATTATGACCATTGCAGGGTTGAGCGCAAATGCTCTTTTCAGTCTGTCCAGAATCTTGTCGTGCATAGCGGCAACATCACAACGTGCCTTATGAGATATTTTCATCAAGTCCAAATTGATTTTGCAGCTGCACACATGAAGAGTTTGCGACTTTTTGCAAGTGAAGCTGGTATGTTCGCAGACGTTCACCGAGGTGATTTTAGGCTGACTGTGTGCAAAGCAAAATTTGAGCGAGCGTACACAGCTTGCTTTATTTTTTCCTTTTGTCAGCAGCTCTTTCAGTGTCGATGCTAGTTGATGCGACCACAGTACACAGCTCTCGAGACATGCTTTCTGACTTATTGGCAGCAGCGTTGGATCGGCTGCTCTGATCCAGTATGGAAATCTGCCCATGTAGCACATTTTGGGAGTAATATCTGTAGACAAAGATGCACGCTGAGCACCGTCCTTCTGAATCTTTTGCTTCTTTGCCTTCGGCTGCAGCTGAGATGAACCAGACGACTTCATCGAGCTCAGCTGAGGTATGTATAGAAGAAGGAGAAATAAGAGCACTAGCAACGAGCATCGTCCAGAGCGACCATATGCAGCCATTGTTTCTGTGCCTTACAAGTATCGTGCTTCGTCAGTGAGGAGGTGGCAGTTTGAACCTTTTTGAAGAATTGGAATTGAGGACGACGACGATCGAGACCACATGCAACGTGGTTTCCATATTGTCACTCTGCTCTGGGCAATGCAATTGTGCAGCATCTTTCGCATTCACCACGCGTACGTCCATCAACAGCTACAGTGACATAGCACGTGCACCTGATGTTGTATGATGCTCAGGGGACGATGAAGACATGCTAAACTGGCAAAGAATGACAGCAGACACTGAAGTGAGCTGAGTATGTGCTAGCCTCACGCTCTTCAATTCGCTCGAGTGTGCAAGTTCGTTTATTTAGTGGAATTCACAGCTTCAGCAATTGTAGTTTTAAACGCTACTGCAACTGAAGGATAAAGTGTTCAGAGATGACGGCAACATTTATGAACATGCAACGTGGATTAGTAGTCGTGCTGCACCGTAAGGAACACCTTTTGCGCATACAACATGGGTATAGGCGCGTGGTTGCCGTAGCAAAGCTGAAGCGACTGAAGAGACTGAAGCAGCTGATTGAGAATTCCTCCCTTCTGGAAAAAATTAGTAAACAAGATGAATCAAAAAGAAAAAGAACGGGTTTGTCAGTTGTGCTGACCAGAACACTGCGAGGCGGGATCGAGGTTTGTCTTGTCCCTTTTCTTATTTTGCAATTCGACGGTCAAGAACGAGGGTATGCTTGCGTATATCGACAGAACTGTCTGCTCCTTGCACCTCAAGTTTGTGACAAGTTGATTGATGTAGGTTCTGCAGCTGGCTCTCGTCCGCAAGCTCACAACACGACAGCGGTGTACAGTGCCAGGCTTGTGCACGACTATTGAGCATTGATGATATGAAGAGTTGATCTCCCTTGCCAAAATCAAGAGTTCAATCGGATTGGTGCATGTAGGTACTGGTCGCGACTGCATGGCATATGCCCTCAGTGGCTAAAATACTGATGTTTGCGCTTGTATCGCGAGGTCTGTCTACCTCTGCTTCGCATCTGACAACTTACGTTGCCGAGTAAGAAGTTGTCAGTCTACATCGCTACAGTACGATCATTCTTTTCTTCGTCAAGCTTCGCGCCGTGGTGTAGCTGTCTGGTGTTACAGACCTATCAAGCGACAATTCATCTAAGGAAACTCTGCTGCATGAAATAACGTTCCGATCTGTGCAGCTGTCATGTTCCTCTCGTAATTGTTATCGCCCTCAGCCTTAGGGCAGACGCGATTGCAGCGGTTGCGGAGCGAGACTTTTCTTGAAGGATAAGATAAAGGATCACTTCTTGAACGCGCCGTACTATGAAACCTTCCATGTAGTTTTGTAAGTCTCATGTCAGTATGATCATTCTATGAATCTTCAAGTGGTATAACATATTTGTTGTGCTCATAAGAGTCATCAATGACCTCTTTGCCAAAAGCCAACACCAGGTGCCGATACATTGCCACATCGGAGAGAGCCATTCGCTCGTTGGTGCTCATCCATGGGAAAGGATAGCACAGCAAAGATTCCAAGGCTTCTTGTTCCACACATGCTTGGTTTGGAGGGTCCAGGAAACATGGCTGCCAGTCTTTCTTGATGCTTGGGGTGCATGGATGACACTGTTCGATTTTCTCAGCGCAAGTAAATTGTCGAAGCACTTGTGGCCGAGATCGAATATCCTTCTGTACGATCATTGCAGCGTTCTGCCCAACTACTGCTTGCAACAAACTCAGAATCCTGTTGTGCATATTGGCTAAATTACAACGTGGCTTATGATATACCTTCAACCAGTCCACGTTGATGTTGCAGCTGCACGTGTAGAGAGTTCGTGGCCTATTGCAAGGGTGACCGGGATGTTCGCAGACATCCACCGTGGAGACCTTCGGCTGACTGTCTGCAAAGCAAAAATGTTTCGTTCGAATACAGCTTCCAGAATTCTTTCCTCGCGATTTGACCTCAATAATCAGTGTCACTGCCAATTGGCGCGACCACACTTTACAGCTTTCGACACATGCTTCCTGACTGATTGGCAGCTGCTCTGGCGCAGCGGCTCTGATCCAGTATGGAAACCTGCCCTTGTAGCAAAATTTGAGATCTTCTTGCACATGGTGGGTAGCTGAAGCCTGAGCAAGTTCTGCAGACGAAGATTCACGCTGAGCACCGTCCTTCTGAGTCTTTTGCTTCTTTGCCGTCGGCTGCAGCTGAGATGAACCAGACGACTTCATCGAGCTCAGCTGAGGTATGTATAGAAGAAGGAGAAATAAGAGCACTAGCAAAGAGCATCGTTCAGAGCGACCATATGCAGCCATTGTTTTTGTGCCTTACAAGTATCGTGCTTCGTAAGTGAGGAGGTGGCAGTTTGAACCTTTCTGAAGAATTCGAATTGAGGACGACGACGATCGAGACCACATGCAACGTGGTTGCCATATTGTCAATCCGCGCTGGGCAATACAATTGTGCAGCATCTCTCGCATTCACCACGCGTACGTCCATCAACAGCTACAGTGACATGGCACGTGCACCTGATGTTGTATGATGCTCAGGGGACGATGAAGACATGCTAAACTGGCAAAGAATGACAGCAGACACTGAAGTGAGCTGAGTATGTGCTAGCCTCACGCTCTTCAATTCGCTCGAGTGTGCAAGTTCGTTTATTTAGTGGAATTCACAGCCTCAGCAATTGTAGTTTTAAACGCTACTGCAGCTGGTGGAGAGTGATTTTGTAGTCGTACTGCACGTGAAGGAACATCTTTGCGCATAAAACATGAGTGTAGACGCGTGCGCCGAAGTCAGGTTGAATCATGAAGCGGCTCGTTGCGATTGTTCTGAAAAGCAACCGATATGCACGCGGGAAAAAAAAGAAATCGGGCCTGAACGAGAATTGAACTCGTGACCTTGCGTACCCAAAACGCAAATCATACCACTAGACCATCAGGCCGATTAGCGGTCGAAAGCCTTACTACAATATAATGCCTCAAATTAGTGTCTACAGCGGCAAAATTGAAAAAAAACGCTTAATCAATGGCTCACGTATGCATGTCTTGCTTACATGTACTTGATATGAGTAGCACTGCTATTGTAGCGCACGGGAAACTCAGTATCGACAGTGTAACGGGAAGAATTGGCTGAAAAGCACTGCCGAGCAGCCAGCAAAATGTGTATCAGACGAGTTGCAGTCATGCCCCTCCGAG
Organism: Protomyces inouyei; assembly: GCA_003717155.1. Taxonomy (NCBI): domain Eukaryota; kingdom Fungi; phylum Ascomycota; class Taphrinomycetes; order Taphrinales; family Protomycetaceae; genus Protomyces; species Protomyces inouyei. Next base: position 40,379 of record QXDQ01000010.1, read on the forward strand.
CAGACTCGCTTCTATGCAAGATGCGTATGTGTGCATTCGCCTGAATGTCTCCATAGTGTCTGCTTCGACTGCAGCCTTGACCATTTGATGCGAGTGAAGCGTCAAGTTCGCCATCTGAAGGAGACCAGCAGCGAAGGAAGAAGCCTCAACCGGGACCTGACTCGGGCGACACTCTCTGCCATGGCTTCTCCTGCCTTCCTTGTACTTATATACGCTGGCATGGGCCTCCTCATCCTCTTGACACTCGCTCTCTGTGCACGCGCATCCCAGCGCAAGCACTTTGCAACACGCTACTGGCTCGATGAGGAGAAGCGCGAACGCAAGCAGACGAAAGCTTCAGATCTCAGACATGCTCAGCAGCGCGCGACGTTTGATCGCTGTAAAGATCTGATTATCCAACGAGATCGTTTGTATGATCCAATCATACAGCCATCCTATGCGCAGTTGCAATGTGAGTAGGCCACACCGGCAAGGAGGTGTTTGACTCAGTGCACTGACGCTTCAGCTTCACCCCGACGGTCGGCGCATCGAGTCTATGCAACGCAGCTGCCTCTTGTATTTCCCTTTGTCAACAGTCCGACTCCGCCGCCCGCGCAATCACCAGTCAGGCCAATCAACAAGGTCGTATCGCATCCGGGTGCGCAAACACCCGTCCCAGCCTATGTGCAGGCATGTCCAGAGACGGTGGACAAGCAATCACTGTACAGTCAAACAAGTGAGGAGACTCTGGCGAGACCGCGTGATGTTGAGCAGACTGTAGCCATGTCAAGGGCGTCGACTGTTTAGCTGAGGAGAGCCATGCCACGCTTTGTCGCTAGCTGCACAGTCCCCTCTTACATCTTGGGCTGGGCTCTCAATCGAAGACACGAGGCAGCTGCTCCATTGAGACCGTGTTCCCTCTATCGAGATGTCGCGTTGTCGGCATAGAAGACGTTGGTGCTGTACTCCAGATGCCCACAAGCTGCATCAGTCACAGATCAAGGCTACCAGCTCAAGAGCTCTTTTAGGCTCTTCGCTGATCGCCGAGAACAATCTCCTCCAAGTGACAGCACCAGGACTCGATGTGCTGCATGGTGCGGATGGCGTTTCACCCAATTTCTGCTTTTGCTTGATCTCACAGCGATCATGAGATTCAAAGACGCAACCCCCCACTTGCACAGGCAACTTGCGGCGAGCTCCGCTCCTTTCAAAGTTCTTCCAAAGAGACCACCAGGGTGCATGATTATTGATTACCCTTCCCGCGATCTGCTATGGCTACTGCGTCTTGGCACGCTAGGCTATGAGTGTGTGTTCTTGTCGCTAGCAGACTTAGTCAGCTTTGTAGAGTATCCATTGACATGCTCTGCGATGTCATGTTCTCAGCCCAGTCTTATTGTCGGCCTGCTTGCTTAATGCTGCAAGCGTTGCTGCTCGGCCTGCTCCTCACTAGCATCGTAGGCAGTACGACGAAAGACAGTCAATACATCCATAATGCGCGCTCAGAGTCCTGGGCAGGTAGCTCTTGCATGAGCATTGACTATATGAAAGTGTAACATGTAGCATACAAGACTACAAGTCTACCAGTCTGTGCTTCTCTTCTTGAGCCTTGCTATTCTGGTTGTGGGATGTCTATGGTTTTCTGGTGCGCCGGGATGTCTGCAGCAAGGAGTTGTGCTGCGATTGTTCCGCTACGACTTAAAAGTATGGTCACCCAGTGTCAGTGACACACGGCAACCTAGAGAGCATCTGTGGTAGACAGGTATACCTTGGCTATCACATAGACGATCCTAGCTGTCTGCGGTGTTGCTGCTCTCTCATGATCAGACTGAGCTCTGGCTGCTCTGATTCCCCTCCTCTTCCCATGCGCGACCGTTGTGAGACTCTGCCCCGCTCCATTGGGCGGTTCGCCGTTGCGTCGCGTGGGCTCAAAGTGGGAAATTCGAAAAGTGGGAAAGAGTCAAGAGGGAAACGCGAATTATACACGCAGCAGTTGCCTGTAGACTGTAGTGCGGCAGACTCGCAGTACGCTCGGGATGAAGATTCAGGCAAGCACCAAGAGGCTGGGAGATTGCTTCGAGAGGGGGCCACGGACCCAAGCTGCAGTGAAAACCCGCACCCTCTCAACTTGTAATCATGCGTTTTGTGATACCATGCAGGCAGGGGTTTTGCTACACAGGGCCGCCTGTTGCAAGCGACCCGACCGTTCATTTGCCGCGAGACATGGTCAGAGACATTCAGCCATTGGGCTTCTGACAGGGCCGCTCAACGTCGGTTCGAGCTCTAGTCTGACGTCCACATCGGCACGACTCTTCTCTTTGCGCGAAGATCCGTGCCCGCTTCATCGGTGCCACTTTTGCATGCACCTCTACACCCTTTGGGCTTCGATGTCATTCATATGACATGGCCGCCCGTGAGGAGAGAAATAGTCCTCACTGAAGCTCAAGCGCGTGAGGGGACCCTCGACCCTCGCCATCGTTATAACATGATCTCGTCGGCACTCTGGATCTGAGACAGCCTACGATCCTTTGCCAACAAGCCTTCAGCACCTGTTCTCATGTATACACACACAGCCTTCTCTGGTACAGTCACAAGATCCTGGTCTGTCGCCATCGAGGAGCTAACCTCAGGCTCTCTACTCTTACCCGACGTGCCTACAAAGTCTGTACTCAGAGATGAATCAGGCCGGCAAAGACCTGCTTCATATGCATCAGCGCCTTCGTCACCACAAACACCACGCACCATTGACGGAGTCTTGCAACAACTCATCATTGAAGCGGATCGGGCACGCGTACGACCCGTCTCAGAAATGGGCCGTCGTCCAAGACCACCCTTCGAATCACGTCCAACAACACGTTTGAGTTCTCGTTCTAGCACCAGCGGTCGTAGTGAAGACGGCAGTCACAACAGTTTCATCAGTACTTCGACTTTGCCAACGAGTAACGCAGCGCATGAAAATGGTCGCGACGCGTACCGTCGCAATAAGCAAAATCGCAAGCAATACCGGACAACGGCCCTTGAGACGCTGCAACTGGTGCAACAGACCATTTCTGTGATTCGTGCAGATAAAGGTCAAGTGGAGGATGTCATGAGATCTCCCTCAGCTGCTAGCACGGATGGATCTAGCAGATTTTCATCAGATGACGAGGAGGACTTCAGTTCTGAGCTCAACTATTACTCCTCAGCTGGCTTTACAGGACAACGACGATACGCCAACTATCTTTGAGGTGTTTGGTCCTCTCTGACTCCCACATGATCATATCTGTGTGTGGAGCTAGTCGCCGCGGGCTACTGCATTCCGCTGACTCTGCATTTTCAACACGCAAATAATCAATACAATATAGCCAATCTGCTTTACTGCGTCTTCAAGTCCTCAGTCTGCCTGTATGTTCCTTGATGACGCGATGTAGTCGCATCTGCTCAGTCGCTGAACAGCAAAATGTCCCATCTGAAAACTCTTATCTTATCAGACGCACACAGCTGGAGCACCATCCAGAACGACCCAACCTCAGACTACTCTTGGTCTGCGAGAGCGATTGCGATGCGAAAGTAAAATGAACAAGCTGGAGTCTTCCCACATATGTTCATCAATCTTGTCCATGACCATGCCTACATCATCCTCCAATGCGGCGTGTTAGCCCTCTTGCTATCACAGCTCTACACGGCTCTCCTCAAGCTCGCTCATATACCTGGCCCGTTTGCAGCTCGCTTTTCAAACCTTCTCTTGACCTATCACGACTATCGCGGATCACGATCCGTGTGGCTTCATGACTTGCATCAGCGCTACGGACCTGTCGTGCGCATCAGTAGTAATGAAGTCTCCTTTGCAAGTCCCGAAGCCATCATGACAATCTACGGCATTGGCAATGGCATCCATAAAGATGAATGTTATGGAATGTATAAATCCGACGGGGAGGCTAACCTATTCTCGACTCTCGACGCACACGCACATGCTCGCAAAAAGCGAGTATTGGCGCCCATGTACACAAAGCATGCTGTAGATCGTCATTTGCCTGGTATTGAGAAGCGTGCCGATGCATTGATTCTTCAGCTAGATACTGGCTCACCTGTTGATCTGTACAAGCTCCTGTCATTCTTCACGATGGACAACATCACGGCTGTGGTGTATGGCGAGGAGCAGTGTAGCAATGCTCTGAGTAGCAATGCGTACAGACCTACTATTGAAGCAGATTTGTATTCTGGCATTGACTATGGCAAGTTTTGGCAGAAAGCAGGGTACAAGTGGCTTGCCAGAGTCATCTATGCCGTCCAGCAAGTCAGATCGCTCTTCGCTGGACTGGGACCAGCTCGATATGAGCCAAATTTGGACTCGGCACCCATATCAAGTCTAGTCAGAAGACTTCTCGATGCCGGCGCATCGACTCAGTACATCTGGAGTGAAGCGCGCGACCATGTCATTGCAGGCTCAGACACAACGACAACAACGCTCGCCTATCTGTTCCATGCACTCGCTACAAGACAAGACCTAGTCCAGAGGCTTCGAGAAGAGCAAGCGCTTCCAATGAAAGAGCGACCATTACTGGAGGCGACCATCAAGGAGGCGCTGAGGCTGTATACAGCAATTCCAATGACTCTACCTCGTGTCACTAGCAAGGCTCTCGTCATTGACGGCATACCTATCCCCGCTGGTGTCAAGGTTGGAGCAAGTGCCTATGTCCTTCATCGCAACCGTATCTTCGAGAAGCCTGATGTCTTTGAGCCGACCAGGTGGCTCGCTGCGACGCCTGCCATGTGCCGACATTTCTGGCCTTTTAGCAGTGGAAGCCGTGTTTGTATCGGTCAGCACTTGGCTATGCTTGAACTCAAGGTGCTTGTGTCTGCTATGATCAAGCAGGTTGATATGACACTGGCGGGGCCGTGTGATATGGCGCAGCAGGAGCGTGTCTCGAGCTTTGCCATGTTACCGCGCGGGCAGATGCTCAAAATGCAATTCACGAGATCCGACAACATGAGTTGAACTCACTGCTTTCGTGTTTGAATGGCGGTCCTACAGACCAGAAAGCATTTAACATGCCCTTCCTTCCCAGTTCGAAGCTGACAAAGCATTTGTTTTTGCATCGATCAGCTTCGATGCTCATTGATTGAAAGGGAGCTTGGAGAGCGTTCCTTGTGTCGAAGAGAGAAACGAGAGAGCATGAAGACAGCATCGTGGAGCGAAGGCGGTTGTGCAGAAGTTGTGTCTGGAACTCCTGCGTAGAGTTGAGTCTTCTGCGAGCGGGAAGATTGCTCAAAACGCGACACCAAATAGTCCACGTACCATCGTAATCTAGGAGTGGCCCCGTGGACAAGAGCGTAGTCAAGCGCATGGACTTTCTGCGGGGTGTGCTGTCCAAGTCAAGCGGACTACCCGGCTACACACTGCTCGACAAAATCGATTTGCCCGCTGAATGTCTCCATACGCTGCACAATGCGACACGCAAGGAAGATGGCCTGGCATGCTCAATCCTGACGTTCGAGGCGACATCGTCTGTTCAGCCCTTGGCGCGCAATTACATGTCCAAGCTACGGGGCATGAAACATCCATGTGTCTTACAGTACCTAGACGGTGCAGAGGTCGACGGCGTGGTCTACATCGCAGTCGAGCGTGTTGAGCCGCTCTCCTACACCCTCGCTGGACGGCCCGCAGCGGAGATTATCACATGGGGCCTCTATTCTATTGCACAAGCAGCATTCTTCGTCAACAGCAGCTCGTGCATCCACGGCAACGTTCGAGTCAGCAGCATCTACACCAGTTCTTCGGGCGAATGGAAGCTGGGAGGGTTTGAAGTGCTCTCCTCCATGAAGGATGCCGAGCCTTTCATCTGCCGACATGGAGGATTCCTCAAGGACGCATACAGCTATACACCACCAGAGCTGCAATCACGCGGCTTTGAAGACCTCAAAAATATGCCACTCACAGCGCTCGACGCGTACGGCTTTGGTTGCCTGATCTATACAGCCTTCAATGGTCCATTCAGGTCGTCTAGCGAGCTGCAACAATATGGAAAGATCCCAAACAGCATGCTAGCGCAATACAAACGTTTACTCGCGGCTAATGCCACATCCCGCATGTCAGTCTCTGCCTTGATTGATCACGGTAAGAGGGCAGGCGGATTCTTTGACACAGATGTGATCCATATTGCCGAGCAAGTCCCCTCGCTTGCTATGCAGAGTCGCGACCAGGTCGAGGCATTTCTTGAGACGCATATGGAGGCGCTCGGCAAGCTCCCTCGAGGATTCAGCAAAACCAGGGTACTGCCTGAGCTTGCAAAATCCTTCGAATATGGCGGTGGTGGCGCGACATCATTCAAAGCAGTCTTGGCTTTGGCAAAGGATTTCACACCAGACGATACGGAGGCCTTGCTCGTCCCGATCTTGCTGCGTTCTTGGCAATCAAATGACAGAGCAGTACGGCTTGTTTTACTGGAACACCTTACGGATTATGTGGATCTGCTATCACAAAAGCAAATCAACGACAAGGTCTTCAATTTGCTCGGCAGCAGTTTCAGTGATCCAGCACCTATTCTCAGAGAAGCTGCCATTCGCTCACTCATGATTTTATGCCCAAAGCTCTCTGATCGCAATTTGAATGGCGACTTGCTTAAGCTCTTGGCAAAGACGGCGAATGACGCACAACCCGGTATTCGCACCAACACGACCATTTGCTTGGGAAAAGTGGCACGATACCTGAATGCTTCCAGTGCTAGGAAGGTGCTGACGGCTGCATTCACGCGCGCACTCAAAGATCCCTTTGTGCATGCACGACTTGCTTCGTGTCAGGCAATTTCTGCAACGGCTGATATGTATGAAAAGGAAGACCTTGCACTGAGGCTCTTGCCGGGGATCATGCCACTACTTGTGGATGCAGAAGGTGTTGTCAGATCTCAAGCCAAGTCTACAGTTGAGCTACTAGTGCGGCGCGTAGAAACACTGACAAAGGACATGCCAGAGACAACGCTACAACCTCAACAAGCAAAGCAACAACCACAAGCAGGCAGTACAGCCGGTGGCGCAATCGAAACAGCAGGTGTTTGGGCAGGCTGGGCAGTCAGTAAGCTTTCACGGAATTTGGATGCAACCAATAGCAATGCGCCAAGTGGAACGAGCACGCCAGTCCTGGTCAGTCAGCCAGTCTCTCGTACGACAACGCCTGCACTACCTGCTGCAGCACCAGTCAGCTCAACAGGTCTGAAATTAGCATCAAAACCGCGGCGGAAGTTGCAACTCGTTGAGAGTGATGGCGATGATGATGATGAGGTGGCCGATGCATGGGAGCTGCCAGCTGAAGAGGAGCCAGTCAAGCCAAAGCTAGTATCGGCTCGGAAGACTGTGCCCAAAGTGAGCAAGCCTTCTCGTCCTGCAGAAAAGACGTCTGGCGACAGTCAACCGATATTAGCGCCGGCGTTGAAAAAGTCGAATCTCAAAGCGAAAAAGGCAGCAGCTGAGATTGACTGGGATGATGATGCTTGGGCTTGAGCAGTCCTGGAGCTAGTCCTGCTCGTACTTCTTGGAAGCCAGACTTCCTCCAAATGAGAAGCGTCGAGTGTGTTGTTTCAATCATCGTATTCACGCGGGGTGATGATCATTCTCAGGAGCATCGGGCTAGACTCTAGTCTCATTTCCTGGATCTTGTTGAATACGACGCCTGCATGTTGACTTTCCGCCCAATGCGGTCGCAGCTGACCGCGAGGTCTCGCTCGAATACGATGAGAGTCTGGCATCCGAATCTTCAACCCTGACCTCACATCCTTATCGGCAGGATGACGAGCACAAGCAAGGCGACCACCACGAATGTTGTTCATCATATGCAACAAGCAGTTGTGAATTGTCTAGCAACGCCGAGATCTTCGATTTTGAGTCTCAGAGTCACGGCTTGTTTGAGCAATCTCCTTGTTGGACTCTTCGGCGTACGGCAATTGATTGGTGTTCAGCAAACCCCTGAAAAGCAGAGCAACGTGATTGTACATCAATTTTGAAATGCCAAGACCCAAGCCATGAATGCGCTGTTGTAGTAACAGGAAAGGCTACGTTTACAATTGTATAAGAGCAGCTCCTTCCCTCTTCTCTTCCTAATTGTCTTAGGAAACCTGATTCCCAAAAACACCAGAAACATTAGACCATTCGTCAAAGTAAGTCGTGTTTGACATCAAGTAAGACGGTCAATTGACAGTAGGCGCCGGTCATGAAGTTTCTCGTCCTTGCATTGGTCGCGATGAAGGTGTCATCCCGGGCCTTGACCCATGCAAGTTGTGACGCCCTCAAAGGATCCAGTTCGCGTATCAGTGGATGTATGAGCAAAGCTTGCTCTACTCTCACTTGCTATGCCCCTGGCGGATCGGGAGGTGGGCCCAATCCGGCAGATTGGAAGTGTCCAGGTGAAGAATTGCTTGTCTGTATGCCACCGCAGGGAACCTTCGGCATGTGCAATTGCAAATGCGGTTCAACCTCTTTTCCTGTTGGTTGTGTGCCGTTTAAACCACGAACATAGGTAAACAGTGTGCGACAGCCAAGTCAAAAATCGCTCTTCCGAATGGCCTTTGGGCTCTATAGCAGCTTTCAGATAGTGGCTCAAGATTCAATGATTATCGGTGAGACGCATGCACATGATGGTCGTTGGCTGAAATATGCAATGGAAGCATCGAGTGGCCTAGATTCAGTCTCGTAGATCATGAATCCGGCTAAATGATCGCAGGACAGGAAGCGTAGCGAAGCGAAGCGATGTCGATATTGACAGTCGATGTATACCGTATAGCGACACTCAGAGGTTGATCAGAGATTTCCATTTTACGTGTTCATGAAGTGAGTCATGTAAGCTCGCTTGATCACTCAGGACTATGCTGAGCATGACAATGAGGCCTTTCCAGAACCAGCACATCTGTTGGTACCGGTCCTGCTGACGTCTGTGTAGGATGCTAATTATGAGATGGGCTGACGGCTACAATCGCAAATTCAGGAAGATGCAAGGAATGATGATTAGAGCGTATGAATGGATTATCTGTACCTTCAAGCTCCGCTTCTGCATTGCGCATGAGTCTGTTCCATGGCCAAGAAATGCTCGCATGAAGCAGGATGGACCACTGAATGACTACTCTTCCTCAAAGACAGTCTCCTCAATCGCCAACTTCATACTCGATGCATCATACGACCCATAATCACTCTTGACATCAGAATCGCGCCTGCCTTCAATGCCAGCAACCAGCGAGTTGACTTCACGCTCTTCACCATACATGACGCTTGGCTTTGACGTTGCCAAGATCAATGGCGGTACTTTGACTTCCGTTGGTTGCAAAGCTGGATCCCACAGTTTCTGGACAATACGCCAGTATCGTGCTTCATCAAGACGCAAGTGATCGACATGTGCTGAACCATCGAATTCTTCCGTTGTGACTTGTTCAGATCCCAAGTGGTATTCTTGGACTTGACGCGCATGCGAGAGAACGTCACGGTAGTCGATGAGGTCGTCTTGCTTTGAATAGACGTAGCACCTGCGTTGTGCATGAACATGGTGAAGCATTTCACGACGACGCTCGCCAAAGGGGTCTTGTCCTCGTAAACGGCAAAAGAGCTTGAACGTCCAATACCCGAGTGTGATCCAAAACACGGCAAAGATCTTTGAGAGGATGCCGAGATTATTAGCAGCAACAAAGGCCTTGATGAAGACCATGTAGCGAGCACGGCCTGGGCAAGAATCAAAAATCATGGTTTGTGGCCGTAAGACTGTGAATTCATCGAGTCTGTTGATGAGTGCCGAGACGGACCAGCAGCCTCCATTGGAGAAGGCCTGCATGAGTACGCCATTTCCGGGCTTTGTGATATCGACAGAGTACTGCGCCAGTAAACTTGTCAAGATGTGAAATTCACGCCCAAACTTGCTGAAGGGTCGCATGTCTGTTGGGAAGGAGCGCACGACAATGATGGGCGAGGATGGGTAGAGGACATGGTATCCGGCAGCGTACTTTTTGACGTGCTTCAAGCGAGCGCCCAGCCAGCCAAAGATGAGGATGAGCCTGGGTTGAGGCTGCCGACCATGGGCCACTGCCTTGCGCGGTTTGAGAATGGAGGGTGGCGTGAAGTGAAAGCGTTTTGAGAGGGCCTTGAGCTCGATGTCCGTGTCAGGCTGCGGCGATGGAGCCTTGGGTGGCTCCCTGATGGTCTGTGTGCCGGCCATGACTGGATCTTGGTATAGCGGGTAGAGCAAGGACTGGGAGTGTTCGGTATTTGAGGGCCCCGCGGTCTGACGTTTATTGACACTTTTCCAGGCTGATTCCCGCGTCAACTTGGCTGGCGAATTGCTCTACTGGCAACTGGCTGCTGCTCAACTGCGGCTGTCTGCTCCCGGCCCCGGATTTGCGCTAAAGTCGAGATTTGGCATGTGACTGCAACGACATCATCTACTGATTCTACTCCTGCTGCTATTCCTGCTGCTGCTGCTATGCTACTAAGCTATGGCTTACAAAAGAGGCTTACTCCTATCATCGCTATCCTCATTGACCTCTCACAGCTTGACTCATCAACAAGCTGATGTGCTTTGTTTGCTCCGCTGTCAAATATATGCTGTCAAGGATTAGCCGTCATAGTCACTATACGATGTGCAGGCTAGGCGGCGCATGAAACCCCTAGAAGGCATTTCAAGCCTCGTATAATGCTTATCGCAATCAGTGGTTGTCTCCTGGCAGATATCAGCGAGGTTGATCGTCTCCTGGACAGCCTTGACCTGCTTCAAGTTCGCATGCTCGCCGTTTCGCTGCAGTACCGACATCAATCATGCAGCCCAGAGTCGCACAACCCATCATCCGCGGTCTGCTTCTAGTCATCGCACTTCCGTACTTCCAGGTCCATGCTCAAGCACCTGGACCGAAAACAATCAGTAATTGCCAGATCGGACCAGGTCAAGCGACCACGCAAGCCACACCAATCACGCGACTATCCTTCAAGATGGCCGTTCCGCCAGCACCTACTACTATGACCAGCCCAGCCCAAGATAAAAGCAAGGACGCAGACCCGGGCTTGGCCATGGTCTTTTCAATGGCCCTTGGTGAAGGCACTAACAAACTGGTTGTTGAGGTGACCAAATTCAATCATACTCGATGCGGCCGTAGCCCAACAGATTGGTGAGCACTATAGAGCCAATGCTGCGATACTAATGACAGGTGTATCGCACTTGCGCATATCAATCCACCAAATCATCCTCACTTCTCCCCCGGCGTACCTTGGAATGGCCACCTGGATACGCTTACTTTTGAGGCCCTCGCAACAGGAGACGATCCGATTAAGCCCTCATGGCATTTGTATGGACATCAAGCTGTTGCGATGCTGCTAATTCTTGTAGCAGACTCACAAACAGCTGGCCGCCGTTTCTTGCTACGCTTACATTCATTGATGTGCCTCAAGGTCCACCCATGACAAAGTATGTTCTGCTCAGGCCCCACTCAAACTGACATGCAGGGTTCTCAACCAAGTGGTATTCTATGATGACTTTGCTGGGACTTCCCCACAGCACACATTTTACGACATTGGCATTGATCTATTGAAAGCGGATGCCGCATTCGGCAACACAGTCAAGCATCTCGGAGGTGGCAAGTGCCAATTAGAGGTGAATCCAGTGCACGACGATTTACACTGGCATATTGCAAACCTGATAGTCCCACCGCTTCACGCGAAGCATGCGTCCAAGACAGCTTGAGCCAATTATTCCACGTTCGGAAGTATGATTGCACATCACAGTGGGCTATCAGGACCCCTGATCTGACGTGCCCACCTTTTGAAGCCGCGTCACTGCATTTTGCGTCCTTTCCTTCAACATCGACAGCTGTTGTCTTTAGAAGCGGCACTGTTGCGCAAGACAGCTATGCGATGCGTCATCTTTCTCCTGATTGTCATGAACTCAGTCTCCAATGCATTCAATCTTGGCACGCCATTAGCAACCAGAAGCACATGTGAGATTAGGGCACCCTCTGGAACATTCATTGAGGAATTCTCTTTCCAGCTCACCGCCAACTCGCCACCAATGGAAGTGCAGCAGTTCCCTCCACCAGGGGACACGACTAACCCAGGCGTGTCAATTGCGGTTCAGATGAAGCTCGCTACTGGTCTAGTTCTGCAAGTAGTCGTCTCGCGGTTCCAGAAGACAACATGCAAGCACCTTCAATCAGATTGGTAAGTACTTCATGATATTGTCTGCTCTCTGATCGATATTCAGGTGCGTCACGCTGGAACTTGTCGGTCCTGGATATCATCAATCCACTGATGGTTTTCCTTGGAATGGGAAACAAGACTTAACAGTCAAAGCAACCTCGATTATGGCTGGTGGAAAACGATCGTGGACGCTGTTTGTCTTTCAGGCTTATCGACTTGACGCTGACAGAGGCAGTACAGTGCAAAGTGTTGATGGACCACACCCGACATTCGCAGAACTGAAAGTTGATGGTGGGCCTATGGTATCGTAATGGCTTCCCTCTTTCCTCTGAAGACTTGGCTGACAAGTAGAATCCTCGGTTCAGCAAACGATTATAACAAGTTGGTGTCGCCCTCGTCCCAGCACATCTTTAAGAATGTTGATATTGTTCTGACGAAGATGAACAAGGGGCCCCGCCGATTGTGAAGCCGTGGTTCAGTTGTGATCATCAGGCCCCGTTTATGATTGGCTCTCCCACTGAAACGGGCAAGCATTGGCATATCAAAACTATGAAGGTTCTGCCCATTGAGTTCAATCGCTTCTAAGCAGAATGTTGAGAACTAGTATAACATTCATTCGACTAGGCTTGTGTTGTTCTTGCTCGCTGCGCAGCGAGCCTCCTTTGGTTGCCCCTGACATGTTTGCGACAATCCAGAAGGACCAGAACCATTTGTTTGCCCCTGGATGCAGGAGACTTTGTTTAAAGCGAGGTCGCTGCCTTTTCCCACACATTGCAAAGAACTTCCACATGCGTACGACTCTGAAGAGCCTCGCTCTTTTCTACACAATACTTCACGGTATGCCATCGACTGTCGTCGCTCAGCATCTACTAGATCCCATGGATCCGATAGGCTTCTGTCAGATTGTTCCAAAATATCGGCCAAATGGAAGTTCAGCCACGACCATCAAGCGCGTGTCATTCAAAATAGCCACAGCGACACTACCGCAGCCTCTGCCTCCTCCACCCAAACCTGGAATGAATCCAGGCATCGCACTTGTCTTTGAAATGTATCTGAACCCTTCTGATACGACTAGTGATAATGAAGACAACTCGCTCGGGGTTTACGTCACTCAGTTCGAGAGAGCAAGGTGCGGGCATCATGCAACTGACTGGTATTTACTTCCAGGCATTCGAGTACAAAGCTCATCTCAGGTGCATCTTCCTTGTTGCAAAAAAGAACAACAAATTGCACACAGCGTCCAATGGTATTCCTTGGAATGGTGCCAAGTCAAGTCTGACGTTCGAAGCATTTTCCCATGTTACAGGAGCCCAGGTTTCTTGGACATTGTTCGTCTCCTGTCATGATCTGTACTTGCTAATGAGGCAGGCGGGCGAGAGACAGCTTTCCACCCTACCGAACAACACTTGCTTCAATTGAGTTTCCTTTCAATGGATTCATCACAGCGTATGTCTAGAATGCTTGAAGCACAGACTAATGCTAGTTTGGACACATCAACAAACTTGTATGACGATAACACGATAACAACACCGCCGCACATGTTTTACGATCTCGAGCTTGATCTGAAGGATCCAGAGAAAGAACTCTCCACCGCTTTTGATGTTGAGGCAGTCAGAGAAGGTTACTGCTTCTTTACTACACCGACTTCATCAGATGACGGATCTTCTTGGCATCTCAAGCATTTTGCTGTGAAATCCTTAGAATGAAAAAAGCTCTGAATGAGCGGGTGTTGATCTGCATTCTCAAGAATCTCAACTACATACCTTGAACGAAGAAATAACTTCAAGTCGAACCGTCTGCATCTCCTGTGATCAGCAATCACAGAAGCTTAGTGGGCCTCATTTAGTCAGACAGCGGTAGACAAGAGGTATCACACTTTTACGCCTAGCCGGCTGCATCAGATACATTTTCAAATAGTTGATAATATTACCATAGAGCCTTGTTTACCGGCTGATTGACTCTGCCCTTGCTTCTTTGATCCGTCTTGGCAACGGACCCTGGTCGTCCCATCTCGGAATTTGGGTGACAGGTCTACGGGTGACATCAAATTTGGAAGCACACAAATCATTGACAAGACGCCAAGCCAGGCTTCTCCTCAAGAGTCGGTGCTGCCGGGACGGCCTGCTCACTGAAGTTGCGTCAGGATCTGGTTACCGCCACCCGCTGTGTAAGGATTGAATACAGATACCATGCCACGCGCAGCACCATTACGGATCTTGTGCTACCTACTTGCATCGGCCGTCATTCTATACCTCCTCATTGCTTCTGGTAGAGTCTCATTGCCGCGAAGAGACGGATACACAGAGACTCTCACGCGTCCGATTGATGACGGCACAGCCATTGTCGCAGGTACTGGCGAACGGCCCAAGATCTTGGAAAATGGCGCATTGGTGATGCTTGTACGGAATAGTGAGCTTCATGAAGCGCGATTCAGTATGCGTGGGATTGAGGATCGTTTCAATAAACGCTTTGGGTATGATTGGGTCTTTCTCAATGATGAACCGTTCACGGATGAGTTCAAAAAGTTGACGAGTGGGCTGGCGACAGGGACGGCGCATTATGCAGTCATCCCAAAGGAACACTGGTCGATACCCAAGTCCATCAATCAAACGCGCATGAAAGAGGAGATGACCAAAATGGCCGACGAGGATGTCATCTATGGAGACAGTCTGAGTTATCGCCACATGTGTCGTTTCAACTCTGGCTTCTTCTACGATCAACCCGTCATGGCGTCGTATGACTACTACTTCCGTGTTGAACCGTCTGTTGAGTACTACTGTGACTTTTTGGAAGATCCATTCAAGACGTTGCGCGAGAAGAAGGCCAAGTATGGTTGGGTGATGGCGATGTATGAGTTTGATCGTACCATCCCTACACTCTGGGAAACGACGCAGGCCTTTGCAAAGCAACATCCCGAATACATTGCACCCAACAATGCACTTGGGTTCTTGTCGGATGATGCATCCAAAACTTTGCAAGAAGCAAGCTACAACATGTGTCATTTCTGGTCCAACTTTGAGATTGCAGACTTGAGCTTTTTGAGGTCCAAGGCGTATCGCGATTATTTCGCACATCTCGACGCAACCGGTGCGTTCTTTTATGAGCGATGGGGTGATGCGCCTGTTCATTCAATTGCTGCTGCTTTGTTTTTGAATACCAATGAGATTCATCATTTCGAAGCAGTTGGGTACAGACATAACCCTTACATTCGATGTCCACCACAACCAAAGTTCCACACATCAGGACAGTGCAGTTGTAATCCAAAGGACAATTTCGATACCGATGGGTACTCTTGCTTTCATCAATGGGAACGCGCCGTTGAGCAATTCAAGAAGAAGGCAATGTGATGGGCGTGACGGGGATTATGAGTTCATATACAATTGCATATTAATAGATCTAGAAACAGGCCAGCCGGCTCCTTTGCAGAATATGGAGTGTCAATAAGCATCAATCAATGGATTCGCTGGCTTTCGTGTTGTTTGTGCAATCACGAGTTTCGTGAGTGTTGTCATACTCGGTGTAGGTATCGCTGCTTGTGCCACAGCTGGAACAGCTGGTGCTACCGGCGTCGAAACGGTTGGCTCATTCAGTGCTGCAGCTTGACCTTTTGCAAAGACAAGAAGCGCCGAAAGTGCATCGACGAGCATCTCTGCCTGTAATCGCGGTGATGCAGGCACAGCGGACGCTGATGACACTGCTCGCACATCTTGGTTGACTTGCACGGCAGCGCTTTGTACCGCCACGGCCTGGCCCGCAGGGAGGTCCGGTCCGATGACTTGGACGTCCATACAACTCGAGTACATCTCCACAACACCAGCGACTTTAGGAAACTGCCATAGCCAGACGAGTTGGTAGGTGCCCTGTGCCAAGGTTATTGGGAGTTGTACTTGAGATTGACATTGTCGTGGTCCTGCACGGCCGCGCGTTGCATCTTCTGCACAGAATCCATCATCGTAGTTCCCTGTTGCTACAATCTGTGCTGTGTTGAGGTCATTGAGTGTTTTGAGGGGTTGAGAGGCAGATTGTAGGTACCAGGTATAGTTACCTGGATGTGGCAGGTTATCTGGTGCTAGCTTATCTTTTGTGACATGACCGTTCTCGCTGTAAGTCGCAATAAAACTCTGTCCTGCAGGGAGCACAAGCATGGGGAATTGAGAGGTATACGCAGGTGCTTGTTGATTTGACTTGCAGAGTTGTGTGAAGGGTGAGAGGTTATTGATTTGGAAGGTTGAGAGGGCATCGATATGGCCACCGTAGCCTCGTATATAGCCTACATTCGACAAATTACCCACCTAGCTTGTCAGGTTGTATCCCGGACAGTATGAGATGCGTACCTGTGCGAGATTGTCGATCCATGAGTGTGCGGTCAGGCCGCTCATATGCATGAGCAGTAGTGCACAGAGACTTTTGTAGGACATGGCGAAGTTGGTAGGGTCCCCAAAAGGGGGATCAACAAGCGATAGCAGGAGAGGTCTTTAAATGTTCATCAGAAGAGGTCATGGCCGTTTAAGGCTACTGGTTAAAGCGTTTCGTATGGCAAGGGGGAGTGAGCTGCTGGGTCTGAAACGAGGTCCCTGCACAAAGGAGTAATTATGGAAGAGCACATATTGAGCTGGCGTTCAGCATTCAGCATCACCAGCACCAGGCCATTGGCAGCAAGCCGCATTGAGTCGATCTCTTTGTCTCTTGTAACTGGTTGAGTTGAGTTGTGTCACTTCTTGGCGCGAGTTGAGAAAGAAAAAAAATGACAAAGCAGGCAGCGACACTCACCGACCTGGTCAACAGCCTCGTCGTCTTCATGGCGCAAGTCGCAGGGGTGCATACTCTACAAAGGCCACTCAGTACAACGACGCGCTTACTCGAGGAAGAGGCACTCCCGCGCTATACGGAGAATCCAGCCTACGAACCCACTGCACCTCCTCAAGATGTCACACGACAAGCTGTGCGTCGGCATGAGTATAAAGTCAAGGAAGACTTGAAACGGCAAGCAAAAGATCTAGCGGCGTGTGAGAAAATACGACCGTACTTGCCTGCGCTGTATGCGCAATTGACGCGTGCTGTGGAGAGAGGACAACTTTCTCAAGCATCCGTCGGTCCAGCTGCTTTGAGACCTGCGCATCTGAGGGAGCCTGTGGGTATCGATATTACATTCAAGCTACGAGGGATTGATCAAAAGGCGTTACGGCGTAATCTGCCGCGGTTGTTGGTGGAGTATGCGGCGGCGCAGGATGTGATTGCGCAGACGGAGCTGGCGACTGCTGCTGCCGCTGCCGCTGGAGGGTTGCATGATGGATCAATGAGCGATGCAGCTGGTGCGCCGCTATTGCACGCTCAGACTGCACCTGCATCGACTCCGATGCATGAGAGTGAGAGGCCTACTGCACTACACCGAGCAGCGACGACCTTTCACTCACAGATTCATGATGCCGACAGACTGCAAGTAGAGGGTCTGTTCTTTGACAAGTACATTCAAAAGATTTACTTCAGCAAGCGGTTTGTCGGGATGTTCAAGAAGAATGAGGTGGGCGAGAGGCAGGTTGGTCTTGGGCTGGCATTCATTGTGTTTGGGTCGAAGCTGGGTCTGCCGTTATGTGATGTGATTACCTATGCTGCGTTGGACCTGCCGCGACTTGCCTTGCAGGGGATTACGGGGAGGCAGAAGTTGACATTGCGGATGTGAGTATGTGGATTTAGTACAGATGATTGATAGCGATGGCAGGTAGATGTGCATTGTGCAATGATTCCAGTGATGTATGACTGAGAACTGTTTCTCTTACCAGTTCTCCTTTGATCTTCGCAAGTGTAATCCTTCATGCTGGATCACTTGCTGGATCACTTGCTGGATCACTTGCTCAGGCTGGAATTTGGTTTGCAGGATCAAAGGACAAAGCTTTGATATTTGCAAGTGTAATCCGCATGTCCAAGTTGATGGCGAACTTGTTGCCCATCGCTGAATTTGGTTTGCAAGATCAAAGGATTGGGAGCACGTGCTGGAGTGACGCAGGATCAAGCTGCAAGAGACAAGGCAACGACAGACAACGACCAGAGGCGGATAAGATGGCAGGGTATGGCTGAGTCTGACAGGAAAAAGCATGCTAACCATCCAGTGGACTCGATAACGCCAAAAAGATCATTGCAAAACTCAGAGACGAGGGCCGCGAGTCAGAGTTTGGTATCACCCAATCTATACACGGCGCACCCTATTAATACCCCTCGCTAGGCTACGTCTACTCCATCTCAGGACCTGTTGTGATTGCTGCAGACCTGGAAGGATGCGCCATGTACGAGCTTGTCCGTGTTGGACATCAGGAACTCGTGGGTGAAGTCATTCGCATTGAGAAGGACAAGGCCACCATTCAAGTGTATGAAGAGACTGCCGGTGTGACAGTCGGCGATCCCATCATCCGTTCAGGAAAACCACTTTCCGTGGAACTCGGTCCAGGCTTGATGGAGAACATTTATGATGGTATTCAACGACCTTTGCGAGCCATCAAGGAAATCAGTCAATCCATCTATATCCCCCGTGGAATCTCAACACCTGCTCTTGACCGCAAAAAGAAGTGGGATTTCAACCCGGGAGACCTCAAGGTCGGTGATCACGTCTCTGGCGGCGATGTAATTGGTTCTGTCTTTGAAAACTCTTTGCTCGACGACCACAAGATCCTCGTTCCTCCTCGTCAACGCGGTACCATCACATCTATTGTTGAAAAAGGGTCGTATGATTTGGAAGATACAATTGCTGAGATTGAGTTTGAGGGAAAGACGAGCAAACTCACCCTCATGCAAAACTGGCCAGTCCGTGTACCACGACCTGTTGCTGAGAAGCTTGCCGCCAATAATCCACTCCTCACAGGTCAACGTGTGCTCGATGCCTTGTTTCCTTGTGTGCAAGGTGGTACCACAGCCATCCCTGGTGCGTTTGGCTGCGGTAAAACAGTCATCTCTCAATCCCTCTCGAAATACTCCAACTCCGACGTCATCATCTATGTGGGTTGCGGTGAACGTGGTAATGAAATGGCAGAAGTCCTCATGGATTTCCCAGAATTGTCCATTGAGCGTAATGGTAAGCAAGAACCCATCATGAAACGTACAACCCTCGTTGCGAATACCTCCAACATGCCTGTCGCTGCGCGCGAAGCATCGATTTACACGGGTATCACGTTGAGTGAGTATTTCAGAGATCAAGGACGTGCAGTTGCCATGATGGCTGATTCTACGTCACGCTGGGCAGAAGCGCTTCGAGAGATTTCTGGACGATTGGGTGAAATGCCGGCTGATCAAGGATACCCTGCCTATCTCGGTACAAAACTCGCTTCGTTCTATGAGCGTGCTGGTAAGGCACAAGTCTTGGGAAACCCACAACGTGAGGGTAGTGTGAGTATTGTGGGTGCAGTCTCGCCACCGGGCGGTGATTTCTCAGATCCAGTCACAACATCAACATTGGGTATTGTTCAGGTGTTTTGGGGGTTGGATAAGAAACTTGCTCAACGGAAGCATTTCCCGTCCATCAATACATCACTCAGTTACTCCAAGTACACGGGTGCTTTGACGCCTTGGGTATTTCGCACTATTCAGTGTTGAGTTTTGCTAACGGACAGTATGAGAAGAATCATCCAGAATTCTTGTCGTTGCGTACATCGATCCTTGAGATCATTACGCGAGAAGAGGAATTGTCGGAGATTATCCAACTGGTTGGCAAGTCTGCACTGTCTGAGCCAGACAAAGCAACACTCGATGTCGCCGGTGTGATCAAGGAGGACTTTTTGCAACAGTATGTGTTTTACCGGTGCTATTGAATCATGCTGACTTCCTTCTAGGAATGGATACAGTGCTTGGGATAAGTTCTGCCCTATGTACAAGACTGCCTTCATGTACGTCTCTGCCTTAACAGGACAATGGTTGAGACATATACTAATATTTACAGGATGAAGAGTATCATTGTATACTACAATGAAGCACTACAAGCCATCCAGAATGGTATGACATGGAACAAGACGCGCGAAGCAACCAACAGTGTGTTTTATGAGCTGTCACAGATGAAATTCCAGAACCACGATGTCGAGGGTGGTAAGGAGAATTTGACAAAGTACTTTGAGGAACTCAACAAGAAGATTGCGAATGCCTTTAGGGACTTGTCGGAGTAGCATTGTGGCCCTGGATAGTTCTTAGTTTCTTCTTTTGCACCTCTGAAAGACATTGACATGCTCACCTGTAGCCTACTACTACTAGACTACTAGATATCAGTCCGGGGAAGATGATGTCATGATCGCTTACACAATCAAGCGAGATGTATAAGTCTAGAACATGTCACTTTGATCTTATACCAATACCCAACTTATTATCATGTCTTCAGCGTATATTCCTGCTCTTGAATGACCTAGTCCAGCTAACGACCCCCAGAAACCACAACCTCAACGTCGCAGATGCAGCACGCGAAGACTCAAAGACAACCATTGGCGTTGGCAACGATGGCCAAGGCGGTGGATACTTCAAGGGCCTCCAAAAGGTATACCTTTTCCCCCTCCGTTTCTCAAGGCAAGACCATAGCTAACTCCATCAGAAGAGAAGCATGTCGCAGGACATGGTAGAGAAGTTCAAGGACCAAACGCCTCAAGATCCCATCGGCTCGACCTTTGCCAAGTTGACGGGTATCGGTGGCTCAGCTGCTGATGAGAGCAAGTAGAAGAAGGGAGTATCATTCCTGGTGCATCCTCTTAGCATGTCAGTCGCTTAGCACTCATTGTCATTCCAATTTGCACTTCAATCAGACCGCGCCATTGTCCTCTCGAGCGTCATGGAACAGACGTCTTCAAAAGACGCGTCCAACACCGCGACACACGCGACACTGTTCCTCAACTAGTCCAAGCAGCGTCTGCTTCGTACCATACCCTTTACAATTCCCACACAATCGACCACCAATCCTTGGATCACCCGCTGTAAACACAGGCGCACCCATAGGGACACCTGCATGCGCTGGTAGATGCTGAACATGTGCCGTTTGTACGCCAAACAACCGTTCACACGTCCCACAAGGATGTCCGTTATAGTGTTTGATACCCGTATTTTGACAGTGTTGACAGAAATACCCGGGCGGATATGGGAATGGTGCAGGTCGTTGCCAGGTGTTTAGGCCTCCATGTGAAGGATAGCCTTGGGTATGGCCAGGATGCGCGTAGGATGGGCCCGGCGCATGGTAGTGTTGCGGTGGTCGTCCGTTAGGTACTTGCGGCTTGCTGGTGGATGCAGAGGGTGCGTCGTACGCAGGCGGCAAGTCATCATACTCGTTGAATGGACGACTTGAGCCTGCACCCGCAGTATCTTGAGCCTTGCCCATCTGTGCCGGACCAAAGTCGCCTTCTCAGGTGCAGGTTGTCAGTGGAGTTGCAGATGACGACTTTTGTACGCGACAAACCTGCGACCAGGTCAACCAGCTACAATCACTGCACTCACTTGGTTGAATTGGCTCAATCGCTGAGTGGACGAGCTGGTAGATAGTATGGTCGATAAAGAAGATCCGACACGGCTGATTGCCAAGTACTTGCTCGACCATGGCTACTTGAATACGCTAGAAGCACTCTCTCATGATGCTGCCATTGCACTTGACCAGCTCCAGCTAGAAGATGCAGATGCAGTCTCACTCGAGTCGATTCTTGCCGAACGAAGTGAACGTCTGCTTAGCTTACAGCTCGCAAACGCAAAGCTCAATGAAATGGTTTTGCCTGTATGGTCTGCAGAGACATGTCCCTCGCAGGCCTGTTCGTTGCCGGGTCTCGGTCAAGCCAACGTTCTCGTTGTCAGCGGTGTGAAGATTGAGTCTGTGCTATACATCCTGGTTACGACAGCAGATAAGCTGCTGAGGCTATACCACGCAGACACGTTCGAGTGCCAGACGTGGGATGGCATACATACATCGCCCATCTTGGAAGCCCGTGTCCTAGGCAATCACTCGCTTTTGACGGCAGGCATGGATGGAATAGTCAAGCTGTCAGATCTGAGAAACCCTCGATCGCCACCTGAGACGCTACCTGGACGACACACTCGCTATGTGCATCGCCTTCTTCACAACGACGCGCAGACGTATCTGGTCTCGACTGGCTACGACAAGCAACTCATCTTGTACAAAATTGCTTCAGGCGATCCACCCAGCTCAGAGTCATTTGATTTGGTCGCCTCTGAGCAACTTGCAACAGTTGTGGAAGGTCTCTGCTTTGTCATGCTGCAAGGAATCGAACATCTCGCCATCACACGCCGTGATTCATGTATGATTGAGTATCTTTCCCTTGACACCCTCCAAGTCGTCCATACGGTCAACATGAATGCCAACAAAGACCTCTGGGTCTCCTTCTCAGGCGTCGATCTCGCAATCCAGCCAGTACCGCCGCATCTCCTCGGCGTTGCCACCAGCAAATCCCCTCTTGGCCGTTGGCTCGCCTTCAAAGGTCATACAGCCGAATCAACACCACCAGATCAAATTGTTGCCGATATTTACCACGGAGCAGCAGTCTCTGATCTTGGCGTTCTTCCTCGCTTCGCCTGGCGACCTGATGGCTCTGGCTTTTTCGTTGGCTCAGACGATGGCACCGTCTATGGCGTTTCTGTCAAGACTGGAAAGGTCATGCAAAGCCTGCGGAATCATTCTGCTGCTGTCAGAAGTCTGTGGTGTGGTCTTGATGCTAATGGGAACGAGATACTAGTTTCTGGCAGTTTCGACAAGACTGTCTCTATCTGGAGAGTCTGACTGGGCTTCTTCCCAAGTCAGTAGGCTCTTCACTGCCACCATCTGCGTTGTCGCAAAGGAACAACTCATATCCGGCCGAGCAAGTCCGTCATCAATAATCAGCTCTACTCGGCTTGCCGCAGAGTCCTGCGCATGCTAGTTGGGATTCTCGGGCCGGGCCCCTGAAAGTTTGCTTGCTTATCATTCACACGGGTGCTCTCGGAGTCGGAACCTCGAGAAGCCGCTATTTGCTCCTGTCTCGCTAAGTACAAATACGTATCCCAAATATTCGACCGGATTCCGGAACTTGTTTGCATCGGAATATAAAAAAGGGGCCTTGTCCACGCGGATCGCCTTGCCGATTGGATTCCGCTTTCCATCTTGGACTTCGAGGTATGTGAGAGCGATTCATGCACCCCTCTCAACTCATCTGACTTTAGATTGCAAATCACTCGCTTCAGCATGCTTATGCAATATATCACACTTCTGACTGTGGGACTGCGCCTTCTTGAATCCACTGCAGGCGACACCGCTGAGAAGTGCGAGGTGAATCCGGGCTTCAATTTTGACTTTTTCGGACTGGTAAGGGGACCTGTGGATCAGACCAAGTGTACTGCCAAATGCCAATTCCGTTTCAATGCGCTCGCTCCCAAGCCTTTCGACTATTGTCTGGCACAAGGCGGCCAGATCGTCATCTCTTGGAAGGCTGAGATCACAGAAGAAACTGGTGCCAAGGAATGTCATTGTCGATTGTGGATGTTCTTTACAAAGCTTCAGACAACGCCCGAATGCAGGGTCAATGTCACGACCGACACCCCTTACACGAAGATGCGAGAAAAAGTGATCTATGTCATTGACTTGCGACCAGCATTCACCACAACCCGTCACGGGATAACGGGATGTGGACTCGATGCAATACAGCATGGCGATGGTTGGTCACAATTTGTCATCTTGCCGGAGAAATAGGTTCAATTCTGTTGGCGGCTATTGACTTGAGCTGACTCCTGATCGGCAAAGCTTGCGTTGGGTCGTATCAGAGTTCTTTTATTGATGTAGCGGCGCTGCAGTTGCATGTAGCTAACTCCGTGCGTACTGCGCAAGCCTTTCACATATCACAACGAGCCCTGTTGTTGTAGCGGTACAAGTTTTAACAGCTGCTTAATCGTTACTATTCTATCGGATGCACACTGCACATATCTTGGCACACAGGCGAGACACTCATTTCCGTGTGCTTGCAATTGCAACATGATTCTCCTTCGGTCCAAATGTATTGAAACAAAAAAGAAGGACTCTCCAGCAGAGATTATCTCATCGCAGGCATATGCACACTCTTTCAGTTGCGGATTCAGGGAACTGTTCCAATTGAGCTTCAGCTCAATCAACGGAGACTAGAATGGAATGGCCTTGCATCGGGTTCAAATCTGACACAGTAAAACCTGCAATTTCCATATCTTCGCAAGTAGTCTCGCGCGTTGAACGACCCTCTTTGCACTTGCACAATTGGATTGGGTGTTTGGGTCAAAGTGGAGACTTTAGTTCTTTATCGTTTCCGAAATTTGCCACCATCCGCAACACCACACTTGATTCTACAGCAGCAAGCGCATCGCAGTGAGTCCTCCTGAATGCGTCCCGAGCATGACAAATTTCTCAGCATTGGCGCATATTAAAGACCTACGGTCTGCTTCTCTGTTGCGTGGCACTGCCTGTTCATCTCAGACATTACAGTATTCTACTTCCTTGAGGAGCTCACCTCTGCACATCTACGTACTTTTCAACACCCAGTTCTCCTGCTTACTGATGGCGGCCCAATTGAGTCGCAGTCACAGCCCACGCATCGAGATTGTTGCCAGCACCGGTTCATCAGTTGAATACCTTCGCGCGTTGGCGCGATGATCTTGATCATTCTGATTGACAGTGACTGTACTCCCTTTAGAGCAATTCGATCACGATAGCCCATTTCTAGGGAGCTATGAAAAGAAAATGTTGAACAATGAGCAGTCTGGTACCCACTTGCATGGATGTGACTTGCTAGTGCATCTCTATGCCGCGTGTCGCGTGCTTTCACGTGATGGCCATCCCTTGTTCGACTCTATTTAGCTCCCACAGCCTCCCAGTAAGCATCTCTCCTGCCCTCAATTGCAACCGTATCAATCTTGTTTGCACTTCTCAGGCTGCTTTTGGTTGACCCCTCACCGCCCAAGTCACCACTGTATTCACGCACAATTCCAACGAATCCAAATACAGTCAAACAGGATCATAGTGTTCATCAGGTCTGCTTGACGACTAGCAGACTACTGAGCGAACTGAAAGGTCCAAGAATGTTGTGCAGTTTGTAAATGTGTCGCGTGCATTTGCGCAGCTGCAGCCGCAGACCCTGACAAACAAATAGATATGTGAAATCGCATTTGGACTGATCCAATGATGACTGGACTGTTACGAGAGGTCTGGTCCTGAGTCTAGACTCTGACCAACAAACAAATAAGTAATCTCGCATTCGGACCGACTGCAGTCATCCCGTCATATTTTGCTCATCGAGGGAACCCCTGCAGCTGTTGCCGGATTGCTATGATCAGCAGAGCAGCTACATGCTTGTAAGGCACAGTCTGTTGAGCACGGATTCTATCTCTGCTATAGCTGGACAGCATCGGAGGTGCAAGAATGTTGTGCAGTTAATACACGTGTCGCGTGCATTTGCGCAGCAGTAGCTGCAGACCCTGGCAAACAAATAGATATGTGATATCGTACTTGGACTGCCCCGATGATTATGGACTGTTACGAGAGGTCTGGTCCTGAGTCTAGACTCTGACCAACAAACAAATAAGTAATCTCGCACTCGGACCGACTGCAGTCATCCCGTCATATTTTGCTCATCGAGGGGACCCCTGCAGCTGTTGCCGGATTGCTATGATCAGCAGAGCAGCTACATGCTTGTAATGCCAGTCTACTGAACGCAGATTCTATCTCTGCTATAGCTGGACAAGATCGAGGTGACCGGTTCTCATGAAGACTCGGCGGTGAAACTGTCAGAAATGGCATGACTGGTCTTAAATCAAGATCTAGAAATATCACTCCTATATTTTGAAAAGGAGCTAAGCTGCTTGCGTCACAGATCTGCAGACAAACAAGTTCAAGGACAGCAAAGCAGGTTTGAGCTATCGATTTCCATTTAAGCCAGCCTCAGCACCCAGTATCTTCCTTTCTTTTCATAGTCATTTGACCGGATTCGACCTCTCATGCAGCTTCAATCGGCTACTAGCCTCGGATTAGTCCTTTCCACATTTGGTGGCACGACACTTGCTCAGCAGCGGACCGCAGCCGAGCCCGTCGAATACACCCAGGTGGAACTGCCTAAAAGTTGCAGCAGAGGAATAACGATTCCAATCAACGGCGTCAAGTGGTCAAACACCAAGCAAGAGTACTATGGCGCTCAATGCATTGATCAGTGCCAGAAGATCTTCGAAATTGCATGCGATAAGATAGCTCCGGCATTGAAAGCATCTGGCTTTAATGCGCTATCTCCTTATCAAATACAGGGGACTCCGGCAAGTGTTCGCTACGATGTTGACTATAGCAAAGGCCTTGGTTCCGGAACAAGAGGAGGTGACTGCCTTTGTGGCTACCAAATTACAATTGAACAACTGACCCCGGAAGGCCGCGACAATACTGAAGCGGTGGTGCAGGACTTTGTGGAGCGTATCGGAACCGGGGCAAGCCTGGCGCCCTCGAGGCAGAACAAATTGAAACTCGAAAGTCCACTTAATTGCACTTCCGATGATGTGTCTGCCAAACCACCGTCAGGAGTTTCCGAAGACATTTACCATTTCTGGACTGGCGATTGGGTGAAGGTGAACCCCGGGGAAAGCGAGGCTAGCGAATATGCCGAGGGAGCTGGAGCTGCCTCGGTCGCGGGTTCTATCGAATATCCCTAGCAGCATGAAGTATTCCTCGAACGGCCAATTGAGCTTACATCTTGAAGGCGTTGCAGCTGTCTATGACATCGCACAACACCAAGTTGTGATCTTTCATCTTCAGACCGATTGCAAGCTGCAGCTTCGCATCATATCTGTCTATTCATACGATAATGATACATCAATTTCCTTTCTAATCTGTCTAAAGGCCATCTGCCCGATATCTTTTGCTTTCATTTGTCAAATATCACAAAAGAAACACTTGTATAACAGGCTCATCTTTGATCTATTTGCAGGCGAGCTGGCTATAGATGTGGCCAATTTCTTTGTACTGGCCGAGTCATTGTAGGGTCAGTGCAAAAGAAGTGGCAGTCCTCACATCTTCAAGAACATCAACAGGGCCATTGCTGGTAGTGAGGAGACAGTGTTATACTTCGAGAAGACGTCTCACGATTGACGAATGATTGTTTCACCGATTGCAAGAGCTGCGACATGCAAAGTGTGCGCGACGTTAAAGCTTCTTCCAATTTTGAAACTCGAGAAAGTAGCCATCCAACTCGTAATGAATCAAGTCGCACCGGCGATACCCTTCGATCTTGAGATTTGTCGCCTTGGCATCATCGCGCTGTGTTGCAAAGCGCGTCATTGTGAATTTGCCTGGCAGGAAGACGTCCAAGACGCGACTGAGGTCTTTGACTGCGCCGGTCATGTTGGTCTCAAAAGACGCATATGAGCATTCTTGCTCTGGTGTGATGTGAATGGTTGCATAACTCGTCCCGTCCACCATGTTGGCAGAGTAGCCGAGCGGGTCAAAGACAAATGAGTCCATGACGCTTGACGGTTTGCGACAGCATATCTTCTGGAGCCCTGATTGCTTGGAGCAGATTGTACCATAGACATGACCGACGGAGGACTCGTCATGTGCGCCATTGTGTTGCTCCTCGTGCTTGGTAAGCGTGGTGGATTGCATCATATCGGCCATCATGTCCTCCTCTGTCGCTGCAACGGTACTCTTGTAGAATTGCTGGGCCATGTTCACATCCAACTCCGTCATGAGTACTTCGAGCGTCTCATCCTCAAAGTCATCCTCGTCTGCTGCCCCACTCTCGAGGACTTGCTGCTGTGCCTGAGAAAACATGTATAGAAACCAGTGATCACCATTCATAGGGCCAATCTGGTATGCCTTGCCACCATCAAAGAATCGGTCCAGATAGTTCATCTCATCTTGCCAAGTCTTGTGTGGTGCCTTCTGTGCATCGGGAAACATGTAATTCTTGCGAGAGTAAAAGACACGCCAGGGTTGAGTGTCTTTTGGGAAAGCAGCATGGTCTCGTGCAATGTCAAGCAGTGCTTGTAGACCCGCAAGAAGGGTCGTCGTGCCGCACGTTTTGAGGATGAGTTTGTGTGGAAAGACAAACATGGACGATTCTGACAGAAGGTAGGCATCAATGTCTATCGCATTGATGACAGACAGGACTTTGCACTGAACCTGGTCGAGCATGGTCTCCCAGACGTCACGCGGGACGACCTTGAGACCTTGCGGCTTGCACGCCAAGGGTAGGTCGTCTGGACTTGCACAAAACCATACTTCAAGCAGCTTTTCCGGTCCTGATTGTTAGCATGCATGTCAATTGAGGTACGTAAGAAGTCTTACCCTCGAAGCCAGTCTCTGACCAGTCCTGAACGATGGTCTTTGTAGGTTCCGTTTGCGTCATTGTAAGATTTGCGTTCTGTGGGCGGCGTTATCTGGCTCCGACGCGGATCAAGGTCATATATAAATGTAGCTGAAGGCAGAGCCGTCTCAAGCAGACACTAGGCGACAGACTTTCTCAGCAAGCAGAGACACAGAGGCAGCCCGTAGATGTAACTTTGCTTGAATCTGCGGCAGAAGAAAAATAAATTTCGAGATCCTGGGCACGTGCAGCCAACTTCACTCCACTATTTGAGCATTGGACCAAATACCTCTGCCTGTTTATTGCTCTGGAGACGGGCCTAGCTACTGGACAGACAGCAGATGATGGCAGAAGCTCAACCAAAAGGTATTCTCAAGAACAAAGATGAAGCGCCAGCTGTGACGCAGGTGGAAGCCTCAGCCAACGCCATCCAGCACAACACCCTCGCGAATGCGAAACCAAGCCATGCAGGCACTGCTCAGCCCATGAGTGGCCTGGAGGGACAGACTGGACCGGGCCAGCGGCTGAAATGGGATGAAGCCAACCTGTACCTCACTGAACAAGAAAAGAACTCTACCATGAAAATCACAGAACCCAAAACACCGTATGCGCCTCATTATGATCCTGCGCAAGATGCAGAGGAGATGAGGCATTTGGATGGCATGGACTTGGATGCCAATGAAGGTCATTCATCAGGACAGCCGGGAAACAGTCGTGTGGAGGACATTCCATCACTGGACATTGGTGCACCAGAGCAAGAGATGGATCTCGATGTGCCTGCTTCCAAGGTCAACGGAGCAGAGTTTCTCAGTCGATCAAATTCAGGCACCACGCGGCATGTCCAAGTGTCTCCTGCTGCAGAGGTGATGGATGATGAAGCCGAGGAGGCAGGAGAGACGAGGACGCCCGAGGAGGAAGAGAAGCACAGGCAATTTGAAAAGATGCGCAAGGAACACTATGGTAATGCTGCAGCTGCTCTGAGAAGGCCCTCAATGGATGTGGATGAGGAGGAAGAGGACGACGAATGACACATGCGCTACAGCACTAATCCAATTTGTATCATAACACAATGCTCATGACCTTAGCGTTGCCGCTTGAGCTTGTCCATCAACGCTTTGCTCCGTGTCCTTGACTCTTTGCTCAATGTCGAGTTTTTGCTCTTGTTGACTTCGATATATGACATGGTATCGCCACCTGCCAATGAACTCAACGTGCCAGTCGTCCGCTTCACCTTGGCAGCAGGTCTGCCACTCCCACTCGCACCTGGTTGTGCCTGGCCAAACAGGCTGTCACCCGGCTCAGCGATATCCGCTGCATCTTCATTTTGTAGCAAGACTTCTTGCAACAGCTCGTTGCGTTCTTGTTGTGATGTAAAGGCCAAGTTGGGAAGAGTATCGATACCCTTGAGATGCGTAATCACCTTGAACGCATACCCTTGATCTACCAAAAAAGCCTGCCGCTTGGTAGAGTAAAACATTTCTTGCGTATCTTTGCTGACAAGCGAATAGAAGAAGGCATTGAAACCCTCGTCATTTCTCCGTTTCGCTCGCAAGATACGGCCTAGTCGTTGCGCTTCTTGCCGTCTGGAACCATAGTGCGATGAAATTTGGATCAAGCAAGTCGCTTCGGGCAGATCAAGACTCGTGTCTCCAACTTTACTCAGAAA
This sequence comes from Protomyces inouyei, assembly GCA_003717155.1. Classification (NCBI taxonomy): domain Eukaryota; kingdom Fungi; phylum Ascomycota; class Taphrinomycetes; order Taphrinales; family Protomycetaceae; genus Protomyces; species Protomyces inouyei. The sequence continues at coordinate 70,454 of QXDQ01000010.1, forward strand.
GATGGTGTTGACGTGGTCATTGTACTGAAAGTGCTCCAAAATAGACATGCGCTCTTGTTGAGAGGTGCCACCGTAGATGAAGTATTTGTTGAGTTTCCTTGCATACTGTTGCAAGGCGTAGACATTGTCTGAAAAGACAATAATTTTGTCTCCGCGCTTTTCATGATAGTCGACCAGGAATTGACAAGCCTGAAACTTGTTGGGATTCATGACATACAGCAGCATGCGCTTCCTTGACTTTTCGCGCAAATACTCTTGGTAGAACTCAGTCGTCATGGGACACCAGACTTCGGCGCACTGGACATTGGCGATATGTCCCTTTTGCGCGAGATCCATCCAATTCGCCTCATATAACTTGGGTCCAATCAAGAAATTGAGGTCATCAATCTTTTCGTCTTCACGAACGAGTGTCGCGGTCAAGCCTAGCTTGGCATGTGACGCAACCGTCATGATGACTTTCCTAAACATGGCGGCAGGCACGACATGGACCTCGTCCAGTAAGAGGAAACCCCATTCCCGTGACCTCAAGAAATCCATCATCTTTTGTGATTCATGCGAGCGATTACGGGTATTGGCCACCATGGAATATGTGCTGACAACAATCCCTGCATCGCCCTTGAACTTTTCCTTGTGATCTGACGTAAAGACTGCAATGGAATCAGCCTTGATGTTGGACCATTGTAAAAATTGTTGCCGCCATTGCATAACAGACACACTGGATGTGGCAAGAACCAACACTGACTTTTTGATGGTACACGCAGCGGTGATTCCAACGAGAGTCTTGCCTGCACCACATGGCAGCACAATGATACCTGATCGTGCTCGCCCATTGCCAAACATTTTGGAGAGAGACTTTTCTTGATAGGGTCGGATTTGCGTCGATGGCTTCAAATCAATCTCAAGATTGGGATTGGCAGTATCGCGTCGGAAATCATACTCCTCAAGCACAGGATAGTCAATCTCTTGACATCGCTTCTTGACAATCTCATACGACTCTGGGAGAATCTCAAAGGAATGCACAGCATCTGGGTCCTCATCTGCTTCATCTTCCTTGTCGATCCCAACGATCGCTGTAAACAAATCGTCAGGTTTTTCTGGTTGTTCCCCTTCCTTGAGTGCTGGAATGCCTGGAATGACAAGACCTGCCATACTAGGGCGAGCACCGCGTAGCAATGTGTCTTCTGGACCAGCCATGACGCGACATGGACCAATCTGCTCATCACGCAAAAGCATTTGCAGAATATCAGCTTGATTACTCTCCACGAAATAGCGATTTTCTTTGAGCACGAGGCGTACTTTACCATATGACAAGGTTGCCTGTTCAATGAATGTCTTGATGGACTCTGGCAGCGGGGTCTTTGATAGACGATCCAGCACAGAAATGATGTCTGCAGTCTCGAGACCAACAGAGACGGAAGCAAAGAGTGAAAATGCAGTGAGCTTGTATTCGTGTACATGACTTGGCCGTGATGTTGGTTCAGCAATAGCAATCAAAAAATCCTGCGCTTGTTCGGCAAGTGGTGAGAAAGCTTCAAGGATGATACGGCCATCTTCCGGGTCAATCCAGAGTGGCCGAGCAGCATGATCCAGCTTTAGTGTCAAGAGTTGTGAAAAGTCATGCCGGCCAAAGAAGGAGGACACAGCATCGCCTCCCACAAGACCTTCGGGCTCTTCCGTAGCAGCAGTGGCAGACTGCTTTGAACGGCGAGCAACAGGCCCTCGAGCGCGCATGGGTTTATCATTATAGTCTTCGTCGTCGCTGCGCAGTTCAGGCTCATCGAGCTCTGAGAATTCTTCATCATCGCTGTATTGCTCTGGCGATGCCTGCCTGTTGCGCTTCGGAGGCATCGCGATGAGCAGAGAAGAACAAGAGCTATGTTGCTATGTAGATGGGTGTGCTCGCCGTGTCGGTGGCGGCGAAATCAAATCCAAATTGCAGCTTGAACGATGACCACCACGCAGGAAGACTAGAAACAGCATTGCAAGGCCAGGCTATTGACTAGACTGCTATGAATACACCTGGATCTATGGCGCTCGGATGGGGCAGCCTGATGTTTGCAGGCGGTATTGCCTATTACTGGGCAAAGAAGGATATCAACGCGCGACGCGACGAAGCGCATCGTCGGCGCTTGGCACATACACCGAGTGTACGGCCTGCGGATGGTACGGATGGGTATGTGAGTGAAGTGGTGGGTGGTGCGCCGGACTATACGAAGCCAAAGTATAGGTTAGCGACCGGTCAAGCGACAGAGACGAGAGATCGGTGAGTACTTAATGTCATTGCGTCGCAACTATGCTGACAGACTACAGGGGCGATCGCCTAGGATGAGTATGGAGACGAGACTGTCTTTCTACATCAGCAGGAGCTGCTACATCATGCGAGAGATATTGGCAAGATTGATTTAGACCAGAAGTGAGGCCTCATGGAGCCCAATTCTCAATTGGTCCGTCTTGATGTCTGGCTGTCTTCGCTATAGCATGCCGTAGCCCACATGACCACTAGACACAAGCATGCAAGCAATCCTGCCCTTCCCACCTGTTCTTCTGGAAGCTTCTGGCTGTTTCTTGCTCGCGATTCTCAAATTTAAAGACGCGACGACAAACAGCAACGACCAGCAGAAAGACACGCAAGAAGCTCATTTACTCAATGCTCAGACACGCTATTGCAAGGGCCAGGATAAGACCCATAGAGAGACAGCTAGCTACCAAAACACTCCACTCGCTCGCTCAGTCTCAAGCAGTATGGAGACAACCACCGTTCAGACCAGTGCTCGTTCATGCGCATCGCCACTATGCAGCGCCACGTCCACCAGGCGGCACACACCGCATGAACATGGCACCAGACAAAGAACCTGGTGCTGCTCTCAAAGAATACGGTATTGATCTCACTGAACGTGCCCGTGAAGGCAAACTTGACCCGATTATTGGCAGACATGCCGAAATTTCACGTACCATCCAAATCCTCTCACGCAGAACAAAATCATGTCCTGTTCTGTTGGGGAGTGCTGGTGTGGGTAAGACTGCTGCCGTAGAGGGACTTGCACAGCGGATTGTGAAGCAGGATGTGCCGGAATCCTTACGAAATAAGCGTGTCATTGCGCTGGATCTTGGCTTGCTGATGGCCGGTGCCAAGTTCCGTGGTGATTTCGAGGAACGGCTCAAAGCGGTGCTCAAGGATGTCGAAGATGCACAGGGTGGTGTCATTTTGTTTGTTGATGAGATGCACCTCTTGCTGGGTTTGGGCAAAGCAGAAGGCTCGATCGATGCAGGCAACCTCCTCAAACCAGCCTTGGCGCGGGGAGAACTCCAACTTGTTGGCGCGACGACTTTGGATGAATATCGCAAGTACATCGAGAAAGACGCTGCTCTGGCCCGTCGCTTCCAGCCCGTTCAATTGGATGAACCCACTGTGGCTGATACCATCAGTATTCTGCGTGGCCTCAAGGAGAAATATGAGAATCATCATCGCGTGACCATCACGGATGCAGCACTGGTCGAGGCAGCTGTTGCGTCGAATCGGTATATTACAGACAGACAACTTCCCGACAAGGCGCTCGATCTGGTGGATGAAGCCTGTGCTGCGTTACGACTCCAGCAAGAGAGCAAGCCAGAACAAATTCAAGCACTTGAGCGACACATCATGACGCTGCAAATTGAGCTTGGATCACTGAAAAAGGAGACTGATCAGATGAGTGTCGATCGTCGTGAGAAGCTTGAAGCGGAGTTGGCAGACAAGCAAGAGCAAGTCAACAAGCTCAATACCGCTTGGGAGGAAGAACGGCAGCGCCTTGAAGATAAGGCGCGTCTCAAAACGGAACTGGAGCAAGCACGACTGGAGCTCGAACAAGCACAGCTCGCTGGTGACTTTGGCAAAGCTGGCGAATTGCAATTCTCCATCATTCCAAAGCTGCAAGGGTTGATTGCTGAGCAGCAACATGCTGGCGAGACAACCTTGTTGAACGATCGTGTGGGTGCAGATGAAATTGCTCAAGTTGTCTCCAAGACGACAGGAATCCCAGTCACTTCTCTTTTGCAAGGCGAGCGGGAGAAACTACTACACATGGAGGAATCGATTACACAACATGTCATTGGCCAAGATCATGCCATCAAATCCGTCTGCAATGCCATTCGCCTCTCTCGCGCTGGTCTTCAAGATGCCAATCGGCCCATTGCCAGTTTCATTTTTGCTGGTCAGAGTGGTACGGGCAAGACAGAGTTGTGCAAGACGGTGGCCAAGTCTTTGTTTGATTCTGAGAAATCGATGGTACGGATTGATATGTCAGAGTACAGTGAGAAGCACTCCGTCTCAAGGCTCATTGGACCACCACCTGGTTACGTTGGCTTTGAGGAAGCTGGCGAATTGACTGAAGCGGTACGACGTAAACCGTACGCGGTCATCTTATTGGATGAGATTGAAAAAGCACATGAGAGTGTGACGCTATTGCTGTTGCAAGTACTGGACGAGGGCTTCTTGACAGACACACAAGGACGCAAGGTGGACTTCCGCAATACGCTGATTGTCGCAACGACTAATCTCGGTGGCCATCTCATCCAGGATGCAAGCTTGCAAGCTGATGGTACACTGGATGAAGCAACGAGAGACAAAGTACAAGCAGAAATTCGCCACCACTTCCGACCGGAATTTCTCAATCGCTTGAATGAGACTATTGTCTTCAATCCACTATCACGCGAGGCGTTTGGCGATATTGTGGAGATGCGGGTCAAGGAGATCAATGAACGTGTGGCAGATCGACGCATGCACATCAATGTCTCTGAGGATGCAAAGCGCTGGCTCGCAAAGGAAGGCTACAGCACAGTGTATGGCGCACGTCCACTCAATCGGCTCATTGAGCGATCCATCCTTGTGCCAATGAGCGAGCAATTGATTCGTGGCGAAATTCGCGAAGGTGACAGCGTGGTGGTGACGGTGGATGATGAACAAAATACGCTCAAGGTGACGGCACTGCCTTCACAATCATGATTTATGGCCATAATGTGTGTAGCGTGTTGATGATTATTGCATATGTAGGTTACGCTATTGCCCCACTCACTACTCTAGCTCTGCTTCATCCGCTGACGGTTCCTCGCCAATGATGTTGTGTGCTGGCTGGAAGATTTGTACGATGTTGTCTTGTGCTGCACTCGCCAATGTCCACGGCTGGTGCAAGTTCCAGGAAAAGTCATGGATCAAGTCCGTATGGCCGCCGTGCAAGAAGAATAGCTCTGGAGGGCCATCTTCCTTGTCATCTTCTGTTTGTTCCTCCCCAATCTTGCTGAGATCCCAGAGAAGTAGACGTCTGTCTGTAGCCGCTGACGCTAAGATTGTCTCTTCTTTTGGATGCCAGTTGATGCTCTGCACGTCACCTGTGTGGCCTTCTAGTGTATGGATCCTTGTTTTGAGATGTCGCAGATCCCAAAGAGCAAGCGTCGAGTCTGAGGAGCCTGTTGCAACGACGTACTGGTTGATGGGATTGAAGGCGAGACAATTGACGGGTGCATCGTGTGCGCGCGTTGTATGGGTAGGCTTGTTGCGGTCGTCTGAGCGTGTATCATGGATATTGAGACAAGTATCATCAGAGACACTGCCGAACCAGGTGGGCTGCAGAGGATGCCATTGGACATCGTTGACGCCCGAGGTGTGTGATTGAAAGACGATTGATTGATCTAGCCGTGCTCCGTTGGCGGATTCCACAGCATTGATGTCCCAGAGACGCACATCTTCAGCGGCCGTCAATAGCAATCCCTGACGCAGCGGAGACCAGCTGAGCCCCCAGCCCTCAGCAGTATGTCCCACAAGTCTGATTTGTGGGTTACAAACACCCGTAGGTATGTTGGAGTGCATGGTCCGATCAAAGATCAAGACATCGCCGCGACTACCGAGCGTAGCAATCATATTGGGATTCTGAGGCATGTACCGCGCCTTATTGACTTCGCCTTCGTGATCAATCTTTTGGGTTATTTGGATCCGTGCTTCGCCCGAGCCAGGGCCACCATAGCCGCCGCTCTCGCCAGTCCCATCATTGTAGCGGCCAACGTCGACATTGTCTGGCATGTTGGGAAGATTTACAGACGCGATTTGGACGTAATTCTGGTCGAGATCAGAGGTATGTGTGCCGAGCAGTAAGCGATGCGTGCTATAGCCTTTGCCAGGGATGCTGTGCTGCGTTAGTCGCTGGTCGGATTTCACAAACAAGAAGAGCCTTACTGTTCTACATCTGGGAACCATTGGCAGGTGAGGGTCGGCCATTCAAGCGCGTGTGAGATGACTGTGTCGTAGAGGTAGATGCTATTCTTCTTCCAGACCTTGTACTCTTCATTAACGCGTTTTTGTTCGAGAATAGCGCGGCCTTCCTCGTTCGCCTGGTCACTGTCTACATCCATGGCGGACATGGCGTGCTGCAGTCGCTTGGGCCGTGCTCCTGGGGATTTTGTCTGGTTGGTAGCGGGTGGTTCAATGTTCAATTTGGTCTGTGTCGTGGTGAATTTGAGTGCAGGCAGCAGATGACCGCGAGTAGTGGTTGACAGGCGAGGTGAATGGGCTGGAACGGCAGTCTGATACTCTTCTACTGCTGTATCTGTCCTCCGATCCCAGTCTCGAACCATGGCCCCATGTCAATCACCCGACAGAGACAGCAAGAAGCCGACCTTGGCTGCCCATCTGAAGACGTCGCCCATTTTATCCAATACTTCTGGTTTGTACCAGTTTATAGCGATAAATCCTTTGATTTCTGCAACAAATCAGCAAAAGACGAGCAGCAACACCTCAGACGAGACACAAAGACCTCTGACACACGAGGAGGACCAGAGCAGGAGCGGGCCACAGGCACAGACACTTCCCTTTTACTCTCTCTACAATCTCCGACCAATATGGGAATCCCAAAGTTCTTCAAATGGATGTCCGAGCGGTATCCGCTCTGCTCACAGCTCATCGAGCCCAATAGCATCCCAGAGTTCGACAACTTATACCTCGACATGAACGGCATCATCCACAATTCCACGCACAAGGACGACCATGGCATCGCAGGCTCCCTCTCTGAGGAAAAAATGTTTGTTGCCATCTTCAACTACATTGAGCATCTCTTCGCCACCATCCAGCCAAAGAAGGTCTTCTTCATGGCCATCGATGGGTGTGCTCCACGCGCAAAGATGAACCAGCAACGTTCAAGACGGTTCAGAACCGCAAAGGATGCGCATGACGCGCGAGACAAGGCCATCAAGTCTGGTCAAGAACTCCCAAAGGAGGATCCATTCGACACCAACTGCATCACACCAGGCACAGTCTTCATGGCGAGACTCTCAAAGCAGCTGCAATATTTTATCAACAAGAAGGTCAGCGAGGATGCAGCTTGGCGCGGCGTTCGTGTCATCTTCTCAGGTCATGACGTCCCAGGCGAGGGTGAACACAAGATTATGGAGTTCATCCGGACGGCAAAAGCCCAGCCAGCGTATGATCCAAATGTACGTGAATGTCTCTATGGCCTCGACGCAGATTTGATCATGCTCGGCCTCCTCAGTCACGAACCTCACTTTTGTCTACTCCGTGAAGAAGTCACTTTTGGTCCCGTCAAGGCTGGCGCCAAGACAAAAGAGCTCAACGATCAAAACTTTTACCTGATGCAACTCTCCCTGCTGAGAGAATACCTCGAGCTGGAATTTCTGGAGCTCAAGGATAAACTTCCCTTCCCTTATGATATCGAGCGCATTATTGACGACTTTATCCTCATGGCATTCTTTGTTGGTAATGATTTCCTTCCCAATCTGCCAAATTTGCACATCAACGAAGGTGCATTGGTCCTCATGTACAAAGTATACAAAGAGACACTTCCCCTCTGCGGCGGCTATATGAATGACAATGGTGTCATTCATCAAGCAAGACTGTGCCAGATGCTTGAAGGTCTCGAAAAGTTTGAGCGCGAGTACTTTGAAGCAGAGTCACACGATGCCACCACCTTCACGTCAAAGGAAGGCAGTCACCTCGATAACATCGAGAGTGCCAAGTCCAAGAACCGTCTCATGTTGACCAAATCGCAGAGTAGGCTTATCCAGCAAATCAAGGGACTCGTCAAGCAAGGTGAAGGCAGTATACAAGTCAAAGACAGTGAAGACTCGGAACTCAAAAGTTTTGTTGAGCGGATCGCTTCTGAACTCTCGCTCTCTCGCAAGTCTATTGCTACTGAGGAAGATGGCGCAATTGCCATGATGACGCGCTTGCAAATCAACGACACTGCGTCTGCTCAAGATAAAGCCGCAGTCCAGCGTGCTCTCACGCGCTACAGTAAAGCACCTGTGGTCGAGACAACGCTTGCAGAAGCCGAAGAAGCCATGCATGCGGCGTATCAAGAACAGTTCAGTGCTTGGAAATCAGACTACTACAAGGAGAAGCTTGGCTTTACTTTGGATGATGAACAGGCATTGACCAAAATGACTACCAACTACTGCGAGGGTCTGCAGTGGGTCTTGTATTACTACTATCACGGTGTTGTCAGTTGGGGCTGGTACTACGGCTACCACTATTCTCCCAAGATTAGCGATGTCCGCAAAGGTCTGCAGTCGGGTGACTTCAAGTTTGACTTGGGTAAACCCTTTAAGCCTTTTGAACAGCTCATGGGCGTTCTACCAGAGCGCAGTAAGAAACTGGTTCCAGAATGTTTCCGCGAGCTCATGGTGGAGGAGGATTCACCCATCAAGGATTTCTACCCAAATGACTTTCCCCTCGACATGAATGGCAAGAAGGCAGACTGGGAAGCAGTTGTCAAAATTCCCTTTATTGATGAGTCAAGACTATTGGGAGCCATGCAGAGTCGAGAGAGCCGACTAACGGCTGATGAACGCGCTCGCAATACACACGGGCCTGCTGTCGAATTTGTTCATGATGAGTCTGTGGATTCATTGTATCCATCCTCGCTACCGGGTTTCTTTCCTGATTTCCGATCGAGATGTCGCGTTTCGCTGTTTGAACTGCCTGCACTGGGTGATGTTAAGAATCTGACGCGCGGATTGACAGACGGCGTCTTGCTCGGTATCGATTCTCTTGCTGGGTTCCCAACGCTACACACGTTGCCCTTTAAAGGCGTCCTGGCAACACACGGCGTCAACGTCTTCATGCGTGACAGCAAGCAAGACTCCATGGTCATCCACCTCGGTAATCCACAGGCAGGTATCAAGTCAGAAGACGTTGCACGCGCCAAAATCGGTCGCAGTGTATATGTCAACTGGCCATACCTTCAAGAAGCACAAGTCCAAGCAGTCTCCGACTCGCATTTCAGGTATGAGATGCATGGCAAGAAACTTGTGCCCGTGCCGCATCGTCAAGGTCCTGAGGCATGGAGCAGGACTGCGAAACGTGTTGCTGAGCGGTATAGTAGGAAACTGGCTGTTGTCACAGGACCTGTCGAGATACTTGTGCATGTTGCACCGTTGCGAGGATTGCGTCGCACTGAGGAAGGTGCATTTGTCAAGGACTTTGTGGCTGAAGAGGGACAAGACAACGATTACGCGCTTCAGACAGTCGTGGACAATGTCGTTTCTATTGATGCGCGCTTCACAGAGCGTGCAGCAGTCGATGTGATAGAGGAATTCCCCGTCGGTTCTAAAGTCTTCATGCTCGGCAGTTTCAATTATGGCCGTCCAGCGCGTGTCACGGGCCATCTGGATGGTAAAGTGGACATTGTCTTGTCTGTGCCGAAAGTCAAGGAGCCTGACTTCGGCAGGCAATTTGCGCAAAAGGCACTGACGCGTGATCGCTACTATCCTGCGCCGGTCGTTAGCAAAGTTGTTGGCATGTCTGCATTGAGTCTCTCCAAGCTTACATCTTCCTTCTCTGTTGTCCTTAAGGAAGACCGTCTCAACTTGGGGCTTAATCTCAAATTTGAGGGCAAGCGACAGAAAGTCTTGGGCTACTCGCGTCGTTCGCAGCAAGGATGGGAGTTCAGCGACAAGGCTGTTGCTCTACTGCAAGCCTACAAGAAGCAATTCCCAGAGTTCATTGCTGCTTTGGAACAGCTTGCACGCAAGGACAACGTCACTGCCGAGGACTTTTATCGTGACCCTGAGTTGGCACGTACCAAAATGAAGGAAATTCGAGACTGGCTCAAGAGTGTTGAAGTCAAGTCATTTGAGCGTGTTCCACTTGAAGCACAGGAACTCGATGCGGCAACCATTGCTGAGATTGAAGTTGCTGCCAATGTTGCTAATACGTCTGCTAGTGAAGTGGTCTTCAAAACTGTGAAGGCCGTGCCGCGCACTGCTTTGTTACGACCTGAAGACGCTACGCATCGTTTGGGCAATCAAGTGTTTAGTCTTGGTGATCGGGTCGTGTATGTTGCAGACACGGGTAAAGTGCCCATCTCAACACGCGGCACTTGCGTTGGCGTGCACAAAGATTCCCTCGACGTCGTGTTCGATGTGGCATTTATGTCTGGTACCGTGCTCGGTGGTCGTTGTTCAGAGTATCGTGGTATGACGGTGGATTATGCGTCACTTCTCAACTGCACCCAGCCTAGCGTCTTGGCCATCTCCAAGGCCGAGCATGTCAGACAGCCGGCCGCAGCCGCGCAACAGCAGCTGCCTCAAGGCTACTCGCGCCAAGTTCGTGGTAGCCAGCCTGTAGCTCAGCGCGGTGGGCCACCTGTTCGATTGCTTGCTCGTAATGCACCTATTCCTGGTCAGCAGTACTACTCTGGGCCACCAGCGCGGGGCGGTCATGGCAATGTGTGGCAGGGTCGTGTGGATTCACAATTCTTGGGGAGTATGATGCAGCAAGGTGGTGTGGTTCATGGAGGTCAGGGTAATTGGCAGCAACAACAGCAGATGCACACAGGGCCAGCTGCAGCTGCTGGGGTGCCTCCGCAGCATGGAGCTTCGCGAGGCCGTGGCGGCCAAGGACGTGGACGAGGGCGTGGAGGCCGCGGTGTTGCGAGAGGTGGCGGCCCTGCAACGGCTGCTCAGTCTTGATGAAAGTCCATGTAGTAGAACAACTTGCACTTGTGCACATTGCTATTAGCTGCTCTTGGCTTGATTGAAACGAGCATTTGCATGAGCTTCTGTCCTTTGTCTATGCGGATTGTCTATGCAGTAGATCGTGGAGGGAACGTGATGGACTGCGAGCCCTTGTAGCTGCCCCATCGAAGCTTGCCAACATGCTCTTGTTAGCCATCTCTGTACCTCTAGCAGCATTACTTACAGGCATCGTGTTCCAGTAGAGCGTGAATGTAGCATTGCGGCCATCAAAGACCTTGGCAATGTCGCCAATGGGATACTTGTTACGCTTCTTGGCCAAGCTGACTTTGGCCTTCTTTGGCGTCTGGATAATAGCATCCCAGACAGTGACTTTGTTCTCCTTCCACTTGGCGACCGTCCCTGCGACTGGCTTGGGCAACGCAGCATATTCTGCCACCAGATAGGCAAACACCTGCTTCGTGTTCCAGTCATTGAACAACGGAGTGAAGTCTGCCTGTAGGTCGAACGTCACATGAGCATACTCCTGCTGTGCTGGATTGTAGGACCGCGGCGCGCGCGAGTACTTGACCACCGTCTTGGTGATATCAACCTTGCCAATTTGGGGGCTATCCCTGTAGAGAACAGAGGAGAGGGCCACCAAGCCGCCCAGGACGAGCAGGAGGGATGTGAAGAAGCTAAATGCGCTCTGCAGGCGTTGCCAGGCTGAGTACATGCTCTACAGATGGCTCTCTAGCTGAGCTGACTTGTTGCGACGTGTCCAGAATCCCAAATTTCAAATTTCAAGACGACGCGACCGACGCGAACCGAACTCTACGGAGGTGGAAGTGCACGGATCTCAGGAGTGAGCGGTCATATGGCAGGGGATGTATAGAGAAAGTGTGGCAGATGGCTCCAGCAAAAAGGCCCTCGAGTGCAGCACCGCCTTCGCCTGCAAAGAAGCGTACAAAGCAGGCGACAGCACAGGCAACGCCACCCAGACAAGGGCCCTTGCTTGATTTCTTCAAGAGCCCGCGCGTCAAGCACGAAGAAGATGCAAAAGCTGCTGCGAAACATGCTGAGATGGATCAGTGGCTCGAGGCCGAGTCGGAGGGTGCTCAAGAAAGTGATGAGCAATTGGCACGAAGACTCCAGGCGCTCGAGGATAATCAGCTAGCAGAGGACGAGGCGCTAGCCAAGAAGCTAGCAGCAGGCTTGTCAGATGATGCTGCTGAGGATCCCATTGCAAGTCAAATGGCAGCAGATGAGGCTTTTGCTCGGAGTCTCGAAGAGCATCCGCCTGGTCCATCAGGGCCATCGGCTCCGATTGAGGTGCAAAGAAGTCCTCCCAGGTCATCTCCAGTCAAGACTGAAGCAATTCAGAACACTGCCGCTCCTTCTGCTGGGCTTGAAGATACTGAAGAGTCTCCGGTCTACACTCTCGACCTCGGTAATGCAATGTTCGATCCGCTCAACCATAAAGATATCGCAGCAGATTGGACCGTTAAGTCTACACCGTATGCATTGCTCTGCCACACCTTCACACTCGTCAGTTCAACGCGTTCTCGGCTACTGATTGTAGATTGCTTGTGCAATATGCTCAGAATGCTCATCGTCTATTCACCAGAATCACTCCTCTCTGCCGTTTGGCTTTGTACGAATGCAATTGCACCACCATTCGAGAATACTGAGCTTGGTCTCGGTGAGAGCATCATTGGCAAGGGCATCAAAGCAGTCTCTGGTGTCAAGTCTCTCAAAGCCCTGTACAACAAGCACGGCGACGCAGGTGACGTTGCCTTTGAAGCAAAGGCCAAAGTCAGGACAATCTTGAAACCAGCGCCCTTGACCATCAGTGGCGTTTACAAGAGTCTGCGAGAGATTTCCTCCTCCAAGGGAACAGGCTCAGGAGAAAAGAAGCAGAAGATTGTAGAACGACTATTGCTTTCTGCTCGTGGCGAAGAGGTTCGATTTGTGACACGAACGTTGGTCTGTCATCTTCGAATCGGTGCAGTCAAGACAACCATGCTCATTGCCCTAGCGCGTGCCTTCTCACTCAACAAGCCCTCAGACAGCACAGCAATATTGACTCCCAATCTGATGGCGCTGGCCAAAGATCCTCGACAAGAAGTCTTCAAGACTTCAGAGCAAATTGTCAAGCAGTCATTTGCTCGCCGACCCAACTATAACTTACTTGTGCCAGATCTGTGTGCTGGCGGGATCGAGCAGCTCTTGTCAGGGCCAGACATCTCGATTGGCACACCAATCAAGCCAATGCTGGGTCTCATCACGCGAGACCTGAACGACATGTTTACACGTCTTGCTGGTCAAGCTTATACGTGCGAATATAAGTACGACGGTCAACGTGCACAGCTTCATTGCAGCGAATCAGGGCAAGTCAGTATCTTTAGTCGACATCTGGAACGTATGACGGAAAAGTATCCAGATCTTTGCAGCTTGGTGCCAGATATAAAATCCGATCAAGTTCGTTCATTTGTGCTCGAAGGGGAAGTCGTTGCTTGGGACAAGCTGGTGGGTATGCAAAACTTTCAATCTCTTGCAGCGCGTGCAAGGAAGAACGTTGAAGCTGGTACCGTCAAGCAACAGGTATGTCTTTTTGGCTTTGATCTCATGTTCCTCAATGGCGAGTCTTTACTCAACAAATCGCTCAGGGAACGGCGTGATATCTTCAAAACACACTTCCGTGAAGTTGAGGACCGGTTCACATTTGTCAAGTCTATCGATTGCCCTGAGAACAGTGAAGAGGATGTTCTTGCATTCTACAAGGCTGCTACAGACAACAAATGCGAAGGCATTATGGCGAAGCTGCTCGAGAATGAAATTCCTGTCCAAGCTGCAATTGAGGAAAAAGAAGCACCAAAACGCAGTGGTCGTAAAAAGGCACTCTTGGCGACTTACACGCCTGATCAGCGTCTCGAATCTTGGCTCAAGGTGAAGAAGGACTATGATGCCGGTGCTGACTCGCTTGACTTGATACCCATCGGTGCATGGCACGGCTCTGGTCGCAAGGCTAATTGGTGGTCACCTATTCTACTGGCTGTTCGCGACAAGGAAACAGGTATGCTGCAAGCAGTTTGTAAATGCATCTCAGGCTTTACGGATGTCTTTTACAAAGATCTCAAAGTCAAGTACGCGGAAGACGCCGAAACGACTTTTCAAGGCGACATGCCAGGCGATGTGGATTCTCCTCTGCATCCTGATTACTGGTTTGTGCCACAAGAAGTATGGGAAGTGCGGATGGCAGACATCACATTATCGCCTGTGTATCGAGCTGGTATTGGTCTTGTTTCTGAAGAACGAGGCCTCAGCATCCGTTTTCCGCGATTCATGAAGCGTCGCGAGGACAAGTCCATTGAGGAAGCATCGACAGGCGAAGAATTGGCTTACATGTTTCAACAGCAAGAAAAGCGTAGCGATGCGCCAGTCAAGGATGACTTTGACGAAGATTGAGCATCTCATGCCTGGCCTGCAAGGTCTTCCTGGCATTGCTTGCAGTTGCAATCAAATCCCCAGTCGCGAATCGCTGCACGTCGCTCGGCACTTGTTGCGAATTCGCGGTCACCAAGGTAACTGATGGTCAGCTCTTCGCCTATCGCAATGGCACGCATGGCAGTGAACTGCATTGTACGACCAACACGAAGCTTGGCAACGTTTGGTGTACAGGCGTGATTGAAGAAGCTGGACTGCGGATATAATGCCCAGCCAAGTTGCTCGCTCTCTGCAAAGGAATGGCCATTGTGCTGCTCCCAAATGCCGAAGCAGTTGACGCGAGATCTGCTCATGACATCGTGGACTATTTCTTGTATACTGTGCTTTTCGTTCCATGCTGGAAACGTCTGTTTGAGCTTTGCTGAGATGAGCTTGGCTGTCTCCTTGTCGTCTGCATCAAACAGCTCCGTGCCGTCTTGAAGTTTGAGCATGTCGTCGTAGCCCACAGAGTCATCTGCGCACAACGCCATTGCACTGCAGCAGAATCGAAGCATATCTTCTTGTGCAAAGTCTTGCACATTGCCTAGCCTCATAAGTATTTGGATAAGCGTTGCTGAGTTGGTCATGAATAGTCTGGCGCACTCCTCTGTACAACAACGACCTAGTATCCCAGAGCTCTTGCTATTACCATCAAGCTTAAGACTGACTTTGAGAATCTTGCCAAGGTCGTAGTGAAAGCACCAAGCACAGCATTCTTGTCTGAAGACTTTGTAGATGGCGTTGACCAGAACAGCTGGTTGCTCAGTAAGTACAACGTCTTGAGGGTCCATTAACTGGGCAGAAAAGTAGCTTCGCCCTCCGTGCGATACAAGCCTAATCTCTGGCATGAGAAACGAATGAATTATAGCTAAAATGCAAGGCCCGTCCCTATGGATGCTGTGTAGTGTACAGATACAAATGTTTGTGCAACGCTCAGATTTACAATTTTTTCCTCTCAAAAGCCAGCACGCTTCTTTTTCTTCTTCTTTGTTGGGGCCGCTCGACTTCCATGTGGCCCAGGCACTGCTTGAGTCATGACAAAAGCATCGCCTTGTGATGATCCTTGCATTGGTTGTGATGATGCCGGTACTGCGTCCGCATCTTGTGTTTCGCTCGCCTGAAAATCAAGAGGCCGACGAAGATGAGAGCGGGGAGTAGGAGCTCCTCTCTGTGAGAGCAACAAAGGCGGTCGGGATGGACTTGACTGCGCGACAACAGGTGTGCCAGCAACTTGAGCGGGCGTCCCTCGAAAAGCAGGAATCGGTCCCACTTGAAAGTGCGAGCGATCTTTCTTGCCGATACTGTTGTGTGCTTCATGATGAGTGGTGTCGCACAAATCACGCCAAACGTAGCCTTCGGGAGCTTCACTAGGAGCCCAGTCACCCAACAGCTTTTCGAGAATCTTGCTTTTCGGCTTGTGTTCTGGCTGTGTACGTTCCCGGAAGCTGGTCAAGTCCAGAACACCATCCTGATGGGCTACCGAGCCAACCACAACGCTTGCTAGACAGAGTCGATTTGCTGCCTCCCTCACCACACGATCACGGGCAAATTGGGCATCCCGCCGGCGAAGCCTCTCGGGTGTCCATGTTGAAGTAAGGCTAGTCTGAATCGCCTCTGCAGTCAGTGAATCGCCTTCGTGATGCTCGGTGCTTGATCCAATAATTGCCGAGATGTGTTCGAGTGAGGCGGTGAAGAAGCCACTATCTGTATAGCCTTGTACCAGTACTTCGATAGCATGGTCTACTTCGTCGCTTGTGCTGGAGATGCGGTGTTCAGTGAGCAAGTCATAGGCAGTCAGAAGTTTGCCCGTAGCTGGAGCGTTCCCTTGTGAGTCACTCGACGTAACCTTCGCGTACAATTCAGACAGATTGCTCTGCCTCTTCTTGCTTGCTGATCCAAGAAGAAAGCCATCCTCATCAACATCTTCATCGCTCAGTTCTTCTGAAAGGATGAGGTCGTGTCCATGTCTGATTGTGACTCTGCGGCGTTTGAAGCGCATCGCATTATCGGTCGCCAGCATGGACGAGAGCAAGCAGCCGTCTTGCGTAGTAGAAAAGAGTTGGAAATATCCCAAGTCATCAACATCTTGGACTGAGCGAAATGGCAGGGCGCAGAAGCTCGTTTGTACATCTTCAGAGCAAAAGTCAACTGCATATGGCTCGAGAGTTGTATGCCCAGCTTGCAGAAGCTGCAATGAATAGATTGTGGCCCAGCCGTCGAGCCTTGACCACACCAGAATGCGCTGCAAGTTGCCGTGTGGTAGAATGGCAAGTCCGGGTTTCGATTCGACTGGTCGATAGTGGGCCCAACCGACGACTGGCATGATTGTGTCCGTCACCTGGAAGACTTGCAGCCTGCCTGTCGTCAAGATGGTGATGATATCAGCAAACGAGTCGCTGCCGACGGTTTTCTCTGCGGCAATGACCGCCTCACCCCGCTTGCAAATCTCTGATCGGTTCATCTTGCCTGTATTGGTATCGAGTGCACATAGCTCCGACTCGGCAATAAAAATGAGCAAGTCTGGACGCAACGCAGACCAAAAGGCTTTATTGAAGGTTTCCGAACGTGTCGCAGTCTGTATACTGCGTAGAAAGATGAGCACATGCTGAGTCCTGAGAACTTTCACTATTTGCCAGATTTGAACAACCCCATTTGTGGTCTGTACGGCCATGAGGCCAGTCTTTGAGAGAGCCACTGCTGTGCCATCGCGCGGCAGAGTGAAGGAATCGTCGTCGACGTGCAAGCAATGCCAAGAGAATTCAACATCACCAGCTACAGGAAAGTGTTCCAGTTGATATACTTTGAGATCATCCTCAAGCAAGACGGCCAAAATGTTGCTGGACACATCAGACGCAAAGACCACTTGACGAATCCGTGATCGAAACGTGTGCTGATATACGCTGTTTGGCAGTATATTGTCGAAGTAAGCAGGAATCTGTGAATCGCCAAGCTTAGCCAGATCCATATGTCGTCGCGAAAGAAAAATACTGAGCGTGCTAGGCGATGTGCCCAAGACCGCTGCAAAGCAACACTCCATAGACCGCTGTTCAACGTTGCGAGAGTATCCAACCACAATCTGACTGTCCAAGTCCAATCGACTTGCTCTTCTGACTTGACCAAGAGCATAGTCATCTCTCATATGGTCTAGCAAGAGATCGTCATCAATTGCAACTGTTGCATGGTGTCGTCTAAAGCGCCGTAGCGCATGAACGCCGGGCAGACCTTCCTGGCCAGCATCATAGTCGAGCTCACGATTTAAAACAAGGCACCGCTCTGGTTTGCCAGCCGCGACAAGCCTGTGCGACGATGCGGCTAGGTCATCTTCTGAAATTTGCCGTTGAAAGCGCCACTGCCCTTGCGCGTCTCGGTCTGCTGCGCCGAGTACACCATAGCGGAGCAGATCGTCCATACATTGAGCCTACGAGATGGCCGCTGAGCAGGGCCCTCGTTCAATAGCTGCGACTGTGTTGTTGGCCTCCAAAGTCAAAAAATGTTTTTGTTCGTCGTTTATGTATTGACTCTACTCTACTCTACTACAAGACCAAGTCGAAGTCTACAAGTACAAAGCCTGCTGCTATAATGTACAATAACCATCTATCTACGCTCTCCATAGACTGCAACAGTCGGCCAATGGACGTTGATCTTTGAGTCATCAGTCCAGCCCGTCTGGCTCTTGATTTCGTCAATAGCCTCGACCACTGCATCGCCTGCCCCGCCAGCAGCTCTCGAGACTGGATTCCCGTTCGCTGCACGCCAATTATGGAAGGCAGAAGCAGTACGCATATACTGAGCAGCTCCTAGTAAGGTCGTCTGCTTCGCTACCGGCGAAGACTCTTGGGAGCCACGCTGTGCTGTGTAATGCCGCTCTACACGGCTGAACAGTGACTCTGGCAGGTCAAAACCGTCCATGGCCTCTTCGAGGATACTGCGTCCTGGTTGTGGCCAATGAGGACCAAGCTTGTCGTCAGCGTGTGAGACCTGGTTCCATACTTTCGTCGCGGCCGGTGAGTCTGTAAAGACAATCTCGTTGTATGACCAGACTGAGCATTAGCTTGTGTCAAAATGCACAAAGGGACTTGCAAGAGAGTGTGCCTCCAGGTTTGATGACGCGGTGCATCTCCTTGAACCATTTCTCCTTGTCGAACCAATGTGCAGCTTGGCCGACTGTGACGAGATCCACACTGCCGTCTTCCAGAGGAAGAGACTCGGCACTGCCAACCTGATAGCTGATGCGATCGTGCTTAATAGCTGCCTCGAGCATCTTGGCAGAAGTATCAAATCCAATGACCCTCTCGAAGCGTTCAGCAAGAATAGATGTGATTTGACCAGTACCACAGCCAAGGTCTACCGCAACCTTGTTGGAACCCTGATGATACATGAAGAGCTGATCAAAGAGTGCTTTGCCGTATGTAGGCCTAAAATCTGCATAAGATGATGAGTCGAAGGACTTTTCTGAAAATGCAAGAGTTTTGGCCATTCTATTAATAAGGGATGGTCTCATAGAACTTTAACAGATGCAGTAGCGATACAAGGTGAAGAGCTCGATGGATAATATTGATATGGACAGTTGTGGTGTTATCACTTGGCTGCCAAGTCCAACGACACATCGGACTCAACTCCCGAGGTCGGACACCTCAAACCTACCAATTAGCTGAAATTCCGCATAAGGACTGCTCGCAATGAGCCGAGCTGCTGCAGAAGCTGCCGTGGAGCTTTCTAAAGGAAATCATGGTAAGTGATTGATGCTTGTGACTATGGAATGCTGGTCCTGCCCTTCTTCCTCTGAAGCTTGCAGCATGCGATCAAGAACTTTGACTGACTTGAACAGAAGGAGCTATCCGCTGCTATACATATGCCATTGAAGCAGAGCCAGAGAATATTGACCATCTACTTGGACGTGCAAGCGCACATCATCGAATGAAGCACCATGATGAAGCTCTAGAAGATGCTGAGAGGGCACTCACGATAGCTATTGAGAAGAAGACCAAGACGGGTCGCTCTCAAGCTCAGTTTCGACGCGGGTAAGCTGTTGTAGAAGATGATGCTCAAGCTAATGTCAGCGTGGCTTTGTATGGCCTCAAGCGCTTTGCAGATGCTGCATTCTGCTTCGATTTGTCTGAGAAGGACGATCCAGAGCAGAAGGAAAAGATGCGAGGCGTCTGGATTGCAAAGACGAAAGCGGCTATCGATGGCCAAGGTATGCTCTCTTGTGTTCAGTGCATGCTGATGTTTAGAGCAACCACAAAAAATAACGGTTCAAGAGAAACCTGTTGCAGTAGATGCAGTCAAGAAGAACGTCGAGTCTCTGCTATCAGCTCAAGGCAGTGGCTCTAAAGCGGAAAGCAAGAAGGAGTCCGTCCCAATTCCTGCGGCATGGAAACCGCCAAAGCATGAATGGTATCAAAGCAATGACAAGGTTGTCGTGACTGTCTTTGCAAAGAAGATACCAGCAGACAAGGTCAATGTCGATATGGAGTCTCGCTCGGTATACATTCCCTCTAGCAAGCATGAGCTAACTCACCAGCTTTCACTGAACTTTGAGATCCCAGAAACAAGCAGCGAGTGGTCTCACCAGTTCGAACCACTCTTTGCAGCAATTGATACAAACGCCTCAACCTACCGTGTCTTGGCCAGCAAGATTGAAGTGACGCTCGTCAAGAAGCAACCAGGCCAAAAGTGGAGCCAGCTTGAAGGCGATGCATCGCAAATCAAGCAAGAATCTGCGCACACCTACCCAACCTCTTCCAAAAAGGGTGCACAGAATTGGGACAAACTTGCTGCTGATGCAACAGCGCCAAGTGGTACAGGGGAGAAGGAGGAGGAAGGAGATCCACTACAGAATCTATTCCAAACGCTGTACAAGGATGCTGATGATGATACGAAAAAGGCAATGATGAAGTCCTACCAAGAATCGGGCGGTACGGCGTTATCGACAAATTGGAAAGAAGTATCTGCCGGCAAAGTGCCCATTCAACCGTGAGTGAGCCATTTCCTACTTGAAGTACTAATTGTCACAGACCCGAAGGAATGGTCGCCAAGCCTTACGAGCAGTGATGAAGGCTATCCATCATCGTGCTAGACATCATTCGCAAGCATAGTATCGTCTTGACTGGCAGGCTGCATGTCATCAGATGAATACTACCTCTCAGCTGCTTTACATTTCATATCATATTGCCCGTCTTCAACGTAACTTATTCAATCACAGTCCAACCTGTCTATGCAGCAGCGTCATGTTGTCGTTTGCGCTGCAAGCGATCATCTCGAAGACTGTAGAAGAGTGTTTGCGTGAGGATCACAACGTCAAGCAGCAACGTCCCTGCTGACCCTGCAAGCCAAGACGCATTGATGGCGAGATACTTGTGATAATGTGGCGACTCGCGATTCTGTCGAATGAGAATACTGCCAACATAGGTGATATTGCCCAAACACGCAAATAGAAAGAACAAGGCCGATAAACCCTCTGTCGAGCCACGTTTGTAGTTGTGAATGATTTGTGGGATTCGTGAGCCGAGGTAGAGCGCTGCACATCCCCAGCCAAAGATTTGGCCGCCAGCGTTCCAGCGCAACTTTGGTGTAGGAGGCGGTTTACCGTGTTGAGGTGCAGAGGAGATGGCACCCACATACCAAGCAATCGTACCAACCATGCACAATGCAAGCAGAGCAAGAACATTGAGGATGGCTGCTTGGAATGTTGTGCGAGCTTTTGTGAGTTCAAGTTCTTTTGGGATGAGCGGTGTAGCGGCAGATGCATGCTCAATCGCTGTATCACTACTGCTAATAACAGTGCTTGCCTCGGGCCCGATGACGTCTGATGAGGTGGATGTTGGGATCCCAATAGCCGCGACATGGTTTGGCTCATCTTGCTGCTGTGTTGCTTTGTGCCCGTATGCCAGGCATTGATACAGAAGAACGACATCGGCTGCTGCATAGTAAATGGCGAGGACAATCATGACCCACATGACTTTTTGCAGCCAAGCGCCAATGATGTTGAAGAAGTCTCCGAGTAGCCAGATGACGACGAAGTGTAGGGATAGACCCTCTGCAGACTTGCGGCGCCAATTTGTGTAGATTTGTGGTGTGAAGACCACGAGCCATGCGGTGATGGAGATGGAGCCGAGGATAGAGGAGAAGGCCTCGTTGTTTAGGTTGATGGGCGGCATTGTTCTTGATGTGTAGAGACTTTACAGGCACTTGGACCGAGCCTGATATAGAAATATGTCGCTTCTTGAGAAAACTGTGTCGCAATTCGTATGCAACGTTTAGAATGAATCGATCCTCGAACCCAAACTTCCCTGACTTATTGAGAAGCTACCCTGATACTTTGCCGGCTCTAGCTGCGTTGCTCTATGTAAGCGAAGGCCGTCTTGTGCTTGCGACGGGGTGTTTCAAATTGAAGTCTTTCCTCGACGTTTCAGAAATTTGGAGTCAGATGGCATCCAGTTGTTAAACATCCAGTAGTTGCTTGTACAGGAGAAGGAAGTCATAGGATCTAGCTAGGCATTGTCACCTATAACATCACCCAGGAAGGGGCTGATCGTTGAACACAGCTGATTGCAGCGATGGGAGCTGTGTTATGTCGCGAATACCGTTCGGCAAGGCTTGAGCGTCCTTGTTCTCCCCACATCTACTAGCTGCTCTCTAGCTGCCTCAAGACAGTCATCGGCATATATCGGAAGCATGGGAGAGACGAAAGATGCTCACCCAAACCTGGCCTGTTGCTTGCTGCCGGCTCGGCCAGGCGCCACCCACCCGGTTCAACCATCTGAAGCAGCAGCGGCGAACTGACCCAACACCGGCGAGCTCGTCAACTGCTCTGTCCTTTGTACTCCATCTACAAGTGCAGACACAGCAGTCAAAGCTCATGACCTCATACAGCTGCTTCTTCTACGGGACACTCATGCACCCAGCTGTCCTGAATCGTGTCATCTCCTCCACTGAAACTCCCGCCTATCTCCCTGTGACATTGCCCGGCTATGCACGGTTTCGTGTCAAGGGCCAAGACTACCCCGGTGTCATTGCTGCGCAAGATGCTCCAGAAGGATTTGTTGCAGAGGCAGACGTGTTTGTTGCCGGCATGCTCGTTTCGCATCTGAGCAGCTATGCTATAAAACGTCTTGATGCATTTGAAGGAGATGAATATACAAGAACATCAGTCACTGTAGTCGATGAAACTGGCAAGCGGCACAATTGTCAAATGTACTTGTACAAGGACTCTAGCAAACTAGAAGCAACAGTCTGGGACTTTGAAGACTTTAAGCGGGAAAAATTGGCACATTGGACGGGTGATGCAGAGTTCAGCATGTTGCAAGGTCAACCTGACGGAACAAACGGTCGTTCGACTTTCGCTTGACGATGCATATTTAAGCTGCACGGCGGTCCAAAGCACGCAGCAAGTCGTGACGTCGATGGTCTTGTGCAGACATACCACCAAATACTGGCGTTGCTACTCCATTGTGCATGGGCGATGGACCCGTGTATCGCTGATCGAAATGATGCATGGAAGGCTGCCTTTGCTTGGGTAGTGCAGTGTTCATCAAACTTCCGCTACTGCCTGGTTGAGAATTGTAACCACAAGAACCTTGACTGCCTGCAGGTCAGCCTTCTCTCCTCCTTGTCGGGGCATCTTACCCTGGTAAGGACCTGGACTGGGCGTTGCGCTAAAGTTGCTCGAATGCATCTCGTGCCAGTCTGATTCTAGCATGTACGGACGAAAACCAAGTTTGACGATATACCCATCCAACGCGACTTCGTCAAACAACTCCATGGCCTGCCTTGTCAGTATCGATCATCTCAAAAGTCTTCACACCTGTTGTGCACACTTGCTATCGAGAAATTGCACCTCACCGTATCGTTGGCCGTGGATATCTGGTTGGGGATAGATGTATACTGCTTCAGGTCTGCACGACACTGATTACTTGTCAGCACACTGCTGTGCCTATCGAAACTCACCAAACGCATCAAAGAGGCCTCGTGGATCCAACGAAGGTCTGTGTGTCAGCTACCATCAATATATTGGAATCCATACGGCAGGTTCTGGACCAGAATCAAATCACTGTGAAAGATGGTACGCACCGGTGCGATTTGAGTCGTTGAGAATGGCACATCACCCGTGTGCGCTTGCCGCGTCTCCTCTCGTCTGTCATGCAAGTCATGCTGCTGGCGCAATGGACTATGACGCGTTGCAAGACTTGCAAGGGATGTTCTTGGTATTGAAGCGACATCTCGCCACGGTGTCGTCACGCTTGCTGTCATGGTAGGAAGACTTCGCTGCTGTGGCGATCGCGGACTGCTACTCTGTGACTTGATGCGCGTATATGGCATCTGTTGTGCAGGATACTGCTGTAATCCGCGACGCTCAGAGTACTTCTTGCGTCGTGTCACCACCAGTGTACGTCCACAGACTTGTAATGGGTTTGGTGAATCATGGGAGCATGCAGTAATGGCTTCTTGGCATTGTGTCATGGTTGCACACTTGAGGAAGGCAAAGCCAAGTCGGTCTTCGTTCTGGTTGTTGGCACGATGAAGGAGGAGTGCGTCGCCAAAGCGCGCTGTGAAGATTTCAAGCAATAGCTCGCTGGGTATGTCACTCGTCAGGTTGCCTATACTGCAGTGGTCAGCTTCTGAGGTTGAGGGGATAGATGGACGTGCTAGACTGTGCGAGAGTCTTCCTCGTCGCGCTCTGCAGCAGTGAGGTGCGTGTCCTTGCCTGGCGACGAAGACCACATGATACAGGAGTCGCTGCCTGCTCGCAGATAGTGTCTAGAGACCTGGTGGTGTTGTGCGACGCGTTGCTACGTGATCCCCTCATTAGCTACCTGGCTCCCTAGTCAGCTAAGTAGATGCGCTCCCCCATCCTCATGCCAATCGCTTCGCAATCGCCTCCATCCGTGGATCCTGCTTGTTCATGGCTTCAGACAGGTTGCGCTCATGTGCATCGTGCTCCATCTGTTCACAGACCTCCTTGGATGGCGGCAAGCGCTCATTCTGGACATCAAACTGCCGTGCATCCTCAAACGTCGTAATGGCTTCCTTCAAGCCATGAGGTCCAAGCATCAGCGTACCGGGCGGTAGTCTCGTACTGCCAGAAACAGTCTTGAGCTCAGACACACTCTCGCTCTCCTCGCGCAGTACCTGAAAGACGCGCGAGATGCGACCAATGGCAAGAATCTTGTTCTTGATCACTTTACGTCGAATCTCTGCTTCCGTCTCTACCGCACCTGCTGGCGGTGTCAAAGGCGTGTCACTTGGGGGACCGACTTCATCATCAAGTTCCTCCTTTGAACATATACTCAACAATGAAATCAGCATATCCGTCACCTTCTCCCCAACAAAAGGGAGAGACCAAGTAAAGACATCCATAAAGTTTGGCAACCAGTACGGATGCGGCGTGCAGTTGAATTGCCGAATATTCATGACATTGTTCTCATACTTGAGAACAGCTGCTTTGTTGTTGTACACATCCAGATAATTGGGTGCTGAAAAGATGGTCATGACAGAGGGAAAGCCCGTAGTGCGGGTTTTACGATACATGCGATATCCTTGATCTTGCGCTTCATGCGCACGGATAATCGAAAGTAAGTTGTTGCGTTCGAGGAATTGACAGGCTGCTCCGTAGCTGAAGAAGTAGGAGCAGCCACGGACGTGATTGTGGACAAAGAACTCATTGTTGCGTTCGTTGCCAAAGTCTTCGAGTGGATCACTCCATAGCAGGTCACACATGATGCCGTGCGTTGGCGGCTCTCTGGATCGGTCAATCTGAGATTAGCAGGAGCTCAACAAGGAGGGAGCACATACAGAAGCAAAGTCAGCAAGAGTATTGAGCTCTGGCGAGAGACCTCCATGAATGCACAAAAACTGCTTATTCATCAGGGCTGCGAGGGGCAGCGCGCAGAATGAGTCCATGCAGGCATCGTAGACTTTTTCGGAGTACTTGTGCTTGCACTCGAGCTTGAAAGTGAAGTAGTCTGTAAGATGGCGACACTCATGGTTACCACGCAAGAGCCAAAGTGTATCGGGATACCAAATCTTGAGTGACCAGAGGTATAGCACGCACTCGATGGAGAAGTACCCGCGGTCGACGTAGTCACCTAGGAACAAGTAACGTGTCTCTGCTGGGTTACCGCCAACCTCAAACAGCTTCATCAAGTCGTAGAACTGACCATGCACATCGCCACACACCGTGATGGGCGCATCCACATCAAGCATGTTAGGCTCACGAGACAAGATCTCCGTACCGGCTTTGAGGATCCAAAGCGCGTGTTCCTCGCTGAGCCGTCCTTCGCGCGTCAAGTGGTCCTTGAGGAAGACGATATCAGGTCGCTTGACACCCTCTGGCGCATTGGCATCAAAGAATTCCTCATCTGTAGGGATCGTCGTTGCCGGCGCAGGCACATCTGATGGTCAGCTGAATCCCAACTCTACTGCTAAGCTTACCCTTGTAGACGCGCTCCTGAGTATTATACGTAACGCCATCCAATTCAGTGATGGTGTAGTCTATTTTCGGCACAACATGCTCAGGCCGTATCGCGTCACTCATATCTGTGTCGGCCATGGGTATGTCTGAGTGCAATGATACTGTGCGGCCTCTTACAGATGCTTGTGATCTCTGGGCCTGGGCTGATGCAGATGCGTTGTCGTGTTCTGTAGCTGAATCCCGACTTTTTGTGTGGAGTTGAAATCATCGCCCAAGACAGCGCTACGTCTGGACTCTTTCACTACTTCACTCCTTATTGAAATTGGCTTCTTCTGCTGTGGGTTGATGCCTCATGGGCACAGAGACGCTCCTAGGCGAAGTGCCGACCTTATCTCTCAAACAAGTCGCGCTACTGAGTCATGACCTGGAAAAGGCCATCAGACAAAGCACAAACAAGACCATCAAAGCTGTACGATGCCAACTTAAGGGCCTAGCAGAGTCTGAAGAAGCGTGCAGGTCCTTCTTCCGCAGTCTTCAGCAGGCAGCAAGTGTTCTCTGCACAAATGTAGAGGAACGCATACATCTGCTTCATTTACTCAATGATCTGCTACACTGGGGAGGAGACATACCTCCTACTCCTCTGCTCAATGCCCTCAAATCTTGTCTGCTACACCACCTTCGCTATGCATTGCACGCTCCAGATGCTACAAGTACATCCCAGGAGCGTGTCAAATCACTTCTGGCGCTCTGGGACGAACGAAAGCTCCTCGAGCCAATGACGCTCGTCGGTCTACGAGCCGGTCTTGCAATCAAGCCGAAAGAAGGTCAGTACACCTACTCCGACACCACCATAGGAGCCGCCATCGAGACAACAATGATGCCGTCTACATTAGTACTTGGCACACCAGACCAACCATACTGGCAACTCCCGGCCTCCCTTCTCGCACGTCCCCATCCTGATTACCAATTCAAACATCCTTGGACTTGCCAGTCCATGTCAATGCTAATGCCCATCTTGTAGCTCGCTGGCTTACCCAACAAGCAGGAACGTGAAGAACAAGGTATTACTGGTTTGACATCTGTCAATACAGCGCAGTGTCTTGGAGGCCAAAGGTTTGGCGTTACGCAGGAAGTCCTTGATGCTGTGGATGCGTACCTCGAAAGGCAGCCTGCCTTCATGCGCTTTCCGGAGCGAGAAGAAGATGAACCGTCGCAAGCAGTATACGAAGGCTGGTCCGCAGACACTTTCTCATGAACACTCATATAAGGCCCACATCAAGAAGTTGTCTCTGGATCTCGTCCATCGCTTGGCCAGAAGCCTTGTTTGATCCATCCATATTTCAAACATGGCGTCAAGCAACTGAGATTGATGTTGCGTCGTAGCCGCTTACCTTGGACAACTGCTTTTTCATACACTTCAGACATTTGTTCTTCTAGAGGACCACCAGAGCCATCTTGGCGTATAGCAGGAAACAACATGCCTTTGGCACGACGAGCAGCTAGTATCTCTGGTGTCACAGCAGCCGGGATCGTTTGCCAGGCGAGGCGAGTAGCTTCCCAGTGTTTCAGGCCAATTTGCGCATCGCCCATGTGTTAGAGAGATAATAATACAGTTGTATCTACAACAGGCTCAAGTTTGCCAGGGCCCACAGATGGAGGTGCAGTGAGCGACTGTCGCGTCTCAACTTTGCTCATCGTGCGACTTTTGACGCGCTCCGGGTAAGCTCGAGTCCTCCATGAACCCACTTGATGTACAGGTCTCACAGGCTCTTGCAGGCTGAAGCATCTTGCTCTAGCAGCTGATGAACAGATACAACGCGAGCTGCTGAAGCCTACATACTCCACACTGGCCAGATGTATCATGTATGCCTACGCTGCAGAGAATTGCTTACCAAATTGTCGTGACCTGTCATTCGCTTAATTTGGCAATCACCGAAATTGTGGCCTTGCATATATGGCATAATATGGGCCCAAGGATGCTATACATTGTGCAACTGCAGACACACAGAGAAGCTAGATCGACGGACGGGACGACAAAGCCAGTCGCGTGCTCGGCGTAGACACATTGAGAATTGGAGCAAGCAGACTCACTGTAAATGGAAACGCTGATTGCAATGGCATGTATATGACAACAGCGTCAAGCGTGGCGACATTGCTGAACGCAGCAATTGCACTTGTGCTGTAAAGAATCTGTGTCTATATCTGTGCACCAGTGCTCACTGTAGACGTGCATAAGCAAGCAAATGTCTCGATCGGGCGCGGGCTACAGCATCTAGTAGTAGCTCTATGCTAGCTACATGCAGGCTGCAGCCGCCGTGAGTAGCAGTCGCTTGCGGCATCACGATTGTCTTAGGCTCTTGGCCGACAGGCAATCGCATACCAGTATTGAAGTACAGGCTGCAGCTGGCGGGGTAGAAGCAGAGCGACTGCCAGATTGCCGCTTTGAGCGACCAGGCGCAACTCGCGACTCGCGAGGGATTCTTCCACAAGTCGATAATATGAAAATCGAATTTGGACGCGTCCGCGACCCCGCGGCCGTTGCAACGTCTGACTTCCAAAGTCTTCATACGCCGTCTTCCAAATGCATGGACTGAACCTGTCAGGCCATGGCGTCGCGTTCACAATGAACGCCGCCACATTATTGTCTGCCCGCTTCTGCAGCTGAGTTGAGTCTCGTGTATAAGATGATGCTCTACCGCCAGCCAGACGAGTAGCATCCTCGTCACATCAGGCATCATGAAGGTGGGCTCTGTAGCACTCTTGCTGTCCGCTGTGTCGGCGGTCGTGGTTAAACGCAGTGTCTCGTTCGGCAACAGCACTGTCGACTTGGCCTCCTCGTCGAGCAGCTTTGATACTGCTCCTTCAGGTACGATCCGAGACTGTCCATGTCGGATATACTGACAATTCTTAGTTACCAATTCGCCTGGAATTTCCTCAGCGTCTCTTTCTTTCGGCATCAATGGCACAGGCATCAGCACAGTAGCTACTTCGATTGCGAGTACATCACTGACCAGCGCCGCCATAACTGGCACGTCTGCCACCAAAGTTGCAGCAGTTGCGGGAGGTGGCGTGACGACAACCACTAAAACCGTGTCGTACACTGTGCCCTTTGATGCGAGCACTGTTGTTCCAGTCATTATCAAGATTGGTGTCACCTTTACTACCATCGTTCACGCGCCTGCCTACACGCTGACTGCCTATGTACCCGTTTCAGAGCGGCCGTCGTGGGTCAATCAGCAAAATTTGGCAGTCTTGGCGCCCGTCATACCCTCTCACATTGACACGAGCGATCCTGTTCACTACGTACCTAATGTACAAACAACCATTCAGTATGCCACGGCGCCTCAAGGCAACCGCCCTCCTCAGGATGTCTCAAACATCAATATTGGCTTCCAACACCCTGCAGTCGTGATTGACCATACAGATCACATCACTGCCTCGTACGCAGGTCCAAACGCCATGATCTTGACTTTTGCCAACGCGCAAGCATTACAGTATGCTGCCACAAACTGGTTGCCAGCAGGACAAGCTGCTGTGGTGATTGTGGCATATTTGCCCGGTTCTCCTGACTTTGCACTCGGTGGTAACACCTATTTCACTGCAATCAACATTGTCTGCAATACACGACAACTTTCATGTACAGTGCAAGGCATTGACGGAGGACTCGAGTCTGCCATTGACCATTTCGATGCTGACATTAATACTGGCTTTGTCCCAGTTTATTCTGATACCAAGACCGGGTCAACGGGCATGGGCTCTTCACGTCCTGTCGTTTCTACGAATGGTTTGCCGTCATGCGCTTTTGGAGATGACTTTGACGAATGTCTCGATCGTCAGTTGGGCTACATTGACTTCAAGGACAACTTGGCTGCTGGTCTGAGTGAAATTGCCCCTGGTACCACTTCCACAGAGGGCACTGAATTCTTGTTGGACAAACGCAGTGCTCCTCGGGGGTCCAGGGCATCAAGGCTGAACAAACGATGCTGCGATTTCCTTGGTAGAGTGTTCACAGCAATTGTCGCTCCAGCACGGCGTTACATCGTTGAGCCCATCAAAAAGGTCGTCCAGGTCATCAAGAATGTCGTTGACGAGCTCACATCCATTGACAGAACTTTGCAGACCACCAAATCCTTACAATATCCTCCAGACGACTACGGCTCGTATGTGACCTCACCATTCGGCCAAAAGAGCATTGTCATTACACAAGGTGAGGATCTGAACGCTTGGTGCGTCGACTGTGGCACTCAAGGCTCCGTTACAATCGCTGGACGTTTGGCTGCTAGTCTGACACAAGGATTCACCCAAGCATACATTGGGATGAGTGGCAGCATTGCAGCGGAAGTCAACATTGGTGTTGAAGCCAAGAAGGAGTTCAAAAAGACATTCAACAAACAACTTGCCCAGACTGGTGTCAAGTTCCTCGAGGCGCAACCATTCTATCGTATTGGCCCCGCTCTCATTGTTGGAATCGATGTCGATTTGGGGCTGGAGCTTCAGACGACTTTCATTGCTGGTGCACGCGCTGAAATCAACAACTTTGAGGCACGCGTAGACCTTGTCAACCCCGGCAGCAGCTTTCAGAGAAACTTTCAACCATCCTTCACCAAACGGTTTGTTGCGAATGGTCAAATTAAGGGTTCTATTGACGTTGGCTTCCCTATCAGTATTGCCTTTGGCATTGATATTCTCAGTGGCAAATTCAAGCGCGATATTGCACTCGTGGAGAAGCCAGGTGTTCATTTGGATGCAACAGTTGCCTTTTATGCTTCTGCAAATGAGGCGCCTCGCATTGTCACTATCAACGGCTGTAAGGGAGTCGAATACGGTGTTGGTCTCTTCAACACAGTTTTCGCCACTGTGGGCACCACGAACTATCCGTTATCGACATTCAATGTGCCTTTGCTAAAAAGTTGCTTTGCTATCGCTGGCGTGGAAGATGCACCTATGACTGCAGTTCCTCAACCGGATCCCGCAGACGGTCAAGGTACTCCTGACGACACGGGCTCGACGCCACCAGCAGATTCTGGTTCTACGCCTCCTCCCGCTGACTCTGGTTCAGCGCCTCCCGCCGATGGAGCGCCATCAGAAGACACACCAGTTGCTCGGAAGAGGCAAGTCCTCGCTGAGTCCTCGACTTCGTCGCCCTCTTCAAGCATCGCCTCAACGTCAGCCAGTGCAAACGCTACGAGCAGTTCATTCATTTCGACCAGTGTGGCGTCCACCACGAGTCTCGCATCCTCGTCTACTCTACTTGAGTCATCTTCTATTCTTGCCTCCTCATTCTCACAGAGCGCTACAGCCTCAGTGGTCGCTTCTGATTCTACGATGGAAACGGCTAGCTCAACAGCATCTTCATCAACTGTGGCTTCTGCTGCCTCAATTCGAGTTTCCTCTGCCAGGCCAAGCAGCTCTGCAGCTGCTGGCAATGGTACAGTCACCGTTGGCCGCCTGCGAGACACAACAACATTCAACGCCAGCGATACTCTCGATGGCTATGCCCTACCAGCTGACCTACTCAATTCTGGAGCCTTCAATGGCACAGATGGTCTTGATCTCAACACCACGCAAGCACTCGTTCGTATTGTCAACCAGGACAATGCGCTGCTCTGGTTCAGCGATTATGACGGTAACTTCTACCTCGAGGAGGTGGCCAACGCTGGTCAAAGTGTGGGTGCAGTGGATTTCATCCTTGACGACGATGTCATTGTCGCCAACCCACGTGAGCAGTACATGTTCTACTACGACGATGAGCTCAGCAAATTGGGTGTTTCGCGTCTTAGGACAAACGACGATTCACTGACACCCAAGACTGCTACTTTGGTGGCATTCCAAGGTTTCACGTATCCCGATGGTACGCCAGCGGTGGGTGCAGTGGACAGCCAACAAAACTTGTTTTACATCTTGACTTGCGATATTCCGTCAAGAGGCACGATGCTGTTCATGGCAAAAGATCCAGAGGCGGGTGCGGCTACATTGATGAGCGATGCTGTGCAGAGCAGTATTACAGGTGGCAAGGTGACGGATTGTTATTACCTTGACTATGCAGTGGTCAAAACAGGTGGTCAATAGGGACAGTTTCATGAATTTCATAAAGCGAATGCATATGAGCGAAAACTGTGTTGACCATATGATGTGACGAAGTCAAGCTTTCTAGGCTCGTTTTGTGGCAAACAGCAAGAAACTTGTATGACTGCTGATCTCCGAGTCAGGCTTCGCTATCCGGTCCCAGTCGTAAGCGGTATCGCCTTCCTTGATCTTAATCCTTGCCTTGACGGCTTTTGGTACACCTTCCTCGCGCCGCCGCTTGATTTCTTTTAGCTTGTCAATGACATCAGTGACATCAACGCGACGCGTATACCGTGCTTCCCATTCACGGAAGGCTACTTCGTAGCATTCAATATCTTGCCACAGACTTACACGCAAGACCTCAACAGTGCGTTGGACTTGCTCAATGCAGGGCGAAAAGCAGCAGAGTCGTGTTGTTTGCGCTAAATGCGGCGTTAAATGCTCCACAGCTTCCCAAGGGGCAGGTAGGTCAAGAAACACAGCTTCTGCCGTATAAGGGGTGGGCGTGCCATCAGGCAACGCCACCTGGAAGCCTCCTTTGCACACATCACGATGTGTCAGTGTCATGAGTGACTGACCATTTCGACTAGTGAAGAGTCCATGCTCTTCGAACTCTGTTCTCGCCTTTTCACAGCGCTCAGCGTGGAATTCAAACGTGTAGAGGTGGCCACTGTCTCCGAGTGAGCGCATGAATGCATGTGTGAAGCTGCCACTGCCAGTCCCCGCCTCGATAACAGTCGAACCTGGTTGAACACAGAGCTTAGCGGAGACAAATGAAATGTCAGGAGTATAAAGAATCTGCGTCCGGTGAGGGAGCGCCAGCGTCCAGAGCTCAGGTGTCGGGTGCAGCAAAAGAATGTAACCAGTTGTCTTCCTGCTCTGCATCTGCGAGCCATACCGCATGCCAATCATATCTTCATGATAATAGTGGCCAAACTTGTTTTGTACAACGCCCCCAGGCGTGACTGTGATGGCTTGTATCGCAGTTCTCGATAGATGCAGAATGACAAGATCCCCTACTTCGATGACTTGCTTGAATTGGCAAAAGGGATTGAAAGTAGGCTTCTGTTTCATCTCCACTATGCTGACATCTCCTCCATCCTCCATGAGCATCAACGCAGGCTTCTCAGCGCGTCTTTTAGCCTTCGGTGTCTTGACCTGCTCATCTGCCGCCGACGACCAAAAAGTTGTCGCATCGCACGGTCTCCATGCAACGACACCTCGAAGTCCGCTGGGACGTAGTAGTTGGAGTAGTCTTGAGAGCTATACCAATGCAGCTGCTAGAGACTGCAGAGGTGCCCGATCGCTCTACCTTTCAGCTTGCGGACACGCCTGATGAAGTTACACCCGCTCAATATCAAGATGACAATACGGCTGCTACTGCCTTGCCAGGCAGGCCAGCGGAGGAGCTACTCTATGCTGAGGGACAAGTAAACTTGACTTGTCGTCCTCAAATAGATGCACTGAATGACGTTTCATGTCTTGTTCACGTCACTGGTGCAGCCATGCATCTATATTTCGAGAGTCAAACGGATCAGAAAGCAGCTACAGGAACTGCATGCAAGCAATTGACTATTGACTTTGCAGAAATCATCTTGCATGCTACGACGACGACTCAATCAGCTGCAGGAGCTGTTCCATCTCTATACATGCACATTGAACCCTCAAAAGAAGGCGTCAAGCTTCAAGAGCTTGTCAAAAGCTTACGACCATCAGAGGCTGCAGAGAACGGCGACTCGCTATCTTTGGAAGCCAGTTCAATCATAGAAATGACGTTGACACCAGGACCAGAGGATGGCTCTCTAGTAGCCAAACTCTATTCTGCCCTCTCGCATATGGCGAATACCCTGCCTGCGCCGTCGAGCAGTCCAGGTGGCGACACAGCGAGCAACGACTACAGCTCCTTGTTTCAACGCATCGGGGATGCAGCAGATGACGTGCCATCAGGTCAGTGGATCACTGCCGGTAATGCACATCAATTCATGGACGCTGAGGAATAGTTGGTTTGATTAGATAGATTGGTTACATATATACAAAAGCGTGTCTACCCTCCCTTTCACGCATTTCCAGGCGCATATGTTGTATCCTCACCTAGTTGTGTTGCAAAGCTAAAGTCCATAGGTGACAAGACTGGTGTATCTTGCAATGCCGGTGATGTCTTGATAGCCGGAGGCGTTGCGTGATGGTCACCAAATGGGTCTTGTTGTTGAGCAGGCGAGGCCTTGGGTGTAGTAGAGTGTTGCGACGAGGCAAGGGTCTTCTTCAAGTGTTCCTTGCGTGCAGCCCAATTGTCTGTTGCAGCAGCGACAGACTTTGTACGCACCGGCCCATTCTCCGTAGGAGCCAGTGACTCGTTCTCAGCAGGAGCAGCAGCAACGGGAGCATGAGCGAGAGCAGGAGCAACATCAACGTCGTTGGTCGCTTCAGCAGGCTTCGTCACAGAATTTGACCTGGCAGGCAACTCACCTGAATCGTGCTTCTTGAAGGGTTCGCTCGGTGATTCAGCACGCTCTGCAACAGCAGGCACAGACTCCTCGAGCGAATCATCGCCAGCTGCAAAGCTAGAGGCACTCATACGCTTCGCGTCATTGTCAGAGTGGTGTGCAGCGGCAGCGCCTGCAGCAACCGCACCAGCGCCTAGACCAGCGGCCGCAGCTGCGGCAGGCATCATGGAGCGTTCTTCCATCGGTGCCGTCATACTCGACATGCTTGTTGAGTTGTGCACGCCATCAGCGAATGGGTTTGCTGCCTCAACAGGCTTCCTTGGCATCTGCTGCATCTGCTGCTGACCTTGAGGTGCAAAGCCGCGTTGCTGTTGTTGAGGAATACTGCCCACAGGCATCATGGCAGCGCCTGAAGCCATACGCATCTGACCCATTGGTGAAGCGTTGCGGGGATAAGGTGCTTGTGGCTGCGGTGGCATGAAGCCTTGTTGCTGAGCACCAAAGGGTGGCGAGGTACGTGCACTGCCAGGGTGACCAGGTGGTGGTACGGCAGAGGGCGTCAATGGTCGCTGAATACCCAATACAGCTGCTCGGTCCAGCGTCAAGGCAGGCGAAGCACTACGTTGTGGCGAATTGCGGCCAAAGGGTGCAGCAGCAGCGGCACCAAAGCCTGCACCACCGGCAATAGGAACGAGTGGGCCAAAGTCAAAGCCGCCGCCTGGAACCTCTGTTTCGTCGAGTCGGTAGGCTCCCTTTTCTGCTTGTCGCGGGTTACGCTTCTCGTTCATGGCTGCTGCTCGGTGACGCTTATCCTTCTTGCGTTTTCGAATGAGGAGGAGTGCAGCTGCGAGGAGTGCAAGCAATGCAAGCACGCCGATGACGATGCCGGCGATTGCTCCGCCTGAAAGCCCGCTGGATTGCTTCTTCCCATTCAGCAAGCTAGCTGCCGAAGACGCCGATGCACTGGGCCTTCGAGAAGACGATGCCGTTGTGGAGCGTACAGCAGCTGTGGTCGTAGGTGCTCGCGTCGTGCTCGAACTGGATGCACTTCTCACCACAGGTGGAGCGAGCGATGCCGTAGAAACGACCACCAGCGCAGCACGAGAGCTAGATGATGGGCCGCCAGAGAGCGTGACGACCCTGTTGGATGGGATGGCCACAGGGGTTGTTGTCACTGCTGCTGGCCTGACTGCAAGTGGCGTACTGGTGGATGATACAGCGACGGGGAAGTTCAAAGCATTGAATGAATCCGGTGTCGTTACCGGTGCATTTGGATCAACAGTCTGTCCGCCTGCTGCAAGGAAAGAGGAAAGCTCTGCACCGTACAAGGTGACTGTTCGCGTGAATGCCATGTTTTGTTGATGTCGCCTTGTTTTGCTTGGTTTTTGGGATGCTCAAAAGAGTGTGGTATCAAGAGCTGTCCGTAAAGAGTGAGACGCTCTGACTGCAGCAATGCTGTTGCTGGACCAAAGACGTCCTGCTGGACGGTGTAGTTAGACTGGTGGTGAGAGGGCAGGGAGATACAAAAGACTCTGGTACTCTTGACCGGAGCCCTTCTGCTTGTTGTAAATGCAAACTCGCGCCGGGAATGTCAAAGCACCGCGCTGAAGCGTCGTTTCCCCTTAAATGCCAAAGGTCCGGCCCAAAAGGGAACTTCACCTGGTGGCTTCACAAGTTTTCTTTTTCAGCACAGCCAAAGGCCAAGCGCAGACAATCAGCAATTTCGAGAGGGCTCTGCACAATCTCCGCTCAGTCAATGCGGTCGACGCTTTTTGATCGTCGGACTGTCAATTCTCGACTGCAGTCTGCAACTGTGTGTAAGACGTCAACAAGCGTCGTGCCTACTGACGCTAATGGGTCAAAGAGGGCAAAGGCAACAGGCGAACTCCCGCTTTATCAAGCAAGTTTAACATGATGATGCATTTGCCACGAGTGCGCGTCGCTACTGATAGGCAAGAGGTCTTTCGTATCCAAGACAAGAGCAGGCAGATCACTCTGTCCAAGCGATGGCCTGAGAGCCATGGCCGACTGTGCGCGAGTCGCCCATGGTCTAGGGTACTGTCTCTGTTTGCTCGTAATCAGAGACCTAGTCTGCCAGCGTGGGTCATGGAGAGGCCGCGACAAGTGCAATCATGTTTGCGGGGGCTTCTACGTCTAGAGACTCTACACTCTAGTCGTCTACCGCTACCGCGGGCCACTCAAATTCGTGGGCAAACGAAAAGTCTCACCGACACGACTCGGTGTCGTTGATCAACAATCAACAATCATACTGTAGAACTTTGTAGAAGACCGCATGGCCTGGTGTGCAGACCCGCCATCCATGGCCCATGGGCCATGATTCATGATTCCATGATGGCAAAGACGTCAGCATTTGAGCTGGGGTCAGCTGGCCCCTATGGTATCTGAAGTATCAATATCCGGGGAACAAATAGACAGCGCTGCGCACTAAAAGCACATCTGGCGTCCTCTTCTCAGTATACAAGCTTGTGTCCATGCGCATCGAGACAGCTTTCAAAGACTCTTCCATATCTACACTGCATAATGATCACGAGCAGAATACGTGTACGCGTCAGTGCAAGCCAGCTTGTCGCGCTATCGAGTAGATGCATTTCAAGAGAGCTGACCGGCGCTGCCGCGTCTGCGATAATCAATTGCCGCTGTGCATCTGCCATGCGCGATCTTCCTCCAATCAACGTACACAGCGAGAGGGAAAAGTTTGGCCGCTTTTGGAGGCTGGGAAATGAGCTTTCGGCGTGGTCGAGTTTCAGACTCTGAGCCTGGCAACGAGGCAACGAGATGATTTTAGTGTATGTTGTGAACTTGTGACACGCTGATACATTCCGAGTAGACACTTCGCTTCGGCATCTGGTTGACAATTGACTGAATCAGTCGCGTCTGTTGATGGCAAATGCATTCCATCTACAGACTGCAGTAGTCTCCTGTGTTGACTTGTGCCTCTGACCAGACTGCACTACACATGTCCACGGTGACAAATTGCCACTGACAACAGAGAGTCGGAGACATCTTGATTCTTGAGTCAATTCATAGCAGTGACAGCACTGACAGGAGCCGGTCAATGCTGCGAGAAGATCAGAGTCACAATGATAGCGATGGCCCCGGCGAAAGAAGTCTTCCTCCAGTCATAGCATCCGCTGCAGTGACAGTAAGCACACGTCCCTTCGATCCCTTGACACTCTTGATGACCTTGACCTCTTGCAAAGTCGATGTCCTTGGCAGATCCACGAGCGACAACCTGGTCGTCCTTTGTCTCTTGTGCTGAGGCTCTCTGCTACTCGTGTCACCCTGCTCTAGATCTTCCTCAGCAATCTGACGTCTTTTTCCACCATACTGGTTCGACCCATCAGACACCGTCGTGTCAGTAGACACACACTCATCGAGTGTTGCAATCTGCGCTCGGAGAGATGACATGGCTGCATCGACTTCCTTCTCATGCTCTTCGTCAAGCTTGAGCACTACGGGTTGTCAGTGCGTGTCACCTACCAGATTGACATACGCATGCGAGCTTGCACCAAAAAAGGATCGTAGTCAGTAAGATTCAGGAGGACTCCTTGATCTGCGCACTCTAGAATCCACTCTGCAGCGACGAAGCAGGTGTCTTGACTGCCTGTGCTAAGCTTTGCTGGAGGACTGATGCAGATATACAAGTCTGCTGTGTCTTGAGCGACGACATGACCGCCGAGTGCTGTAAACAGAAGCAAGACGGTCTCTGGCACTGCGCTGCTGAATGCTGCTTCGACGTGCTCAAACAGCATGAATGTCTATGTCTGGTAAGTTCAGGGATGCATGTATAGATATAATTTAGCGGATATGTCTGCAGTCTGCTCGATGGCACATAAAGAAAGAAGTCGTCGCGTCATCGTCACTGGCCACCGCTTGTCTGCATCATAGGCA
The DNA here is from genome assembly GCA_003717155.1 of Protomyces inouyei. Lineage (NCBI taxonomy): Eukaryota > Fungi > Ascomycota > Taphrinomycetes > Taphrinales > Protomycetaceae > Protomyces > Protomyces inouyei. The sequence goes on from QXDQ01000010.1 coordinate 108,710, forward strand.
CACGCGGTAGAGGCACATCCGCCTGTCCTGCCTCTTGCTGCTGCTGCTGTTGCTGGTGATGGTCACCTTGTACACCTGCTGCAGGACCACCTCTCGCAGTTCGCCACTTTGACCAAGACTCACCGCTTGCTAGTGTACGACTCACTGCATCCGTGACGCTCTGCAGCATCTCCATGGATTCCTTTGCCAGTGATCCCACACGCGCCGCTTCACTCTGTATCCGCGCTTCGGTCACTTCAGGCTGTCCATTCTTGACATGCACAGCTCGTTGCTGCTGTTGTTGCTGCTGCTGCTGCTGCTGCTGCTGCTGCTGCTGCAGCTGCTCTGCATCTTGACTCGCTGCCCAACGTCGTGGAAGTCCCAAGAGCGCTACACGAACAGCACTGCGTGCTGGTTCAGGCAATGTCGCATACTGTGACACGACTTGAAAGACATTCTTAAGTGTCCCAACAATCTCTCGCTTGACTTTGAGGATAGTCGTGGATGCATCTGTCCGTTCTGCTTGTGATCGAGTGGTGGAGGGATGACCACCGATGCCTACACACTGTTGTAGGAGTTGAGCAAGATGCGCGAGATGCTCATGTGCACGATGCAGCCATTCAAGGCAGTAGCGGAGTGACTTGATGCTCTCCTCTGACAGGGAAACTGTCAAACCGGATGCACCTGCCAACATGGATTGCCAGCGTGGAATGGTCTCTGGCTGTTTATGGGGTCTCTCCATATTGTCTGGAAGGATAGGCGATGCCGTCTTGCCAGACTCAAGGTCATGATGAAGACCATACCTGCCTTCAATCTATCAGTCAGCCATACACTCTAGCAAAGAGAAGCGGGGACATACCCGGTCGAGTTGCCTACAAGCAAACTCATCCAACGGTTCGAACCTACGCGCAACAGGCCTCGCAACACTCTCAAACATATCTGCACCATATCGAAAACCCCTCGATGTATGCTTCCCTTGCTCATATGCACGCACGGCCGTACTGACAATCGGGTATGTCGAGACACGATCTAGGAACTGTGGAGCAACAACAGGCTCACCCCCTGATGCGCGTAAATCTTCCAATGCTTCAGCAGCGAGCCTGACATCCGGGTCGTCTGCAGAGAGTCCACTGGCATATGAAGGCCCGCTGCCATTTGCGTGTTTGCTAAATATGGAATCGACGTTGGAGGTGACGCTGGATTCAAGTGAGGGAGAGGGTGATTTGCGTTTTTGTGGGATTGCAGGGAGTGACCAGCTGGTAGCTGTGTCTGCTGTATGGTTGTCGCTTGGCTCATCCATGTCCATGATACTGCTGACGCTCATGCTATGCCGATGTTTTGGATGAAAGGGCCCTTGCTGCTGCGGTGGGGAGAAGGCCGCTGTGGGCCAGGCGTGTGTGGATGGGACGGGTGTGCCTGCATTGCTGGAGACTATCTCATCCTGCATGACCTCGTCCTGCATCGTCGCTGGGCCTTGTTCGTCTACTTCTCTTCCCTTCTGCTCTCTCTTTAGTGGAGACTTTTGGCTTCTGAGCACATGTCAAAGCGACGACATCTGCACGTGATATGGCAGTCACATCTAAAGAGTCGACATTTCTGGAGATACTATGGCTCAGTTGAGAATAATCGCCTAGCTCAGGACCCATACATCATGCCTGCCTTGTCCCTGCCTCTCAGCAACAGCCTCCAATGTCTCTTGAATCGCCTTTTTCGTCAATTGTTGGCCAAACTCCTGATACAGCTTCTCCACCAAGAGCATCTTACTCAAGCTACTGCCCTGCACATGCTTCTTGAAGGTAGGTACTTGTGCTTCCGGAATAGCAATAGTGGCAGGTCGTTTCTTGCTGTTGGTCTTGCCGGCTGAGAGTTGCAACAAGGCAGCACTATTACCCGTTGCTGTTGCAAGGAGTGTCGTTTGTCCCTTTTCCGGCGGTGTGCCCTTCTTGATCGTTTTGGGCTCGTCCCAGTAGTTGTGGAAGGGATCAATTGCCTTGCCACGCGTATCAATCAGTCCTTGCAGTGATAAATGACCGACTGCCTCCATGGCTTCTGGAGAGACACCCACAAAGGGTCCTTGAAGGACAGGAATCATTTGTGCCATACTTCGTCGTGCCTCTCGATTCTCCCCATCCTCAGCATCATCCAAAAAGCTGGCATCGTCTTCATTGTAGGTATCCAGTGATGCCAAACTGCGTGCATCATCTTCATCGCCCAGATCTTCGCCATCGCCCAAGTCATCCTCCCACTCTGCTTCGGAGTCATAGTCATAATCAAAGCCATCGCCTTTTGCAAATGGATTCCGACCAGACCTCAATCCAGCAGTGCTTGGCACTTTCGTGTACGTCCCAAAGTAGGGCGGTCGCACATCACTGTGGAATTGTGCGAGTTTCGTAGGGATACCAGTGAGACGCTGCACAAGCGGTATAGAGGATGTTTCATGCATGACTTGTTGGAGAGTCTTGTACTTGTCTCGCCGCAATGACCTGCGCGCACGACGCTCTCGAAACGCTTGTGCTTGCATGGCAGGCGCGTCTTGTCCGCTGATTGCACGGCAGAAGGAGACTTCATCGCCTGGTTTAGGCATAGCAGCCATCGTCATATGTTCTTTGACTTGAAAGGGTTTGAAGCAGCTGATACTGCTGTGTGGCAGCAATGCCGGGACTTTGGCTTCCACTTTCTGAAAAAAGCAACTGAGCTTTGGTTGAGCGCGTGCTTTTTTAGCTTCTGCTTCTTCCTTCTGCCGTTTAGCAGATTCAGCAGACATGCGCTTCTCTTCTTGAGCTCGTCGTTTTTCTTCCCTTGCTTGCTCTTTCTGTAGGCGCTCTGCTTCCTGTGCTTTTTGCTTCATAATAGCTTGCGCTTTTCTTTCTGTTGCTTCTGCTTCTTTCTGCAGTCTTTCCACTTCTTTAGCCTTCTTGCGTTCTTCCCTCTCAAGACTATCGTTATTATTAAATCTTGCAGTAGAGAGGTAGATGTACCGCTTCGCTTCTTGTTCTGCGATTTGCGCAGCTTTCTCCTCAGGCGTCAATCGTGGCCTCTTCGTCACACTCGGTGAGGAAACAGGCGTCACAGTCAAGTCAATAAACGCAGCAGGACGCTTCATCGAGTGACTTGCAGAGACAGACGCCGGTGGTGTTTGTATGGGTTCTGGTGAACTCACCAGCAGTACTGTTGGGTAAGGTGATTTTTGAGACACATACTGATGCTCTGATTGTTCAGTCTTGCTCTGATGAGAGTTTGACAGGCCACCGAGCGCTGACTGTGTCTCCATGGCGTAACTGCAATGGTCTCTCAGCAGGAAAGCAGGATGCTTCAGGCAGGGGTTGAGGGAGTCGCGTCGTCTTGCGCGTTGAAATAATTCGCGACAGGCACGTGATTGAACCACTGCTACTACTTCTACTGCTATTACTGCTACTGCTATTACTGCTGCTGCTGCTGCTGTTACTAGAACTACTGCTGCTATTACTACTGCTGCAATTACTGCTGCTGTTCCTAGCTACTGCTATTGCTATTGCTAGTGTAACTGCTACTGTACTGCTACTGCTGCTGCCCATATTGCAAGTAGCATAAAGTACTTCTACTGCTATCAATTCTGCTGCTAGAGCTGCTAGCGAGCATTACTGCTGCTGCAATGGACCGCACACAGTCCTATCACTCCCGAAAATCCTCCATTGGCTCATCCTTCTCACGTCCGCTTTCCGCCCAACAAGCAGATCAAGTCAGCTATGTCCAACGCATGCGCATAGCAAAAGGCACAGTCTGGGCAGAGCGCGGGCCAAAAGATGCCGTCAATGAGCAGCGAAAGCAAAAAGTAGCTCAAACCAAAAAACGCGGATTCGGCATCAAAGTAGGCTTCTTGCTTGGTATTCGATGGATTGATGCTGACAACAGATGTTTCATGGTGCCCCGCCTGCTCAGCAAGCAAGAACCGGGAAATCCAAGTTGCAGCCATATGCAGCGCCTCAACATACCACCCTCATCCCTCGCCTCTCTGCCTCTGAAGCCAATGACGATAATGATCAAGACTTTGATAATTTCACGTCCAGTGCCAACTATGAAGCGAAACGAACAAGCGCAGCACCAAGCTTATCCAAGTCAAGTCTGCGCAGATACCCAACGTCAACGCACAACTCGACATTCACTCCCGACGTGCCCTCTGTGCCAACATCACCGGTGGGTCTGACCCGTCTCAATCACCTAGACTCGGGACTTTCCTCAGGCGCCAATTCTTCAGCACAGCATGATATGCCATTCCCGGCAGCGAATCAAACTTCCTTCGGTTTTGGTTCAACAAGCGGCTTTGCCACTTCGAGAAGTGGATCGCCTACCCAACTTCAGCAATACACACAACAGCACATACCCGATGATTCGGATGATGAAGAATCCCGATACCATCAACCACGACAAAAGCTATTCATTGCCAATGCTGATATATCAGACTCAGATTAAGCCTTTGTCTGTGTTTGATATGAAAAGGAAGCAATGAACCAAGTATTAGCGTCCAATTGTACAGGATCTGTGATGTGGCAGCCGCCTTTGAGCATCACACCGAGATTGATATTTGGCTTGGAGAGCTCAAGTCGGATGTTGGTGTAGTTTTGCAGCATTGCGTGAGTCTTGAACTTGCCCATGTAATCAGCACCAATCGACAATCTGCGCGTTAGTATCGAAGAATGGTCCGGCGATTACTTACATATTCATCTTGCTGGCGGGAGACGTCAGCTGTGAATGGACAGTATTCGTGTCCATCTCACAAATGCTCCTGCAAGTCAGCACTTTTGGTTCTTATAGGAAAAAGACATACTGCGTCCAGCCAGACTGGTCTCCATTCTGCTGATAGGAGACATTGACCACTTTCACTCCGTCCCAAGTCCACACGGGTCCTTGTCGAGAGGGCGACACAGCAGACGCTTCACCGTCTTTACTGACACTTGTCAATAAGCACCAATCTGTTGGCTTATGATACATGCACAACTCTGATGTGGACAATCGTACAGCACGCGCTTGTAACCAACCACCACCAGGTCCACCGCGTAGCGCGAGATAGGCATGGACGCCACCAAGTTTATGACTTGCTTTGATGCGTGGCGGATCGGTTTGTTCGATGTTGAACTTGACACTCTTGATGGTTGCGTCGCTGTCTTTCAAGTATACGTTGCAACCCAAGTCGATGTTGTTGCGGTCAAAGGCTTCTAGTTGAAGACTCTTGATGAAGGTAATGACGAATATCCACAAAGCCATGTATATAGACATCCACTTCACTCAAAATTCGTTTGCTGTCGTCAACGTGTCGTTATAAGGCTTGTTCAGATTCAGGGGTTTGTTTGTCTGCTCACGACGGACAGAGGGACGCGAGGCTTATGCGTGTAGTCGAGGTGACTGCTAGCTTTGACTTGCTCGCTGTCTGACATGCATTTCATCACAGCTTTGTCGGTGACACTTTTCCCCAGAGCCAGGGCAATAATTTTTGGTGTGCTCAACTGCATGCACATGATCCTTCGACTATCCGTGTGCGAGAGTGACTGGCACTGATTTCGATGCCTCTCAAGCGTGTCTTGTAGATTGAGCAACCGCCTGCAATGAGCTCAGCGACCGACCAGATTTAATCAGTTCGCGTACTTGGGACATCTACGAGGATGCATTTGCAAAGTTTGGTTCACCCATGCATAAGCAGCATTATCAATTGATGCATATCTATTCAGCTATAGCTATAAAAAGGATATTTAACAATCATGGCCGGAGAATTTGTAGGCCGTTCTGATTCGGCTTGGAGCAAAAACATGATGACAACATTTGCTAGACGTGGGCGAAGGTTCTTCCATCGCTTATAATTCCCCAGCAAGCGCTCTACCCGGAGCTGTCGGGATAATTAATGTTAGAAGCAGATCCAACGTTGGTAAGAAAGAGTATTAAATATGGCTGATTAAATATGCTGTCACTGTCCTAGTAGCAGTTAAAAGCATGATCAAAGTATCGCCTCGCCCGAGATGTCGAGAAGAAGTTTTGGGGGCAAGTCGAGGAGAAAGTCATAGTTGCAGAAATCAGGCCGGGTATTCCTTTCCTTAACTGCAATTGCGAAGGAGAAGGTGTTTTGGAAAAGCTTGGACTCAATGTGAGAAGCTGCTTGTCAGCAGGTGCGACCGCCGCTACCCACCTCTTTCATTAAAATTGCGCTGGCAAACCAAGTGAGACCATTGTCGGTGGTTTTGAGCTCTTGAAAATTGCAATTGTGTTCGAACTTGGTCATGCTTGCAAGCAATGGATCAGGTCTAGACAGTGTGATCTTGATATCATGATAGCTGTGCGCCTTGACCGTCGGGTTAGCGCAGTTTATTAATTCCACAGCCGTCCCGACGCTGTGCCATTAGTTCAATTGTCGCGAAGGAAATGAGAATTAAAATTACCCTTGCATGGCCATGTTGTGATGAGTGAGTCGAGTAGATAGGCGTGACAGCTCCTGACCGCTCCAGGCGTCAGTGATCGTTCTGCAATTAGCTCTATCGTCGTTCGAAATAATTGCAACGTACTGTATCCATTGACGAGCCTTGAAGTCTTCATAGTATTTGATCATCAACTTACCGCCAGGCCAAGGCAGGGTTTTTCCATATTCTTGCCAATTACCATGTTGATGGTAGAGAGCCGTCGAAAGGCACCTCCAATATTAGCACGATCTAAACAAGAGTGACCATACCATTTATTCGTCGGACCCTTACAGGCCCCTTGTTTTGCGCAGTACATCACTTGGGATTGTATCAAGTCAGCAAAGTCCCCCGCTGTGTGATTTGCGTTCCTAGAGACACCCAACCAAAGAGCAACACCTCCATCCAAGTTTTCGTTAAGGTCTGGCGGGCGACCAGTTGTCATCGAAAACTCGACCTGTTTGACGAAAACTCCCTTTGATGTTGGACCAAGCGCGCATCCAGCCACAAACTTGCGGTCGAATTTGGAATATGCTTCTTGGAAGCAAGTCGCTGCGAACAAAAGCAGAATGAAAAGTAACATTGACTGGTCAACAGCGAATGTATGGCTTAATTGTGGTCAGAGCGCTGCTGCAGCTGTCCGTGTGCGCCCTTTTATGCGCTTTTCCTTGATCCTCAGGAGTCGCCGACATCTTAGACGGGGGTTCGCAGGTTCAGTGAATGGGAATAGAGATGTTTGTCTGCCTGTGCTTGAGTGTCAAAAGATAGCCTGAATCATGTGGTAAGGTCTTAATGCAATTGGTGCGCACCATATTCGCTCGTCATTGCGTGATTGTTCCTTGCTGTGATTTGACGTCGAGCTCCGCTTGCAGCAGCATGATGACCGAAAGCAGGCAATTCCAAGTAAGAAACATTCGCAATGTGGACCCTCGATGCTCTTGTTTAGCTGATTGCAAGGCCGGAGACTAAGGCCTGGTGCGTGGGGGCGATCCTATTCGGGAAATACTTCTGCTCAATATTCAGCGCAAGCCGCGTGTTTGCTCGCGTGTCTGGAGAAGCTTGTGCCTTCAAGGTGTCAAATTAGTTAGGTTGGCAATTTGCTTCTCCTATGAACACGTCAGCATGTCCCTATATAGGAGTAGCCCCTGATCACACGTGTCAGCAGTCACAGCTCCAGCATCCCCTGATATCTCTCACACAAGTAGGGTTCCGAATTTCGAACGAACAACGAACACGGGTCTCGGGTCGCGTTCGTTCGTGAGCCTCGAACACGGAACCTTGGCAGTTCGAGTTCGTTCGGACCCCAAGACAATGTGTTCGTGTTCGACTCGAACCAGGCGATCTTAGCAGTCACATACTATAAGTCAGCTCGAAGAACATCTCAAGCTGAATAGAGTGTAAGAAAAGGTATTGATGCTTAGCAATGGAGAAAAAAAGGTCTATGATGGCCTCAGCCAATCAGCGCTGTGCTCTACTTTGTCTCTCGCGCTGCGTGGACCACTTGCTCATGCACATGAGTGCATTGACACTCTTTGCTTGCATGCGATTTCGCGTGTGAGGCAGAAGCAGTCGGCCTGCCGAGAAAGCGCGCTCTGCAGATGCATGGATTTCGCAGCTTCAGCTCGCTCCATACGTACTGAGTATACTGACGCTTGGGTGTAATGAAAGGCGTCGAAAGCATGCCAACAAGAAACTTGCCAGGTCAGCAAGAAGCCCACTGTGGCATTGACACATTGCCCAGCGCCAGCCGCAGCGGCAGGCTGCACAGCCGCTACGGCGTGGCAACTTGACAAGGTGACAGTGAAGCACGACACCGAGCGACAGTCAGCCTGAGTCAGGCACACTTATCGCCACTCTCCTTGGTCTCTCGGTCACTCCGCTCAGTCTCCTGTGAGTCTGTGGCTCATCAATCATGCAGGTGGGGTTTCATGCCTGAATTTCAGTAGCAATTGTCCTTGTGGCCGGAGATTGCAGTCATAATAATATCATAGTCACTCATTGCAATTCGCAAACTCATTGCACCTGCTTCAAGGGTCAAAAGTCGAACGAACACGATCGAACCAAGGGGCCTTGTTCGTGTTCGACGCGAACAGACTTGGCTCTGTTCGTGTTCGTTCGAGGCCATTTTCGAACGAACAAACACCGAACTCGAACGAACGACCCGAATTTTTCGGAACCCGTTACACAAGGGTCCTGACCCCTGATTCCTAAGCTTAGAGCATGCAGCTACACTGCCACTGCTGCAGCAGCAGCACATGGGGCCGAGCAGCGAGACAGCACGATTTTAGAAATCCAATTGCATCCCCTGATCACTGGCTTCCAGCCTTCCGCAGTTATCTCTCCGATTCTCTCTGCTCGTAGTCTGCAACGTCAGTGCTTATGCACGTGACCTTTAGCTTAGTCTTAGCTGGCAAGAGTGCTATAACCTTGTCCCCGATTTGAATCCAGTCTTATCTGCAACTACCCTACGTGCCTGTGTCTATCGTCTACGACTACAGCCTCGCATATCCGCCAACTCGGATTACACGCACTGAATCAGAAGCAGACAGATTTGGAAGCTACTGCGTCACCGAGCGAGCATGTGAGCCATGTAAGTAATATCATGTGTTGCATCACATACCAGCTATAGCAAAGAAACTTCCTGCACAGCTCATTGTGAGCAACGCAGCTGCAATTTGCTCAGCTGGTATAGGACATACGCTCGGCTAGAGAGCATGCTAGGCGGCCGTAGTGCTCGGGTGAGGCGAGATATCAGGTCGAGTGAAGAGCGTTTGTATATAGAAGAGCACCTTCGAATCATGGCTATTGCCGCGGCCGAAGTCTAGAACTGCTCTAGCTGACATGTACAGTAATATATCACGATTCCACGTGCGGTCTCTCAAAACATGCCCAGGTCGGTGCTCGACTGAATTTGACCGCTTGCGAATTTCGACAGCACGGAGGTTTCTGAAGCGGCTGGATAGACAGTCCCTACGGGAGACATTCAGCCCTGCTACAGCTGTTGAATAAGTCATGATTGTAAGACGTATCTGTCGCTTGTCTGCGGTATCCCGCTTTCAGATAACGCAGACCTGCTCAGTAGGTCGAGCTGCTGCGTACCCGACACAACTTCTTGCAACACGCGGCCTCAGAGCTGTCCGCTCTCGGCCTGAGATCTCAAGACAGCGTCTACCTAAGAGACACTCGCTTGCTGAGTCTGACACAGCTCAAGCTAGTAAAGAGACTGCTCTGGTTCAAGTGGCTCAAGATGCTGACTCGCTCGTCCGTAGTTGCGATGCTGCCGTACACCTCCTTTCACAGCCAGCACTCGTCATCTGCCGCCAAATTGAGATGATGAATGTATTTCTCGGCTTTGAAGAAGCCAACAAGTACTTGATCAAATCAGCTGATGGCTCAACACTGGCCTACATGGCAGAAGACTCTCATACCATGGCGTCCACCATGATGCGTAATCTCGCCGGCACGCATCGCAAATTCTCATGCAACGTATTGGACTTGCAAGGTAATGTCATTCTCAGTATTCGGCGTGGGTTTGCGCTTGTCAACAGCCACATTTCAGCCTATGTACACCCCACAGCAGGTGAGGTCGGCGAGTTGATAGGCGAAGTACGACAGCGCTGGAACTTGACGCGACGCAAGTATGAGCTCTTCTTGCATCGTCGAGAAAGTATGCAGCAATTTGGTGCCACTGACGAGCCGATGCTGAGCTGGGACTTTTCCGTCATGGGCGAGGACGGCGCGTTGCTAGGAAGCATCAATCGCAACATGCGAGGCTTGATGCGTGAACTCTTCACCGACACTGGGCACTATGTACTGCGCTACGATGCAGCAAGTCCAGAGACAACCAATTTATCAACCTCTGCAGTTGCTCTGCCAGGAGTCGACACAGAGACTGCCGATGCACGTCAAGCTATGGCTCAAACGCACAGCCGCGCTATGGCCTTGTCACACACCTCAACCCGACCCATGACTTTGGATGAGCGTGCCGTCTTGCTCGCCACAGCTGTCAGTGTTGACTTTGACTACTTTAGTCATCAATCCGGCGCAGGCCATACGGGCTTTTTCCCCATGTTTATGCCATTCCCAATGTTTGGCGGCTCAGCTGGTGGTTCTGCAGGTGAGGCTTTGCCGGAGACCACTCCTGGGGCGTTGCCAGAAAGTGAAGGTGGGACAGCCCTGCCATCTGATCCTGCTTTGGGAGGTACATATGGTGACTTGGATGGAGGTCAAGATAGTGTTGACCGAGGATATGGACAAGAGGAGTCACCCGTGGACGATAGGCCTTGGTGGGAGCAAGATCAGCCTGCCGAGGAGACTTGGTCAGATGACTTTGCAGATGGGGACGGAGGTGTCGACGGAGACGACTGGTTCTGATTGTTCTGGGTTGAGCGAGGACTGTGCAGCATCTTTTAACTTCGTCCTCATGCTGAGGCGCAGGTAGCACCAATGCATGCTGCTACATGTACTAATTTGGCAATTTTTGGCTTAGGCTGAAGGCGCATCGCATCTTATTCAATGTGCATCACAATGCCCTGGTACGATAAGCTCCCCCAAGGGTACAAGCCAAGAAAGTAGGTGCCTAGGCTATATCGTATCAGTGCTGCAGAAACACGATTGCATGCTGCATGGAGGCCATTGCTTTTATGCAAAGCGGGTCTGCGACTGGGTCGTCGCTGAGTATGAGGTTACGCAAACTCAAGGACGAGAGCTCAACGACCAACTGCACTTGCAATTCATATATACTGCACCTTGAGCTTGGAAATCCAACCACTCCCTCCTATAATCACTTCCTTTGTCCATGCTTATTAACTCAATGGCTTCGCGTCTCTCGATATCTAGGGATTATGATTCAGGCTACCTTGATTTAGCTTGGAGCAAAAAACATCGCCTACGGCGTCCCTAAGAGTGCCTGTTCTGAACAGCAACGTCCAGTGTACTACAAACTTGCTCATCTCCGTCGAATGTGAGGATTGTAGGAAGCAAATCGACGTTAGGAAGAAAAAGTATTAAATATGGCTGATTAAATACGCTGTCACAGTTCTAGTAGCAGTGAGAAGCATGACTGAAGTACGCCTCACCCAAGATATCGGAAAAAGAAAGGTTTTGAATGGCAAGTGAAGTACAGAGTCGCAATCGCAGAAAGTCTGGTGAGGAATTCCGTTCTCTAGCTGCAATCGCAAAGAGAAAGAGACCTTGGAAGAAGCTTGAAATGAACGTGGGAAGCTGCTTTTCAGCAGGTGACCTTGCCGCCACCCACCTGATTCACAAAAATTGCGTTGACATCCCAAGTGTGACCACGATCGGGGGTTCTGAGCTTTTTGAAGTTGCAATTGTTTTCATGTTTTGTTTTTGCAAATTCGGAGTCAGGGCTAGACAGTGCGATTTTGATATCATGATAGCTGTGCGCCTTTACCACTGGGTTAGCGCAGTCCATCATGATCACAGCTGCCCCAATGCTACATGGTCAGTTCAATTGTGGCAAAGGGAATTTGAATGGAAATTACCCTCGCATGGCCATGTTGCGGTCGGTGAGTGAAGTTGCTAGTTGTGACAGTACTCTACCGGTCCGGGGGTCCGTTATTGTTCTTCAGTTAGCCCATCGTCGTTCGAAAGTTCAAAATTGCAAACGTACTGGTTCCATGTCCGGGCCTTGAAATCTTCATAGTATATGATCTTCAACAGTCCGCCGTGCCAAGGCATGACTTTTCCTACAGTTTGCGTGCGGCCAGGTAGGCTATGATACTCATTTGTAAAAAAACACCTTATATATTAGCACGTTGATATCAAGGATGACCATACCAAGTATTTTCCTGGGACTCGCAGGCAGCTTGTTCTTTGTCGTGCATCGCTACGGATTGTATCGTGTCAGGAAACCCCCCATTGCCCGTTGGGTCCCTGGAAATTGCCAACCGAAGGGCAACACCTCCCGGCTTTTTCTTAATCATTGGCGGAGGATTAAGTCTCATCGAAAACTCGACCTGTTTGATGTACACTCCCTTGGCCGTTGGACCGAACCAGCATGCAGCCGCAGTGATGCGGTCAGATTGGGAATATACTTCTTGGAAGCAAGTCGCTGCGAATAAAAGCAGACTGGAACGTAACATTGACTGGTCAACAGCGAATGTAATGGCTGAATTGTGGTTAGAGCGCTGCAGCAACTGTCCGTGTGCACCCTTTTATATGTTCTTCATTTCCTTTTCCTCAGGAGTTCCCAACATCCAAGATGGCAGTGCAGATGTTCAGGAACAAGGAGACATAGCGTGGACCATGTGAGTAGGTCGTAATGTAATTGGTGCACATGATATATGCTTGCACTTGCTTGATTGCCCTTACAGCTGCTGCTTCTTGACCTCGAGCTCCAAATGTAGTAGCTTGGTGACCGAGCGCGGGCATTCCCAAGCAAGAACATTCGCAATGATGAACCTCTGATTCTTATACTTCGCTAACTGCAAGGTCGAAGCCCAGGGCCTGGCGCTCACTAGAGATCGGACCTTTGCCCGCTTTGAGAAAGACTTCTGCTCAATGTTTGGCGCAAGTCGCGTGTTTGCTCGTGTCTAAGGAGAAGCTTGTGCCTTCAAGGGTCTTGAATCCTGACTCCTAAGCATAGAGCATGCAGCTGCATTGCCGCCGCTGCAGCAGCAGGATCTCGTGCTCCGCTTGCAGTAGTTGGCCGAGCGCGGGCAATGCCAAGCAAGAAACATTTGCAATGGTGAACCTCTGATGCTCTTACTTGGCGGATTGCAAGGCCGGAGACCACGGCCTAGTGCTAAACAGCGATCGCGCCTTTGCCTGCTTTGGGAAAGACTTCTGCTCGATATTCAGCGCAAGCCGCGTGTTTGCTCGTGTGTAAGGAGAAGCTTGTGCCTTCATGGGACCTGACAGTATAGAGCATGCAGCACATGGGGCTGAGCAACAATATGGCACTGACTGGACCGGAAGTAGACATATTTGAAAGGCACTGCGTCAAGACGTCTGCTCAAAATTCAACGCAAGCCGCGTGTTTGGTCGTGTGTAAAGAGAAAGAGAAGCTTGTGCCTTCAAGGGTCTGGACTCCTCTCCTAAGCATAGAAGATGCAGCTGCGCTGCCGCTGCTGCAGCAGCACACGGGACCGAGCAGCAAGACGGCACTGGCTGGACCAGAAGTAGACAGATTTGGAGGTACTGCGTCACCAAGCGAGTATGTGAGCCATATAAGTTGTATCATGTGTTGCAATTGCATCATGTATCAGCTTGAGCAAAGGATGTTTGTGTACAGCACATCTCGAAATGCCCAGTTGCAGTTCTGCTGCGATTGCCTAGCTAATACAGAACACACGCTCGGCTTCGATGTTCACTGCCAGTAGTGCACGCCATGTACCGCCAATGTCCACCAAATGCTGCTGAATTTGCCACGGCCCAAGCTGATCTTGAGTCTGCTCTACTTCAAGTGGCTCAAGATGCTGACTCACTCGTCCGTAGTTGCGATGTTGCCCTACACCTCCTGTCACAGCCAGCACTCATCAACTACTGCCAGATTGAAATGATTAATGTGTTTCTTGGCTTTGAGGGAAGCGTACAAGTACTTGATCAAATCAGCTGATGGCAACACTGGCCTACATGGCAGAAGCCGCATGAGCCCCGCCGATGTTATGCAGATTGGGCCTGTGCTTAAGTGGGTTGTTGCTGATTTCGAGGTTGCGAAAACTCGAGATGAGAGCTCAACCATCAAGTGCGCTTGCAACTTACAACTTGAAGTTACAACCCATATATACTGCGCTATAAGCTTGGAATCCATCGTTTCCCTCCCTGTAGTCACTTCTTCTCCAGTCTGTTCTTATTAAACTAAACGGCTTCGAGTCACTTATTCCTGCCGGAGCGCTAGACACTCCTGTGTTAGATCATGGTCTTTGGAAAGCTCAAATTGGCGCTGGGCAAGGACGAAAAAGGCGACCTTACCGCTCATGCCTCGCAGGTAGGATCGACTGGTTCCACTAATCCTGGCGTTTGCATTCACCCTGAAGCTTCCAGGATACTGGCCTCGCTCCCAATCGTCATATGTCGCCAATATGAGCCCAAAAACGCCGTGGCTGGCATCGAAGAGCCCAACAAGTACTTGGTCAAGTCTTCCGACGGCCGCACCATTGCTCAAATTGATGAAGAAGTGCGGAGCTCCACAATGAAACGGTCACTTCAAGGAAATGCTCGAAAATATGCATGCCATTTGACTGATCTAGATCTCAACAAGCTGCTTTCTGTTCAGCGTGGCTTCTCATTGGCTGAGGTCAAGCATGAAGTGTCAGTCTACACATATGATACCCCGGACAGTGAAGGTATCCTCGTTGGTACAGTCAAGTCCAAGTTTCACCTTGTGAAGCGCAAATACGACCTTTTCTTGCAACAGAAGACTGGACTGCAGCTATTTGCCGTGGCCGAATGTGTCTCCGCCGGAACCAACTTTGATATTGTCAGTATTAGAGGAGAGTACCTTGGCAGTGTCAATAGAGCCAAACGCGGCGGTATGAAGGACGCATACACATCAACAGGGATGTATGTTTTACGAGATGCAAGGTGCAGACACGATTCATCAGCATCAGCATTGCCAGTAGAAGACGCAAATCTTTATGTCAATGACCCCGAAAGCAAAGACGCTGCAAAGGCGGTCAAGGATACTGCAAAGCAACCGTCGTCCATCATTGCGGAGCGTGACATATTTCCAGCTGAACGCGCTGTCATACTCGCTTTGAGTATTGCAATGGACTTTCAGTACTTCTCGTATCAGTACAACACGGCTCGAAGCGTCGGTGTCTACAACGTCTAAAGACCATTCAGACCCGTCAGGGACTGTGATCCATTTCCTGCTGCTACGGGAGGCATCGACGTTGTAGGTGAGGTTGTGCACTTGGCTGTGTCTGAGGAGTCAATCGGATGTTGTGTGGCTTGATGCACCGTACAGCATAGGTGTGTCTCATTCTACTTGCAGGCACGCACATATGCTTTCCATTATCTACCAGCCGACTCATGTAAAGTCAAAAAGTCTTTGGCCGCCGCACTAATGGGGGCAGCAAGGCAGGGCAGCTTCCCGAGGCTTTACAATGGGCGAAGACCATCGGCAAATCACTTGTCATCCTCCTGCTATTCGCATGCCCGATTGCTGAAGTAGTAAGTAGCGGATGCCATCACCAAATTGAAAGGCTCGCCGGCCTAACACATCATAGAATGTCTTGCCATTACCAGTTCTATCAAGTACGATTCAAGAGCTCCGTTTCCCTTGAGCGTCACTGCCACAGTTTGTACTGACTCTGCAGCCCGAATTGAGCATCTTTCTCCTCTTTGCCATTATTCCATCTGATAGTCGCAGTAAAACATTATACAATCTTGCAGAGTGAAATCAGGGCAATTTATGCTTGATTAAGAAAGGATCAAGTTTTCAAAGCTGATTCGAAGCGAGATCGCCTTCAGCCAATGGCTTCAGTGATTACATAGACTTCCTTGGCTGTTTGAGGTACACTCAGCTTGTACGACTGCCCAAGCAGATCCAAAGTTCGGATCGGAAAGAAAGAGTATTGAATACGACTGAATAAATATGCTGTCACTCTTCCAGAAGCAGCGAACAGCATGGCTAGATTACGCCTCGCCCGAGATATCAAGAAAAAAAAGAGTTGTCAGGGCAAGTCGTGTACTAAGTCTGAATGGCAGGCAGTCAGGTTGGTAATTTCTTTCTAGGCGTAAACGCAAAGAGAAAGGTATCCGGGAAGTGGAAAGAAATCGAAATAAACGCCTGAAGCTGCTTCTTAGCAAGTGCGCTTACCTTGACCCACCGCTTCCATGACCATTGCGTCGGCTTGCCAAGTGAGACCGTTGTCGGTGGTTCTGAGCCTTTCAAACTTGCACTTAACTTCGGACATGGTCCTGCTCGCAAAATTTGGGTCAGGGTGAGACAGTATGATTTCGATATTCTCATAGCTGTGCCTCTGGACCTTCGGGCTAGCACAATCCATCATTTCCACAGCTGTCCCGAGGCTGCAACATTAGTTCAGTCGTTGGGAAAGGAATCTGATCAGCAATTACCCTCGCATGTTCATGTTGTGTTTGTCGATGGGACTCACTAGTCGTGACAGCTCTTTCTTAGTCTTGGGGTCCGTGATCGTTCTGCCATTAGCCCTGTCATTATTTGACGATCAAATGCAATCGTACTGTATCCATTTCCGTGTCTTGAGATCTTCAAAATACATGATCTCCAACCTTCCGCCGCCCCAAGCCACGATCTGTCCATGTTCTGGATCCACACCAGGTTGTGAATGGTCGACATTGGTAAAAATGCACCTCCAAAATTAGCTTTATAGAGTCAAGATCGATCATACCATTGGGTTGCCAAGCCCTTACAGTCAGTGAGCTTTGGGGCATACGCTACCACGGATTGAAACAAATCAGCAAAGTCCCCGATTGTGTGATTATCCCCCCGCCCGATTCCCAACCAAAGACCAACACCTCCATCCGAATTCGCTTCAAGCACTGGCGCAGGACCAATGACCACTGAATAGGTGACGCGTCTGATGGAAACTCCGTCCAGGGTTGGACCAAGCGCGCATGCTGCAAGAAACTTGCGGTCCAATGTCGAATACACTTCTGAGACACAAGTCACTGCAATCAATAGTAAACTGAAAAGCAGCATTGCCTACTCAACAACGGATGAGATGGCTTTTATGTGGTTGGTGAGCTGCAGCAGCTGCCCGTGTGCGCCCTTTTGTGTTCTTTCTTCCTTTTCCCTCAGGAGTTCCCAACATCGTAGATGGGACTCTGCAGGTTATGTGAAGGAAAGTGGCTGCAGGCATAGCCATATGATTAGGGGTCTCCATGCAGTTCGTACTGGTGCACATTAAAATTTTGTTTGTCTTTGCTTGGATGTCCCTTGCAGCTGCTGTCTGAGCCTGTCTCTTGACCTTGAGCTCTAGTCGCGGCACTTTGGTGATTCAGCATGGGCAATTTCAAATAAGGAACAACTGCAGAGGTGAATCCTTGAATCTCATACTTGGCTGACTGCTTGCGCGGGCCCCAAGCCCGAGTCCAAGGCTTGGTACTCATCAGCGAATGCATGTTCGCCCACCTTGAGAAAGTCGTCTGCTCACATGTTTGGCGCAAATTGCGCACATGCACAAATACAACAACAAGAGCAACCTGCGGACCATATGGCTGCAATAGCACACGAGGCAAATCTCGCCTGGCACAGCTGTCATTCCGTCGAAGTGCTTTTTGTACAGTCGCAGCGTCAAGCAAAGTACGTGAAGTCACACTACAGCTGGAGTACGTGTAGTCATCAGATAATAGGGCAATTCAGAGTTCGTAGTTCACGGCGGACAGATGAAATTTGGCATTTGTCGGGTGCCGAAACTCTGACTCGGATCATCAGGAGGCGTTGTACCTTGTTGACGATGAGAGAGAGACCTGAGGAGCCACTTGAAGAGACATAGAAACCGGTCTCAGATGATTGTCAATCGCTAGACACGATCCATATAATGCATGCGGTCTAGAGGTTTACTCGAAGTGCATCGCTAGAGGTGAGCGCGTCGCTTCTTATGCGCCTCTACCTGCGCTCATCGTCTGTAAGAGTCGGTAGAATCGTTCGTCCACCTCGCGTTGACGAGCTTCCGTCTCGCGTCGAAAAGCTTCTCGTTGTTCGTCCGCCTCGCGTCGACGAGCTTCTTGTCGTTCTTCCGCAGCTTCTTGCCGCTCAATCCTCTCCCTTTGAAGCTGTAAGTTTGCGTCTGCAATGTGCTTGGCGACCTTGTTTCTTTCAATTGTTGCCTTCTTCTGGGCGGCTCGCATAGTTTCGAGAATGACAGTCAGATAGCCGACCGAGTCAATCGCCTTGCTTGATGCTTTGGACATCTTTTTAGCTGGTGTCTCGCTTTGCCGTGCTTTCTTGGTGACAGGCTTTCCGTCGTCCTGGACAGACGAGTCTTCTGAATGGCCGTTGCTGACGTTGCCATCCATAACTGGGGAGTCGCGATCAACAGAGGTTCTGTTGGGACGCTTGGCCGATCTGGAAGAATTCATTCTTTTGCATGCCGACTTTGAGGTCGATCTCGATTGCCCTTGCGAGCGAGACGACAGGTCGACGGAGGCAGCTGATTCACCACGCTGAGGAGTGTTCCCCTCATTGTCGTCATCTTCAGACAAGAACTCGGCCGTCGATCGGTGGGTATGATTTGCAGCAGCATCCCGTCTATACGCGAGCTCTTCTTCCTTGTCGGCGGCGTTGAGCTGATCAAAGAAGTCGACTCACAATTTGAACATTATAGGCGTATCCACATCGATGGCAGCATAGTGCCGGGGGGCGTTTCTGTTCCACCGCGTCTTGAGAGTTAGCCAAGAGAAGAAGCATCAATGTCACCTACCGCGAGCTCTAAGGCCTCCATGCTTCGAAGGCATATACCTCTTGCCCATGTCGCCTGGAGCTGATGTAGTCAACAGATGATATGTCAGATATCGACGACAACAAACAACAAAAACGCGAAATTTCACCGCAAAGACGCGCCGGACCAACCATCCAACTTGATCCAAGGCGCAGAGCACTTGCCCAGATAGAGGGAACGGGAGCTAGCACTTCTGCAGCGGCTGCTTATATATGCGCCTGGCATATGTCTACTCTAAAGAACTGTGTGCCGCTGCCGACCTGCTACCTTCCAACAGAGGAAGATCTAGTCTGATTCATTCCCTGATCAGTGCATACAAGCTCCTCTCATCTGAACAAGTAGTGGTCGTCAAGCCTAAGCCTGCTACCCGGCAAGAGCTACTTGCCTATCATGACGACGATTTCATCGACGCCTTACTTTCCGCTGATGACACGTCAAATCAGGCATTGACAGATGAAGACTTGGCAGAATTTGGACTAGAATACGACTGCCCGCTCTTCAAGGGTATCTCAACGTACATCACGCATGTGGCAGGTGCATCGCTTTATGCAGCAAAGGCACTATGCTCGCAATCACATGGTTTTACCGCTGCTGTTTGCTTTGACGGAGGCAGGCATCATGCTCGAAAGCGAGAAGCTTATGGCTTCTGCTATATCAACGACATCAATCTGAGCATCCTGCAGTTGAGATCATCATTTGACCGGGTCATGTACATTGATCTAGATCTTCATCATGGCGATGGTGTAGAAAGCTGTTTCAAGTACACTGACAAGGTGTTGACTTGCTCAATACATCGTCATGGGCCTGGCTTCTTCCCTCGCTCAGGCTCGGCTAGTGAGATAGGTAAGGGCAAGGGCGAAGGATATTCTCTCAATGTACCGCTCAAGCGTGGCTTGACCGATTCGTCATTCCTGCAAATCATCAATGAGATTGTCATACCAGCCATACGAGGATACAAGCCTGGAGCCCTGGTCGTCCAATGTGGCGTTGATGGCCTGCATGGAGATCCATACAAAGAGTGGAACCTGTCAATCAACGGCTTTAGCAAAGCAGTCGACCTGATACAACGGGAGGCGACGTCAAGGGATATCAAAACGTTGTATCTTGGTGGCGGCGGATACGAGTCGTCCATCGTGAGCTCATGCTACGCGACGATTTTGGCAGCTCTCCTCAACATTGAAGATCTACCGCAGGCTATTCCAGAACACAGCCGATGGGCTCAATATAGCAAGCGTGACTACAGCCTTGGTGGAGATGCAGTGTCTGGGTTGATGCTGGATGCAAATACAGACATCTCTTCGGTCATTGATCGAGCAATGAAACAAATGAGCGGCTGGAGTATGGACTCTGTCATGTCTGGCTAGCTCTACAATGTCTATAGTACTCAAATGTAGAGTCAACAAGAGGGCTAAATCAACCAGGCCAAGTCGCGCGTGCCTGTCCATCTCACAGAATTTCGCGTGCGATGACCAGCACAAGGACAAAAGCAAGAGACATCAGAAGAGACCATCTAGCAAGCCAGACGGTGCCTGGTAGAGTCCGGCCCTCTGGAGCACGCGAGATTGAATGGTCTCGGTAAAGGGGAGCTTCAACAACGCAGCACCTCGGCTTCGGGCGCCGGCGTACCACGCCATTGTCTCGCGCGTCCTTCAGAAACGCTTCGTCCACGCGTGTGTCTGCTTATACGTCTTGTGCTACGGCACATCGTTTCTGTTAGGACACAGTTATCGCCCGTGGTATCTCTTCCCGTGGTCATGGACAGGCTTTAGGAGTGTTGCCATCTTCCTGGCTTTGGCACCGCTGTTGCTTCTACGCAAGGCGAATCTGCATGTGACGCGGATAGCCAGGCCTTTGAGTCCATTCAATGTCTTGTCGGCACCATCCATCGCAGCGGCCATTGCATACACAATCGCATCGACCTTCTTTGTGCTCACATACATCAATAATACCAACGACAAGAGTAGCTTGACATTACTGGTAACGCAGCGAACGTATGAGCTGCCAAGGCTCAATGAACGATGGCTCTATCTCATGTTCTTCTCTGTGCTGTTGGCTTTGTTTGAGAGCGGAAAGCATATTGCACGCGACCTCGACTTGCTCGAACGTCCTCTTGCGAAACAACCCATTCCTACGCGCATGCAAGAAGAATTGCCAATGGTTGCAGTACAAAGCCTGGTCCAGGCATTTGGAATCTCACTGGTTGCTCCCCTTGGCTATCTCATCCTTCGCTCACCTTTATACAGCTTTGTCTTGCGCTTCGTTCGACTCATTTACCACGTTCCAAGATCAACAGTACCACCAGCGTGGCCAGTAGGCTTTGGCATGTGTTTTCGCACAACATTCATTGCAACCCTCATCATCTTTGCTTGGAATGTGCTACATTGGCTCTTCAACGTCTACCTCTCGCAAGGCCCGACATACAAGGGCAAGCTCATCAGCGAAAAGTCAATGCTCCAAGACGAGACGCTTCTGAATGGCCTCCAGCATACCTCAAAGCCGCTCACGCAATTGATTGCATTCGAAGAGCTTCGTCTGATTGCTGCGCATGGCAAAGACCGACGCATTGCGATATTTGAGACTGGTGCACCGGATGCAACCATGTGGCTTGCCATTGTCAATGCATGTCTAGTCGTACTTGGCGAAGTCATTGATTCTGTAAGTGCTGCAAGTGGCTCTACACAAGGAAATCAGCCAGCACATCCGACTGTTCAGTCAGCACCCAAAGCTCGCGTCATTGGTACACCACCACCTGTACAAGTGCATCAAGCCAATATCTTCCTATCTGGTCACAAGAATGCAAGTATCGTCGATAAACTCAAAAGTCAAACTCAGCCCGCTGCCGCAGCCATCAAAGCGCCTGAGCAGATTGGCCAAATCGGTCAGTCTGTGATGACGACAATCAAGAGCCATGCACTTGAGTTCATAAAACCCATGTGGCAACCTGTTACTGAGCTGACTGCTATACGTTTACTTGCAAAAGTCCTTCGGGCAGGGGAAGAAGCCATGCCGAGACACGAGTTTGCCATTCTGGCCATTGAAAGTTTGCGCGACATGCTGCTTGCATCGTTGGAAGATGATACCTTTGGCAGAGCACATAAGGATGTATCGCGCGTCCTAACTTCATTGGAAAAGCTTCAAAGTGTCATTGCAAGACTAAGACAGTACCGCAAAGCCAAGCGGCAGGATCAAGATGAGCAGCAACCGCTTGTATCGGACGACATCAACACAGTCGACATACTCGCTGGCGATGCGAGAAAAGAGTTGCTTGAAGCGTTCCAGGCATATCTTTAGCACTTTTCCTAAGGAAAAACTCTATTCCTACCACTCACTGTACATCTGCCAACTCTGCTAAAAAGGCGGCATTGTTTGGCTTTCTGCCGAGAAACCGCTCCATCATGACTTCTTCATCTCTTGAACCACCTGGCGCCAAAATCTCATCCCGGTAGCGAGCGCCCAGTTCTGGATCAAGAGGACGCTCATTGAATCCAGCACCATAGTACAAATCGGCCGCAAAGACGCGCGACCAGTGATACGAGTAGTATCCGGCTGCGTACCCTGCCATGATGTGACCAAAGGAGCCTTGACCGGGTGTATATGCATCTCCTGCCGACTGGTCACGACGCAGGATACCATCTGCATCAGTCAGACATTCATTGTACAGCGTCGTGAGCTGATCTTTGGTAAATGGCTCGGCTGCCGTGTGAATGCGCATATCAAAGGTCGCAAGCCCAATCTGGCGTGCATTCGAAATGCTGGACAAGACGTGCTTCGTCCTGATGAGATCTTTCATCAGGCTGTCTGGCATTGGTTCGTCCGTCAGGTAGTGGCTAGAGAGGTGCTTGAGCACTTCCGGATGCCAAACCCAATACTCTAGCATGGTGGAGGGCGTCTCCATAAAATCTGATGCTGTGTGCGCATGGAATCGAGCATACTTTGTTTTGCCAACCAGGGCGTGTATTCCGTGGCCAAGCTCATGGAAAAGTGTCTCGACTTCCGAGTGCTTCAGCAAGGAAGGCTTGCCATCTTTGGGCTCGGAGAAATTGCAGACAATAGCGTTGCTGGGATAATGTCTGGATCCGTTTCTCTCAAGGAATCCAGGTGAAATCGAAAAGGAAGCAGCGTGCTTGAACTTGTTCTCCCTTGGATGCAAGTCAAAGTATATGTAACCAACAAACTCGCCAGTGTCGAGTCGCCACACAGCATATTGCTGTACATCGGCATGCCAGAGGTTGCTCGTCTCGTCGAGCAAGACAAAATGCAACGAGAAGAGCTTTTCGTACATATTGAGCATACCCCTCATAGTATTGGTGAGTTCAAAATACTCGGCAATCTTTTCCGCGTCTACGTGATATTGTTGTTCGAGTAGAGTGTTGTCGTAGAAGCTGGTGTCCCATACATACAGGGGAAGCTGGCCACCAGCGTCAGTCTTCATTTTGCCCAACCGTTCCAGATCCTTGTCGCGAGACGAGGCGATTGCTGTCTTGAGAGTGTTCAAAAAGTCCAACACGCGCGGGCTATCTTTTGCCATACTGTCTTGGAGCAGGTGGTCGGCAGTGTTGCTGAACCCAAGTATGTCGCTTGCTTCCCGCCGCAAAGCAAGCATCTCGATGAGCAAATCAGTGTTGTTTGGACAACGCGACTGGTATGTTCTCGCAGCAGTTTTCCGCGTGGTGGCATTCCGACAATAGCTCATGACTGGGAAATAGTGTGGGTAGGCGAAGGTCATTTTATGTTTCCCATCGGCATCAGACTGCCAAGACTCTACCAGATCACGCGGAACGCCATCCAATTCGAGGTCCGTGAACCAAAGTGCATCATCATTGTTCGTAAGGGCTCTCTCGAACGCTAGCTGGACCGTGACTGACTCCTTCTCGATCTGAATGAGACGGTTGCGTAGTGTGGCATTCAATGATAATCCACGCGCGTGTCCGTCGCGAGCCATGAATGTGGCAAGTCGTGCATCTTCTTCATCAAGGTCTTGTAAGCCAGCATCGACTACTTGTTGCACAAGATGGAAATGGTCTTCACGCATTTCAGCATCCGCCATCCAGTCCATGATGTCTTGCTCTGCTTGTGTAGACGCATTACGAACAGATTCATCCGCTGAAACGGTGTACAGGAATGTTAGATGTCCATTACGCAAGAAATCGGCTTGGACTTCCGCCAGTGGTTTGACGACGTTTGAAAAGTCGGCCTCTTTGGACGAAGCGATATCGTCGTGTGCTGCTTGTGCCTCTCTGATGAGCTTCTCCGCAGCACTGTGAATTTGTTCAGCCGATAAGCTAAAGTTGATGGGTGCTTGAGGAGGGGTACTGAATAGAGAGGGCGCTGTTGTAACAGGTGCAACATCGACCGATGTGCCCTTAGTCTTCCATATTGACGAGCCGCTGAGCTGAGCTGGCAAGATAGAGTCAATACTCAAGTATCTGACAGAGAAGATGATGGCGAAAAGAAGCGAAACACTGAATGCTGCCAGAAGACGGCGGTGAAAAGAAACCGTCGACATGTCGGTAGCCTAAGGACAAGAATGCCCTTTCGAGCGGATGTCAACAGAAAAGTCCAAGTACAGAACCGATATTGAAAAGATATTATATGATGGAAGCCTGCTAGGAGCGCATGACTGCTAGTCGATGAGTCTAGGCATGAAGAATTGGCAAGTTAGGCGTAGAGCTTGAGGCTCAGGTGTGGGGTTTGAGCGCGATCGTCACTAACCCTGGCGATAGATACCTAGTACCTACTACCTCACCCTGGCTCGCTATCTGCGTCAGCTGTAAACCCGTGGACTACGAGCAAAGTGTGTCGGACGTCAGAGCATCAATCTCTCGTCGAATTAAGCAGAGCTGGGCACTAGAGACTGGTTATCTGCTCTATCTTGACTAGTAATGCTGTCAAAGGCTTGGTTATTGGTGTGAGACATGCTAGACCAGCTAGTATCATGCATATGACGATTACGAGAAGTGAAGTGATTCGAGAGTCTCATCAGACATGAAATCAGTGCATTGCTGTCTTGGGCCGGTCCTATTCGCCACCAGCTGCAACGGACTTCATAAAAATGCTTCCGATGCGCCAAATTGCTCCATTTGCTGACGGAACAACATTCTGGACGTCACAGTCCTCATTGGAGAAAGGCTTGAGAAACGTCTTATCAGGGCTGGACAGTGTGATCTTGACATCAGAGTAAGTATGTTCTGAAACTGAGGGTTCCCATCCGTCCATGTATTCAACTGCGGCCGTTAAGCTGGGATGGTCAGTGGACAACATCGGGGAAGGAGCAAAGACTCACGCTTTCATGCCTTTAATAACAGCATTGATTGGAGCGGTCATATTTGTCAGTTGCTGACCGGATGTATCGGAGATTGTCCTGCCGCGATGGTTAGCATGGAGCCTTCACGCTGTGTCAATCGAGGTATACATTTCCCAGTGCTTTTTGGCAGTGACCAAGCGAGACTTGACGAAGATTGTGCGTCCATTCCACGGTACAGCTGGTGATTCCAACTGGGCCAGCTCTGCGCCCTGGTAAACAGCTTCCAACAGACACCTGTAGCAGGAAGTCAGCTTGCATGTTCAATTCGATGCCATCATGTTACCACTCCCCAGTCTTGGCATGACAGGTGTTATCGAAACGCTTCTCGCCAGCTGGCTGGATCAGTCCACCCGTGGAGTATGGCTGCGATAGTCCAAGCCAAATCGCCACACCCCCTAAGTTGGTATTCTTAAGATCCCAAGTGGGCGCTGGCTTGGCCGTCATATAGTAGCTGATTTCAACGATTTCGGCCTTGCTGTCCAAGGCAACCCGGCAAAGTCTTGGGAATTTTCGATAGAACATGTTTGGTTTTGCAGCTGCGCTCTGCAGCAGCAGCAGGACTTGTAAAAAGATCATCAGCAACTTCATCCTTCCAAAGGACAATCTCGCTGTGCCGAAGCAGAGAAGGAGGCGTCTGAGCTATTATATGAAGACGTGGTCCCTTTCTTCTCACGTGTCCTCTTTACCCTTATCTACCTATACTTGTTCAGAAGGTGCACTCCTGAAATACGTGGCTGCTGCCAACACACATGCTCTATCACAAAAGTGAGGCCAGCTCGGTGCAATTGCCCCGGTTGAACCCTGTCAATGTCAGGAGGAGATGAAGCAACAAACAATCTTGTGGAACACATGCTCCACAGCCGAATCCGCAGCTATGGTGAGTCCGCAGCAAGTCCGATTCTGAGAGTCTCAACCGCGTGACTTGATGACACTGGAACCTCTATAGCAGAGGGCCCAATGGGACTTTTGTCGTTGAGACAATCGATTGGGTATGTTTTGTAGCACTCTGTGTTGCGGAAGCGTAACACTGTCCAGAGCGCCTGCAAGCTGCTGTAGGCTTTTGAGGTCATTGCAATGGCAAATAGCGTGGCTACTGTATCTGCCGATTTCCTGCTCATTTGAGAAATGCTACCAACGGTTTGAAATGATTAATGGTTGCGTAAGAGACCTATTTCACACAAAATCCTTGTAGCAGGTTCAGCATCATCGCTGAGGGGGGTAGCTGTCGACTGTTGACATTGGGAAGATAGATGCGCCTTATTCAGGCTCAACGCGCATACTTCTCATCGCACATGAGATCAGTTCGTTGCTGTCTTGTGCGGGTCACGTACGCCACCAGCTGCACTAGACCTCATAAAAATGCTTCCGATGCGCCAAATTGCTCCGTCTGCTGAGGAAAGAACATTTTGAACGCTACAGTCCTCGTCGGAGAAAGGCTTGAGAAATGTCTTGTCAGGGCTGGACAGTGTGATCTTGACATCAGAGTAAGTATGCCCTAAAACTGAGGGTTCCCATCCGTCCATAAGTTCAACATTTGCCAATAGGCTATCCTGGTTAGTGGAAATTACGAGCAACTGAGTCGAGACTTACGCTTTCATGCCTCTAGTCATAGCGTTGATTGGAACGGTCATATTTGTGAGTCGCTGACCAGACGTCTCGGAGATTGTCCTGCCGCGATGGTTAGCATTGGGCTCGCACACTGTCAATCGAAATATACATTTCCCAGTGCTTTTTGGCAGCGACCATACGAGACTTGACGAAGACGGTGCGTCCGTTCCATGGCACAGCTGGTGATTCCAATTGGGGTACCTCTTCACCCACGAAAACGGATTCCATCAAACACCTGTAGCAGGAAGTCAGTCTGCATGCCCAATTCAATGCCGCTTTCTGTTACCACTCGCCAGTCTTGGCATGACAGGTGTTCTCGAAACGCTTCTCAGCAAAAGGTTGAATTATTCCACCCGTGTCATAAGTCTGCGATAGCCCAAGCCAAATGAGCACACCGCCCTCGTTTGTATTAGTGAGATCCCAGACGGGCGCTTGCTTGGCCGTCATATGGTAGCTGATTTCGACGATTTCGGCCTTGCTGTCCTCTTGGATCGACCCAAGTTGGCAAGATCTTGGGAACTTTCGGTAAAACTTTGGTTCTGCAGCTGCACTCTGCAGCAGCACCAGTAGGACTTGTAGAGAGGTTATCAGCGACTTCATCCTTACCAGTGGGAAATCTCGCTGTGTAGTGTCCCACTGTCCGGAAAGCGGAAGGGGAGGGACTTATAAGAGGCCAGCCTGGTGCAATTGCTTAAACGAACCCTGGCAATGTCAGGAGAAATGAACAAACAAAAAAACATGTCAACTTATCCATGCAGAATCGTACACATGAACCATGGCCCAATCTGTAGTAAAGCGGTTAGAACGCAGCAATTCTATTGGCGTCCAAGTCCAGGAGTCTGGCGTGACTTGCTGCTACTGAAGTTCCTATAGCAGACAGCATTGCAGTGTCCATCGAAATCCCTCTCTCTCCCTCTCTCTCTCTGAGGCAATTGGTTTGAGGACGATTAGCGCTTTGTAATGCGGAAACGTATAATTGTTCCGAACACCCATCAGCTGCTGTGGGCCCATGTTTGAGGTTATTGCAATGGCAAGTCGCGAGGCTGCTGCATTGACTGACCACAGCTAACAGGAGCTGACAAACAGAAGTGGTGGGCGCTGTCGTATGGACTCGTTGTTTGCGACCGACTGGGCAATCACGAATGTTTGTGCTCATGTTTGCATAAAGCGTCCGCCTCGCAAACTTTGTTTGTGGCATTGTCCTCGCCTATGACAGACAGTACTCGTCGATGACGTTGGGTCGCTGCATAGTCTCTTGACAAAGTTCAGGTCACCAAGGATGCAGTGTCCCAAAGCGCTCATAGCGGGAGCAGCGTTCCTTTTGAGTTTGCGAGGTCTGAGCTCGGGAGGCTCATGTCCATGTCTAGTACGGCAGGTGGCTCATTTCGCCAGAGCAAGTATTGAACACCGATACATGAGTCAAAGACAGTTTGAACAAGCGCACAGAGTTTGAATTGCAGCGAAACATTCGTGCTGGTACCGGCGTAGAAGATCATTTTGCCAAAGTCACCGAGGAGCCAGCTCCCGAGCATGGAGAGTCTGACACCTTGCACACTGCGGTGTCTCAAATTGCTTAGGAATTGAGGGATTGGTAAAGTTGCCTCGATGCCAAGAGCTACTGTGCCGAGGAGGTCAACATAGAGCGGGTACTTGCCAAAGAGGTACTGAAGCACAACCAATGCCGCAACGAGTCGAAGCAGCGAGTGCCAGTATGTGTTTCGATTTGACCATTGCCAGAGATTGAATGGCCTCTCGCTCTCTTGCGTCTTGAGTCTGATTGGACGATACTCGAGGCAAGCTTGAAGGAGAAAGAGTTGTGTAACAACCATGACGATCGATTGTACAAGTAAGCTCCACTCGTACCGTTTTCCGATCCAAAAATTGATGCGAAGCAGGTTGGCTACGAGGTTGATGCCACACAAGTCTTTGGAGAAGCCGGCAGAGGTCTTGAGCCTGCGAATGGAAAGAATGGTATCGACATAGCTTGTGAGGGGTGATGTGATGAGAAAGAGTGTGAATGCATAAGAGTATAGCTGAGCCAGAAACATGAGACCTCGGCAGCCCGAGGCAAAGCAAGAGAAGGAAGGAAAAGAGCGTCTGTGTTACGTGTGTTTGTTGTTGCTTCTGCACCGATTCGTCGTCGTCCCAAATCTCACGAAATCACCGAAAACGACGCATCTCTTAGACTACTCTGCTTCTCTTGGCTATAGTACTGCTTCTGATCCAATTCTCGCTTCAGCTTAGGAAGAATCATCTCTCTTATCAAGTCATCGGTATGTCTGGAGAAAAGACTGAATTACCAACCAATCTCGAAAAGACTGGGCCTCGCCTCCCTTATGTGCCCGAAGACGTGGCAGGGCCCATCGCCGATGATCTGAGACGTCGTCGAGGCGGTACTCTGCTCGAGCTAGACCGGCTGCTGCTCCGTGCTCCTCCTTTAGCAGCCGGATGGAATCACTATCTGGGTGCAATTCGGTCAGAGACCTCCCTGACGGATGCCATCAGAGAGCTGAGTATCTGCTATGTGGCCGTCTTGAACAATGCAGATTATGAGTGGCAGCAGCATGTCGGACTTGCCATCAAAGCCGGTGTTCCTGGACCAATCATGGATCAAGTACACGACGATGTGCTTGACGCCTTGGATGACGAGCAGAGACTCGTTCTGGGTTATACGCGTGCTATGACCCGAGATATCAGTGTACAAGATGATCTCTTCGCAAAAGTCAAGGATCATTTCGGTGAGGTCGCAACAGTCGAGCTGACTGCTACGATTGCTGCTTACAACATGGTCTCTCGCTTCCTCGTTGCGCTTCATATTGGCAGGTAGCGTGATTCATCCAGTAGCTGCCAAGAATGACAGATCTGGCAGCAGTGCAACAATGCGCTGGATCTCTAGATCTGTTGCTTCATCCACTTTTGATCGACTCGCTGCACGCGACCTTGTAGGTGGTGATATGGCACGTGAGGCGTCTGCACTTGCTTGCTGGGCAGGTGAGGCGGGCTCGGGCTTTTCAAAGAAGGACAGGTCCCAAGCATTTGCTTGGCTGACCGGGATTGCTGCCACAGTCGGTGCATAGTCTTTGGGTGCAGTGGCTTGTTGCGGGAGAGGACTTTCCATGGCTGACTTTATTGGCGGCTCTGCTTGGACTGCAGCAGTATCAACCGCTGAAAAGACTGCCGTCAAGGGTGTGGACGCAGGTGTACTACCCCCACGACTCACAGCACCACTCCTCGAAGAACCTCGTGAGGAAGGTGGTACAGCCGTACTCGTCCAACCAAACACTGCAGCACCAATCGATTCTCTTGCCTTGACGCGAGAATTGCGTTGAGGCGGACGCGTCCAGGATGGTTTTTGCTGTTGTTCAAGAGCCAGCCAGCGTTCGACGATTGCTTTGACATCGCGTTGGATAGCACTGCCATTGAAGCGGATAAGACTGAGAGATTTAAGCGTTGTTAGGCGTGTCCAAGTCGCTGCTGTCGAGTCGATGGTGAGCGGCGGCACATTGAGCCCATTAGTATCAAAGGACGATACGTTTGATGTACTCGGGAACACATCAGATGCAAAGACTGCTTCGAGGAGCGGGTCTAGCACTGGCACTTCGTCCTCGATGGCTTCTGTAAAGTCTCCAAAGTTGCCTTCATCGTCTGCCGCTTCTGCAGGTTCTTCAACGATATGAGTCTTCTTCTCAAGTGTGGCCTCCGCTTCCCATGTTCTCTCCTCCAGCGGCCTTATGTCCTGCTTCCCCGGCGCGTCGACGTCGTAAGCTGTTGAAGTCTCCCATACAGAGCTGTGCGAGGCCTCTTCTGCCCAGACATTGGCATCATGATTCATAGCATGCCACCTGATCGTACCCCTACAGTAACTTTTGAGCAGATAGCAGCAAGAGCAAGCGTGCAAGCAGACACTTTGTCTAGAATGTCTCGTTGCTGCGTGCGAGGACGAAACGATCAAATTTGAACAGTTCACGACCAAGACACCTCCGCTTGATTTTGGGTAGAGAGACACAGGGACAATGCTGGGAAGACTGGGACTGGCAAGGACACATCTGAATGCTCCTAGCTACAGGATAGGACGTCGTTTGGCATCTACGAATGAGACGGCCCCCGATGCGGCAGGAAAGGCGACGACGACGGCATCCAGCACATCACAGCAACAGCCTTTTCGCTTCTCAGGCTTGATTCCCGAGCGGACAGAACGACGTACAGTCGCAGAAACATCTCTACCGTCGTCTCAACCGAATCCGACGAAATGGCCTGTGGCGTTGCCTTCTCTCTTCAAAGATGAACCCATCACACCAACTCTCAACAGCAGGAACGCACCAGGTCGGGGTCCATTCGCTTCCTACTCTGGTCGTACAAAGGCCGTCATGCAAGGCGACATTCAAGGCGCCTTTCGCCAACTCGGCAGCGTACTTCGACAAAACAACGTCATGCGTGAGTTTCGTCAGCAAAAGTTTTATGAGAAGCCGAGTGATAAGCGCGGACGACTGAGTCGTGAACGGCATCGGAAGCGGTTCCTGTTGGGTGTGAGGAGATTGGTTGGGTTGGTCAAGGAGCAGCGCAAGTTCCAATGAGCTGTGAGCGATGCATGGCTTTCTATGTCTTGTCTATGCTTTTTCGACAGGGCTACTGCTTCTTCCCGGTAAGATGCTGGTCTTTGGCATGAGCAAGCATCCACAACATCTCCAGCCTCGGTGTCTGGATCCCTTGCTCTCGTGCAATTCGAACAATATTACCAACAACCGCTTCAACCTCCATAGGACTCCCATTCTCTACATCTGCCAGCATACTCATCTTGATCCCCGTGCCGTGCTTGGCTCTTGTGAACGCCCGTGTCACTTGCTCCTCAATCTCGGCGTCACCTAGTGGGTAGCCGAGTTTTGTAGCGACTGCAGCGACTTCATGCATAGTTGCACGGAGTACATTCGGTGCTTCTGGATGACAATGAATAAAGTCTGAATCTGTGTTCAAGCAGAGTGCAGCAAGTGGGTTCCAGCACGCATTGATGATGCTCTTCTTCCAACGACGTGCTTGGATATCTTCAAAGCAAGCAACATGTGCACCTCCAGCGAGAAGGTGTGATTCAAATCGTTTGAGTGAAGGAGGAGGAGGAGAGGCGGGGAATGTGCCAAGCTCTAGGATATCTGGGCCTTTAACACTGCACTGACCTGGCTGAGGCTGGGATACTGGTAGGTAGACGACTCCAGAGATGACTTGACCAGGAAAGGCTGCTTGATAAGGTTCTTCAATACCAATACCATTCTGTATCAGCACAATCAAAGTATGTTTTCCCAAGACTGGTCTGATGTCCTCCACAAACGAAGCACGCTCTGGAAAGGTCTTTGCACAGACGAGGATATAGTCAAAGGTCTCCTGACACTCTTGTGTTTTTCTGACTACACGATGGGGAGTGCAGTGAACATTGCCCCAAACGTGCTCAGGCGATTGAATATGGATACCAGAGGAGGAGATGGCATCGTAGTTGGAGCGACAGACGGCTGTTACTTTGCAGCCGCCTTTTGTGAGTAGATACACATAGCAGCAGCCGATGGAGCCTGTCCCAATGAGAAGAACATTCGGTTCTCCCATAAATACAGCAGCCAGTACCAGCAGCTTTCAGCAGAGGAAAGGAGCACAGAGACAAAGAACAAGCCAGCAGCAGCAGCAACAGCAGCAGCAGTTTCGTCAAATTTTGAGGTTTCTTCCCATCTCAACTCATTCGACCGTTTCCTACCCAAAGAACAGGCGAGTTTCAACCTCTTTTGCCAGCTCCTGCCCCATATACACCATGAGCAGCGCATCTGATGATCAGGTCGCGTCTTTCCTTGCCATCACCGGCACAAGCGATCCTGAGGCCGCTCAATTCTACCTCGACGCAAATAAGGGCGACTTGAATGTACATATATTCGTCATCGTTGCATGTCACGGAGCGCTAATGCATTGCTCTAGGAAGCGCTTGCCTCTTTCTTGGAGGGAAATGAAGGGTCTGTACAACGAACTGCTCCATCTTCGCGTCCTGCAGCAAGCTCTTCTAGCAAAGCGCCAGCGAAACGCGCAACTGGGGGTGTGAGCACGCTTGGAAGTATTGCCAAGCATGGTAGTGATGATGACGAGAGTGATGATGAGAAGCCAGCGGAATTCTACACGGGTGGTGAGAAGAGTGGATTGGGTGTATTGGACCCCAATAGCAAGAAGAAGGATCGCAGTGCTCAGGGACTGATTGAGCAAATCATGCGCAAGGCTCAACAGTAAGTCTGCTTTGACAGGTGGTCTATCCGTTGCTAATGTAACTAGAGGCGGGGCACCACCGAACGAAGACGACGATGCATCGGGTGCAAGTCGCTTCAAGGGCGCAGGATATACACTTGGCAGCGACGAAGCAGATTCCACAAAAGTCGAAGACCCCAATGAGGTCTTTCGACGATCTATGGCACATGTCCCTCCACGCGTCAAGCGAACACTCAAACTCTGGCAGGATGGATTCTCTGTGGATGATGGGCCTCTATTCCGCTTTGATGATCCTGCAAATAAGGAATACCTAGAAGCCATCAATCAGGGTCATGCACCTTTATCCCTGTTGAATGTCGCCTTTGGGCAGCCAGTGGATGTGGAAGTGCAAAAGTCTGATGACAATTACAGTCCTCCCCCAAAGATACACAAACCGTTCGATGGACAAGGGCACCGACTCGGCAGTGAAATTCCACCGGCCGCAGGGAATGCATCAGCAGCACCACAGCAGTCTGCGTCACAACCATCGAGTGCAAACGCACAGCCAAGTATGGACGTCGATGCATCTCAACCGCAGACACAGCTCAATATACGACTCGCTGCAGGCGGCAGACTTGTGTCTGCTTTTAATACAACGCACACGGTAGACGACGTGTACGGCTTGGTCGATCGTGCTAGTGATGCTGCAGGGCGTGCGTATGTCCTGTTGACGCCATTTCCGAGGCGCGAGTATCAGCGTGGATCAAAGGATACGCTAGAAGCTGCTGGGTTGTTGAAGGGGACATTGCAGCAAAAGTTCTTGTAGACGTTTCGGTTGCATTCATAGCTTCAATCGAGGTCATCCAAGTCGTCTTTTGGCAGTTCTTCCCCTGAAGCTGCTGTGTCCTCCATCTCCTCATCCTCAGCTGCGGCTGCTGACACAGTGCCAGCGGTCATCTTGATAGTCC
Organism: Protomyces inouyei; assembly: GCA_003717155.1. Lineage (NCBI taxonomy): Eukaryota > Fungi > Ascomycota > Taphrinomycetes > Taphrinales > Protomycetaceae > Protomyces > Protomyces inouyei. The sequence goes on from QXDQ01000010.1 coordinate 142,587, forward strand.
CTTCCTCCATATCCTCGGACTTGCCACCAGCTGCATCCAACGCCTCCTTTTCATGCTTCATGTCGAGAGCAAGGAACCACAAGACAACACTCTCCTTTCCTTGCGCTTCCGCCTCATCTACAGCCATTCTTCTCGCCTTGTTGATGATTTTCGCATCTGCACCAGCACTCAGCAAGACCTTGACACAGTCCAAGTGTCCATTCAAGCTCGCCCAGTGCAAGGCTGTATTCCCGCCTTCATTGACGAGATTCAATGCTTCAACTGGCAATGACGGCGTGGTATGCCGGACTAAGGCTACATGGCCATTTGCACAGCTATAATGAAGCATTGTATTGCCCCGCTCATCCTGCTGAGCAAGGACGGCAGCTAGGCTTGTAGCAGGAATGTAAGCAGGCGTTGTATACTCCTTTAGCTCTTCCAAATCTCCATATCGCGCGCATTGAAGGAGTTCTTGGAATAGCTCTGATGACGGCGATGTGTCATATGCCATTACAGCCTCGACTTATGGATCTCTGAGCTATGGGCCTTGTTTCTTGTTGCTTGTTGCTTGTTGCTTGTAGTCGCTGAATTTGTTGAACAAAACTTTGAGAGGAGCTCACTCAGCTCATCAGATCGCCAAATACTCGGTCAGTTGTCCAGGACTCCGAGGCTAGGAGACCAATCAGACCATGGACATGCCTTTAGTATACGCTAGAAAAGAGCAGAGCAGCTGTTATTATACACAAGAATAAAACAAACTCACTGACCATGACTCAAGATCCTCTGCCGCCGACCAAGCACTTGAATCGTCTGCACTATCTGACCCACACGCTCACCCATCTCCGCCAAACACGCATCCTGCACCACAGACCCTTGAATGCGTGCACCTGCATACAAACTCGCATGCACCTGCTCAGCAAACATGCGTAACTTGATCGTCTCATGCACCAACATTTCTCGATTCTCCGCTTCTGAACCAAGCTGGCAGATACTCGAAGAGAGGTCGTGCAGTGGGACATTGAGCTGAATGGCGATATTCTTGATGAGGTTGCCTCGCATGTGTGTATCCATACTATCCACCTGCGCTAGCGCAAGTGTCTCATACAATTCACTCACTCCAAGACGATGCGCACTGTAATCTGGCATGTTCGCCGCAAGCAGCGGTTTCGTCATTGGCTGCTGTCCTTGCTTGGCTTGTTGCGATCGCGGCGACTCTGCGCGGACTGGCGAGTATGCTGAGATTGGAGACAGTGGAATGTGCTCAGCGAGCCGGAATGCCTGAGGCTGTGACTGTGACACCTGTGTCTTTCTCAACGAAGCATGAGTAGCCGAAACAGGCGATTCGTACGCAGCAGCCTGTCGCTTATAATCTCTGAGGTAAGATGGCGTTTGACAATATTCCCGTGCATGCATGGACGTAGCGTTCGCTTCAGCTTGAATACTTTGATCCCATCGCTGCATCTTATCCGCAATGGACTCTTCCACTTGTAATACCTCTACAGGTGGCAATGCAGGTGATGCGCTGTGAGAACGGTTGTAGTGTTGTGCAGTGGCTAGGTCATTCGCAACTTGCTGGATACTCGACTCACGGACAGCTTCCTGCTGCTGCTGCTGCTGTTGTTGTTGTTGCTGTTGAAGCAACGTCTGCATGACGGCCTTCATCTCGCTCATCTGCTGTTTCGCTTGTTCCAACTCAAATGCCCGTGCTGCATCTACCGCAGCTCTAGCATCTTCAACTGGTGTCTCCACCTCTCTCTGCGCATTCTCCCGATTCGAAACATCACCCGACCCAGGTTGGCGTGATTGTTGAACCAACGTATCAATAATCAAGCCACGTCGAGAACATTCATGTTGTGTTTGTTCAAGTTGCTCAACAAGACTTCGAATATCATGCTCAGAAAGCGTCACGAGCTGATTCGTCTGATTAGGTGGAACGCTGTTTTCCTTGTTACTGTCTGTTCGTTGTAATTCTGGCGCCATGCGATGGACAGATGGTTCGCCTTGCAAGGGGCTACCCTGCTTAATGGGTTCCAAGACTTGCAATTCTCCAAGCGAAGGGAGACGTTGTTGACCGGATGGTTGTTTTGCAGGGGTTGCAAGATCAAGTAACGGGCCACCTGAACCAGACCCATCCATGTCCATTACAGATCCACGCGATGCTCGAAATCGCGCTGCAATATTGGCACCGAGTGTGCCGTGTTGCGATTGAGCGCCTGGTGTGGGAACGGTGATTTGCAGTGCATCTTGAATGGCGTGTTGTAGAGAGGTTGCATCGACTTTCGAGAGGGCAGAACGGGTGTCTGAGTGGTCGTGTTGACTGCTTGCAGTGTGCTTACGTGTCAAGTCGCCACGGGTCGCATCGATGCTGCTTTGCTCAGCGACGGAGTCGAGATGGCTGATTGCAGGCGACAGGGGTGCTTGGGGGATGATTGTTTCTGGTTGTAAGGAACGTCGACGAATAGGCGACAAGACACCAAGTGCAGCAATCATCGATTCAGCCTGACCTTGTTCTTCATGGCTGGTGAGTGGATGAGGAAGACTGGGTTCCGTGGCAGGTATGTGCTTTGTATCCCATGTCTGCTTGGCTGTCCAAAATTGCTGCTGCGAAGCGTGTCGTAGCGGAGAAGGTGTGATTTCCTGAGACATTGGACGCGTTGAGTTGTGCGGCTCGCTCGTCATGGGCTTGAAGAAGGAATCATCGACTTCTTGGACCTGCGCAGGCTGGTAATTTGTTTGTTTGGACGCTGTGGATGCAGACAACTTTTCGCGTAAAGCTTGAATGGCAAGACCGCTGGATTCGGCGCGCATCGAGTGTTTTTGGAAGGAAGGTGTACGGTTTGCCGAGACGGTACCGAGGGATTGTTCGGGGTATTGAACAGAGATGCGTCTTGCTGATAAATCATGCTCCATGACGGAATCCATTTTGGGACTCGATGCAGCTTGTGGCCTGCCTAGCTGTTGTCCAGCAGACGGATGTTGTGGCTGCTGCGATGCGACTGAACGGTCTGCATCGAGCAAGGCTAGCAGATATTCTGCTTTTTGCTTTGCAGCAGAATCTAGAGGCCCACGCAGGTAAGAGCCTTGAAAGAGACTGAGGTCTTCTTTGATGTGATTTGGATGATTTTGGGAGAAGTACGAGTCCTTGATGTACTTGTAATCACGCGCCGACATGGGCGAGTCGAGCAGAGAGTCGTCTGGCATCGTCAATAATGCAGCAGACAGCAGGAATGATTTGTATGAGCCAGCAATAGCAGCTTTTGTCTAATTTAGAGCAAGCAGAGCAGTATAGCAGGCCACTGCAGCTTCAGTTCAGAGTAACTGAGTAGTAAGTGAGTAGTTCCTGTCTTGTTTTTGTTTTCGTCGCGTCCATTTTCAATTTTCTGTCGCGCTGTTGCATTCACGTGCACGAAGTCAAAAGTTCGACTTCAACCAGCAAGAAACATATACAGCTGCCCACTCTAAATTGTCGCATGTCGGGCCTGTCCAAGGTACTGCCTGATCCTAAAGCACACGCCTCCCGCAAGGTAGCAGGAAGCGGGAGCCGATGGGATAGCAGCGATGAGGAAGAGGTCTCATCTGCAGCGCCTGCCGCCGTCACCCAGTCACATGTGACGACGGTGGCACGGCATGGCGGCATCCCAGCGTATGGTCATCGTCAGGGTTTTGTACCGAAGCGCGCTGAGGATTATGGCGATGGTGGTGCATACCCTGAAATCAATACGGCGCAGTACCCTCGGGGCATGGGTCTGACTTCCACCAAATCCTCCGGTGGTGCGCTCGCTTTACAAGTGGATTCAGCCGGTAAGATACAGTATGATGCGATTGCAAAGCAAGGTCATGGTGAAGGGCGTATTGTACAGACGAGTTTCAAGGATCTCATACCGATTCGCAACCAAGTTGAAGCTGGAGAGATCAGTCTGGATGTACCGACGGAGGAGGAAGTGCAAGAGAGTGCTGAACGAACCAATGCCGCGCTACAACTCAAAGTCACTGGTCAACTCGCTGCTCAGCGTCCCAAAACGGTCATGTCACAAGGGAGACGTGATGCGACCTTTGTCAGGTATACACCTGCCAGTCAAATGGGTGAAGCATCGGATGTGACACACAAGCAGCGAATCATCAAGATGGTAGACATGCCTGAAGATCCACTCGAACCACCACGCCATCGTGTTCGTAAAATCCCGCGAGGACCAGGGTCACCGCCACCACCCGTCCTACACTCACCACCGAGAAAGGTATCTGCAAAAGAACGACAAGATTGGGTCATTCCACCGAGCATCTCGAATTGGAAAAACGCAAAAGGCTTCACGATTGCGCTTGATAAACGACTTGCTGCGGATGGTCGTGGGTTGCAGGATACCTCCATCAATGACAATTTCGCTAAACTGAGTGAAGCATTGTACCTCGCAGACAGACATGCGCGTGAAGAAGTCAAATCACGTTCTCAAATGCAACAGAAGATCGCCATGCGAGAGAAGGAGAAGAAGGAGGAACAATTGAGGGAATTGGCACAACGTGCACGGGAAGCACGGATGGGACCTGCTACACGACTGTCACGTTCACCATCGCCTGTGGTCCGCAGAGAAGCGTCACGGTCGAGATCACCTGTTGAGCGAACACGGCGACGCTCGAGATCAGATTCAAGGACACCGCCACGAAGACGACGACGACGTTCATCCTCTGCATCTGGCTCTGACAATGAACAACTTCGTGAGCGTGAACGACTACGCAAAGAACGCCGGCAAGAAGCCGAACGAGCTATGCGGGTGGGTCGCATGGGCAAAGACCAACAATTGAAACAACTCGAACGCGAGGGACAGCGTGATATTTCAGAAAAGATTGCACTGGGATTGGCGAAACCAACAGCGTCCAAGGAGAGTATGGTGGATCAACGACTCTTCAACCAAACATCTGGTATGGATTCTGGATTCGGCGCAGAGGACGCGTATAATCTATATGACAAGCCTCTCTTTGCAAGTCGAGAAGCAGCGAATGCCATTTATCGGCCATTCCAACGAGGTGGACAGGAAGAGGAGGAGACGGTTGAGAATGTCACAAAGCAGTCGAGATTCGATGTGCTAGGTAGAGCAACCAAGGGCTTTGGCGGTGCAGAGGGAGCAGAAGCGCGCGAAGGGCCTGTGCAGTTTGAGAAGGATGATGGAGATGTGCACCCAAGCAGGAAACGGATGGTCGGTGCTGCGAGTGATGGGCCGGACGACGCAAAACGGCGGAGAGAGTGAATAGGAGTCTTCTGCTTGGTTGAATACCCTGGCCTTGTCTTGTAATGTCATTCTACATCCTCTAGGACCTTTACTGAGGCTATACCCCTTGTTCTCTTGCATTCAACGCCAAATTTCAAATCTGCGACGTCAACGAGAACAAGACACCCAACCACCTACACCCGGGCATAGAAGACACCTGCAGCAGTGCCCATGAGATCTGCAGGCGTGGCCCCATCTTTGCTTAGCCTCCTCTCTCTATTCCTGCTCCTTGCAGGGCTTGTAGAGATGGTGAAACACGAAGACTTCAAGACATGCAGCCAATCTTCATTTTGTAGGCGCAACAAGGCCTTTGCTGAAAAGCAACAGTCAGGGCATGCCTTATCGCCTTATGCTCTGGATGCAGCCAAAATCACACTCAAAGCAGGTGTGCTTTCCGGCGTGGTCATGAAGACACTGGTCAAGGGCGATCCAATTGCATTACCGCTCGAGATGACATTCCTCAAGAGCGGTGTAGCGCGATTTACACTGGATGAGCAGCGTCGACGCGATCTAGACATTGTTCTGCCTAGTGGGAAGGAAGAACGGGTCAACAAAGCGCGATACAATCAGGCGGAGAAGCACACGATTGTCGGTGGGCTCGATGTCGATACGAGTGTCACGCAGATGGACACGGCTGAGGGCGTTACGACCATTCGATATGGACCTGATGCTGGTTACAGTGTGCGTATTCAGCATGCTCCACTCAAAGTCTTCTTCCTCCGCGGCGACGAAGTCCAGATTGTCTTTAATGACCGTGCACTGCTCAACATGGAACACTGGCGTCCTCGCACAACAGCCAAGGAAGCCGTTGAAGGTGAAGACGCCCCATCCAACCTCGATGACAATGGTGAAGACCTGACAGGCATGTGGGAGGAAGACTTCAATGGTCGGCCAGACTCCAAGCCGCGTGGCCCCGAGTCGCTTGGTCTGGATATCACTTTTGTTGAGTATGGTGACGTCTATGGTATTCCCGAACACACCGGCACCTTGTCCCTGAAAGAAACAACTGGCGGTGCTGATGGATTCTCCGATCCTTACAGACTGTACAACACAGATGTCTTCCAGTACGAGTATGACAGTCCCATGGCCTTGTATGGATCCATTCCATTTATGCAAGCACACAAGCCAGGCTCGGACGTTGGCATCTTTTGGCTCAATGGCGCAGAAACGTGGATTGACATACAAAAGACCTCCAACAACCCGCTCAGCTTCTCAAAACAATCACAGTCGACACAAACTCACTGGGTCTCAGAAGCAGGTCTCCTTGATGTCTTTGTGTTTATGGGTCCTACTGCACCTGCCCTGTACAAGAGCTTTGGTGAATTGGTTGGATTCACACGATTACCGCCCATGTTTGCCATTGCCCACCATCAGTGTCGATGGAACTACGAGTCTGAAGTTGATGTCCTCGATGTCACTGCCAACTTTGACAAGCACGATATCCCCTATGATGTAATTTGGCTCGATGTGGAGTATACGGTCGGCAAACGCTACTTCACCTGGAACAAGGACTTCTTCCCTGATCCTGTCAGAATGATGGATAAACTGGATGCAACCAAGCGTAAACTTGTTGCTATTATTGATCCGCACATCAAGGTCGACACTGACTTCCCACTCTATAATGAGGCCGTCTCTGGCAAGCACGTCATCAAGAATGCAGATGGCAATCCCTACGAAGGTCAATGCTGGCCTGGACTCTCCGTCTGGCCAGACTTCACGAAACCAGAGACATGTAGCTGGTGGGCCAATTGGTTCCAGCCAAGCAAGTTTGAGGGATCCAAGTCGAACTTGCATGTTTGGAATGATATGAATGAGCCTGCCATCTTTTCAGGGCCTGATATTTCCATGCACAGAGATTCATTGCACCAAGACGGTTGGGAGCATCGCGACTTGCACAACATCTACGGGACATTGATGATCAAGAGCACCTACGAAGGTCTGAAAGCGCGTGACAAGAAAGAGCCAAAACGGCCCTTCATCCTCTCTCGTTCATTCTGGGCAGGTATGCAACGCTGGGGCGCCGTTTGGACAGGCGATAATATGGGAACGTGGGAACATCTTGAATCAGCAACTGCCACCAACATCAACAATGGCATTGCAGGTATGACCTTCTCAGGCGCCGATGTCGGTGGCTTCTTTGATGATCCTCCCAAAGACCTGTTGGCACGTTGGTATCAAGCCGGTGCATTCTACCCATTCTTCAGGGCTCATGCGCATATCGATACGAAACGCAGAGAACCATGGATTGCTGGCGAGCCGTACACAAGTATCATTCGGAAAGCAATCGTGTTGCGCTACAGTCTGCTGACGACGTGGTATACGGCCTTTTATGAAGCAAGCCAAACGGGTATGCCGGTCTTGCGACCTCACTTTATCGTCTTCCCAGACGACGCTGCTGGCTTTAAAGTGCAAGATCAATACTTTATTGGAGACAGCGGATTGCTGCATCACCCAGTCGTTAAGAAGGATGCCACAAGCATCAGCTTGTACTTGGCAGATGACGAGCCTTACTACTGCTACCACACCTTTGATGTGACACAAGGGAAAGGCCGGCATACCATTGAGGTGCCCGATTTGACCTACAACCCGGTCTTCATGCACGGCGGGCATATCATTACACGACGAGACCGACAACGTCGGTCAAGCGAGTTGATGCGCAAAGATCCCATTACACTGGTTGTCGCATTGGACAAGCAAGGTCAGGCTGCTGGTTCGTTGTATTTGGATGATGGCGAGACATTCAGGCATGAGCAGGGTGAGTACATTTTGCGACAATTCACAGCTGCTGGCAACCGGGTTTCATCAACAAACACGCACCAGCAGCCGGACAAGGCGCGGCCTTATGAAGACAGCATCACGAGTGTACGTGTCGAAAGAGTGTTGTTGGTCGGGTACACTGGTGCTGCGACACGCGCCAAAGTATCGCAAGGTGGGCGAGACTGGGAGGTAGAGGTGGATGTGGTGAAGGAGCTGGGCAAAGGTCGCACAGTACTGGCCGTGCGTAATCCTGCCGTGCTCGTTTCGCAGGATTGGCAGATTGAGCTCATCTAAACACTCACTTGAGGATAGCGATCAGGATAGATGTCAAAAGTCACGATTGCTATACGCTATAAAAGGAGAGTCATTCGGTCGTCATTGATAGGCATGAAAATTGCTCGCTCACTTGAAGAGGTTGGACCAGGCGTCTCCGATGGAATCCTTGCGGAACATGTCCTTTGCAGCGTCAGCCTAGATCGTCAGCAGATGCGCAGTACTCAATTCATCTCTAGCGTACCTGGGACTGCGAGCCACGTCGCTTCTTCTCGAGGCCGCTGAAGTAGGCACCACCGCGACCGTCGTTGCCTGCACCGAAGCTGAGCTTGCGGCCAGACTGATTGGTGCCAGCAGGCACTCCTGAGTTTGCAGTTGGGCTAGACATTTTTCTTGTAGTGAAGCTCTTTAGATGGCAGATGCTGTTCTATAGACCCAGGGATGTCAGTCTGCTTATGTACTTTCGCAGATACTCAATGACGTAGACATCTACCCCAGATTTTCGTTATCTAGGGATTCTAGGCAGCGGTAATTGGTCGAGGAGAAGGCCTAGATCGTGATCAGCAGGTTGGCTGAGGCTGCACATGTCGGTGACTCCGTATTTCACTGCTGCTCAAAATCATATACTGTATGCAATCATGAAGGCTCCATAGCAAATAGATAAAGCATACTATAGGTATATAGATTGTTGAATAGCTCAGCAACGGCGAGTCATGCTGACAAGCAGTTCAGTAGGCTTCAAGATAAAGCCCTCACGAAACACAGTAGCATGCTTATTGCCATCTTGTCGCTCAAATTTGAATCGATAAAGCAAGTTGGCCAATACAGTCTGCAACTCCATCAGAGCCACATTGCGCCCAACACATGCTCGAGGACCATAACTGAAAGGCACAAACTCTTTGTCGCTAGGTGGGTCTTTGATGAAACGACTAGGCTTGAAAGTATAAGGATCGGGGAACCGCTTTGCATCGTGATGAATCGTGTAGGCTGGGACAGACAAGACCGTTCCTTCCTTGAAGTGCTTGCCACAAACATCAAGCCCACCAGCAGGAACTGATCGAGGGAGGCCCATGGCTGAGACTGGCTGAATGCGTAAAGACTCCCAGATACAAGAGATTAACTCCTTGTTGTACTGCACTTCTGCAAGCGTCGCAAGTCGTTCGTCATCTCGCTCAATGCCAATTTGCTGCATCATGTCATCAATGGAGTCGTTGAGCTTCTCGTACTCAACCGGATTGCGGCAGAGAACGTCAATGATTGAAGTAAGTGCATTGGCCGTCGTATCGGAGCCGGCAATCAATTGTGTCTGTGCTTCAGCCTTGAGTTCATTATCTGGCATCGGATTGCCCTGACAGTCGCGCGCGTTGATCAGAAAGGACAGCACGTCGCGTCTGTTTGAACCCTTTTTGAGACGCTTCTCTACTGCAGTGATGGCAATTTGACCCAATTCCTTCACAGCAGTTAGGCCCTTGGGAAAAAAGGAGTCCCATACCATGTAAGGTGTCCATGGCTTGATGTAAGGCATGGTACCCACTGTTGCAGACCACTCACCACGATCAGTAAGGATGCGGATAGCGTCGTTATGGTCCTTACCCGCCTTGATAAAGCCAAAGGGCTCACCGAATGCCAAATCGCCAATGATGTCGAATGACAGGTAGGTTGCCCAGGGGAAAAAATCGAATCGAGCAGCCTGATCACTTGCATGAGTCACCATGGTACTCATCTGATTGAGAAAAAGTGATAGGTTGGCATGAATGTACGGCTCGAATTCGCGGACGTTTTGATGGGAAAAGATGTGGGAGATGTTCTTCCGCTTTCGTGTGTGCTCTGCTCGATCACGCGTACTGAATAGTCCACGATGAATGGATACGAATGCATCGTAATACGGAGCTTTGAGGGTGCCTGTGCCGTGACCATATACCAGTGGTATAGCTTCAGCAGAAGCGATAGAGACATGGTCAGTACTGATACGCACGAAAGTACCGTATTTGGCGTGAGCAGCATGAACAGCCTTGTATCTCCTATACCTTCGTGCTTGCCAGAAGAGCCATAACGGTGAAACTTTGGCTAAAAGTGGTCCAGGAACCTTTGCTTTGTCAGCTGATCATCGTTGAGCTGTTCGTCTTCCTTACCCAATTGACGCGCAGGGGGTCGATCAAGTATAGCAGTGGAACAGCGACTGTCAAGCAGATGAGGTAGGTCCATGGACTAAGCAGAAGGCTAGCTAACAAACCCATTCTCGGGAGCAGGCGAGCAAGAAAAATGACAGTGAGCGCGGTGGCCAGATAGCTGCGAGCTGCTTTTATCATATTGGAGCACAAGCGTCAATAGGCTGAATCAAGCTTCGCTTTGTGATGATGCACACAATGTTACAATTGCAACATTAAAGAGCCCCTGCAGCGTAGCACTACTGAGTAGTAACCTTGCATGCTGCACTCAGCGTCGCATTTGGTCTGAATCCCACGCCGCATTCAGATGGTACGCATGTTCAGTTTCGATTGCGACTGTGTTATCTTGATCCACCGTGTGCAAGCGCGTGCTACTTGCGTGATCGATGATCAATCTCTCTCAAATGTATAGGTATTTGCTACTTGATACAGACTCACTCCGATTGCAACCTACTTAAGGTTACGAGCCATGTTGCAATTGCATGTGCTATACTACGACGAACATATCGCTCTACAACAGCTCCGAAATAGCTCGCGCTAGGATCTACATGACCTTTGACGTTTACAGTCAATTTAGCGACTATTGTCTGATAAGCTGCTCCTGAAATTTAAAATCCCCTTGTTCCTCCTTTTGAAGCTGGAGCTCGTCGCATGCCACCTCGCATTTAGCCACCTTTGAAATGCAATGCATGACTTCGCACTGACTTTCCTAGATTTCCAAACACCAATGATAAGCGCTACAGCTCTCATGAATTTATGCATGTGGTGTCAGGGGTAATGTGCCGTGGAGCAACTCTTGCAGGTTTGCTACGCTCTCTCACTCGTGACTTGTCTGCGCAGGTATGCCAAGACGAGAGGGATACGCCCAAGAGACTCTTTGATACTGCTTGACTCAGCCAAGAATTCAGAATGCGTCAAGGTGATCATGCTTCGGCGTCTATATGGATGCACTTCAAAATAGGGTTAGCTTTGACTGGCAACGTCTGTCGACAAGCACAACGAGCTCGTCGCCCTCGACATTCAACACCAAGAACATGTATCTTCAGTTCAGCTAGCTCTTTCCCTTTATATTACCTGTATTGCTTCAAGCTGTCATGTCAGGCGACTTCGCAGAGACTGACAGCAAGCTAGCTCTGCTCTTGTCCATTTTCGAGACATATCCGGTTGATGACCTCCTGGAGTCACTTCACAAGCATGATGGCGATATTGCCGACACTGTTGCTGCTCTTTCACAACCATCTCTCAAACGCAGACTCTCTCCATCTGCATCTACGCAACTCAAGTGGAACGACACGGCCGAAGCTCCTGCAAAGCGTAGAGCTACCATTGTCGAGCTAAAGACGAGAGAACAGATTGAAGCTTCACCGCTACCCTGCACGCTCATCTTGAATGTCCTGCCAAGTCAGCTCGCTAATGCGCTTCTTCGGAGGATGTTAAAGGAAGGAGAAACTTGGGAGAAGGGTTACTTTAAGCTCTTTGACCGCACCGTTACGAGTCCTCATGTTTCTTGCTTTTACCTGCCCACAGAGAACGATGTCTCGAAACATGCTGCTTACGCGTATAATGGCCAGCCGCTGACAGATATTCGAGTCTTCCCGAGGGAGATGACGGAAGCGCATGGCATCATCAACGAAGTGACGAATACTTGGATGCACCAACAAGATCATCTACAAGGAGACGACAAGTGGCAAGCGAATGTCGCTTTTAGCAATCTGTATGATGGTCGGCATTCCAGTGTAGGGTATCATTCAGATCAACTCACCTACCTTGGCCCAGCCCCCTGTATTGCAAGTCTATCACTGGGTGTCGCACGCGAATTCCGTCTCAAGCCCACACAAACGCTCGATTCAACAGTGTCTTTGACATATATCGTCAAGCTACCGCATAATTCTCTATTCATCATGGGCCCACGATGCCAGGAAGACTACAAACACTCTCTGAGTGCGTCTCCGAGTGCTGGTCTAGATCGACATGCAATAGCAGGGAACTCAAGAATCAACATTACTTATCGGCAATACAAGCCTGCCTTCACACCGGATAAGTTGCATACATGCAAGTGTGGTGTACAAGTCGTCTTGCGATGTGCAGTCAAAGCGAGTGAAGCGAAAGAATCTTTTTCAACTACAGAAGACGGGTGGTATCGTGGACGACGTTACTTTTGGCATTGCGATGGTGATAAACGACCAGACTGCTCTGGATGTGGCTATTTTGCTTGGGCAAAGCTGAATGACCATGGTGATCCAATCTGAAGCTTCTACGACAAGCTCAAAGCTGCCATGTCAGGCATTTTGAGCGTTTCTAATGTCTGCTTGCTCGCTTGATATTGCGCTGCAATGATTTTGACCAAGTCGGCATATTTGAGCCCTGGGTGGGATACCTTGACACTATCCATGTTGTCACGCAAGAATATTTTGTACTTGCTCAGACCATCCGTACTTCGAGCAGGTGTCTCCTGGCTCGTTGTATGCAATCGTGGCTTGGGTTTGACTTGGATCAGCTTTCCACGACAAGCACCACAACACACCTTGGACGGATCAATACTCTTGGAATGCCTGCCAAAGATTTTCCCACACTCGGGCTCGATACAGCTCCATTGATACTTGTAATCAATCTCGTAATCATGCTTGACGGATACAGTGATGCCCATGCGGGATTTGGTTACTGCAGCATGTTTCTTGAAGGCCTTGCCATGTGGATGCGTAAAATCAGCCGATACGATCCACGTCAAGAGGTGACACAGCTCATGTGCCAAAGTCGCTTCAAGACGTGCCTGGCAATCAATGATTTTGGAGGATAACTCAATTTCTGCAATATTACTGGATTTGCGATAGAGGGCACGTCCCGCGGTCGTATTGAGGGTTTTACTCCAGATGATGGTGATGGGTTGTGCGAGTGTATGCATGGCTGCTTCGGCTGTGGTCATGCACATGCAGCTTAGAAAGCGGCTTAGGAATGCCTGGGCTGCTTGCTCTCGAGATGCAAGGAATTGCTTCTTTTCTCGAGCTTCGAGCGTCATTTGAGCTTTGCTGGGCGATATGCAAGGTGTTGCTGACAACGCAACTGATTTGCTGGGAGAAGCAGGATGATGCTGTTTGATCCACTTGGTATGAACTTGCTCATCCCAAAAGGCGGCATCATGCTCGCGCAAGGGTGATTGAGGCACTTTGCGCTGTCGAGTCGAGCTCGGCAGTGTTGTCCAGTCGTTCTGCAAGATGGCAAGAGGCTTTCTTGCAGATTTTGGGGGTGGTGAGTACGCGAGAAATGGTGTCGCCTCCTCTTCTTCCTCCTCGTCACTGTCAATGGCAATGATTTTGAGTGGAGAGGAGCGTCTAGCTGGTGACAGCTTGACCGGAGCAAGGTCCTCTTCCTCTGAGCTTGACAAGTCAATGTACAATATTTCATGCGACTTTTCATCACAAGAGTAGTAGAGCGAATTGTCTTCATGGATAGCGGTAGCAGGTTTTCTTACAGCTGGAGATGCTGTCAAGGACTCCTCGTCACTCTCATAGAGGATTCTTGGTGGCCTGCGTGCTACAACAGGGCTGCGGAGGACAGCCATCCTTTGCTGTTATATAGAATGCATGCAGCTCTTTCCAGCTCAGTAGCAGTAATACAGACCCTTGTAGCTTGTCGGCTTCAGTTGTTGCGTTGAATTGTTTTGAGAAGTGTAAATAGCAACGAAAGGGAAAGTCACAAAGTATACTGGAATGGTAATAAGAAAGGTATACACTTACAGAGTCATAATATTCGGTAAGGTAGCTACGATACAGCATCACCCATACATGACTACACTCCTCTACCGCCGTCTATTCTCGTCTGACAGGCTCAGCCACATCTGGGCGCAGTCTGCAGCTGAAATCTCGACGTCAGGACTTGAGCATAAAGTAACTGTATACCTGTACTTGTACTCACAGCTATTATACACATAGAAGCGTCTCCTGCTTGTATTCCAGTCATGGCAGCTCACGGATCAAAGCTTCATCCAGACCACAAATCTTTCGCCTGTCACAGCGACCATCACCGGCAATACTGGGGCAATGCGCAACAAGTCGCTAGTCCGCCCTTTGGTTCACCCACAGCGGCCTCGAATGGCCATACCTCCGGCGGTATCTATGCACACATGGCATCTGGCTTCGATAAGGCAGCAGCCAACCATGCGCTAGACCTGCTCGATAAGACCAACCTCGGCGTCAAAACACGGCCCGCAGACCAAATACAACCGGGTCTGTTCCTTGGCGATTTGAAGTCTGCTCGGGACCTTGACTTTCTTGAATCAAAGCGCATATCACGCATCTTGACAGTCTGCCCTCCCCATGACTTGTCATTTCCCGCGCATCTCAAAATCGAGCATAAAGTGCTAGATGTCGACGACGACCGGCAATCTGATCTCTTGGATCACTTTCAGGATACATTCAGATTCATCCAGTATGGCCTTGACGAGGGTCATCGGATTCTGGTACATTGCGAGCAAGGTATCTCGCGTTCTGCTACCGTTCTTGCCGCTTTTGTGATGAAGTCAGAGCGGTATCATCCTAGTGAAGCTATTCGATATATTCAACGCTTCCGGCCCATCGCAGACCCAAATCCAGGCTTTCGCAAGCAGCTTGAGATATGGGGCGCGACAAGAGGGGAGCTCAAGGGTAGTTATGAGTATACGCAGTGGAAGGCGTCATTGGCCAAAGGATCGCATTAATTCGGCATAAGCGTCAGCATTGTAGAAGGTAGCCTTGTAGCCTTGTAATTTTACGCATAGAGTCGGCGTATGAATTGCGCATGACGGAGCTTGTCTGCATCAGAGCCTTGTTGCGTCGCATCTCGCAGTCGAGCCAAGAGTCTCTGTCGCAATGCCTCAAACGCAGCTGTTGTTGCTGCTGGAATACTTGTCCTGGGCTCACGGTGTCGAAGTCGCGCTGCCAAGTCGACGGCCAGCTGCAGCCCTTCCTCATCCAACCTTCCATCTTCCATGATAGATGCGAGTTCATCCACTCCCCTCAAGAACCAAAGCTGCTGCCGTGCCGCTGCCTTCATCTCTCGAATCACCGCCCGTTGCCGCAACACATCATCTGCTTCTTCTGCCTCCTTCATAGCTTCGTCTGCCAATAGCTGTGCTTGTTGTCGTATCGCAGACGCGCCCTGTTGCAAGACCACAAGCTTCGACGCATCCGTCTGTCCCAATTGAATGAAAGACGCATAATCACGCTGTACACCCGCCGTGAGTTCTCCATCTAGCTGTCTTGCAAGCGCCCGTAGTTCAGCTAGGAGATCATCGAGTTGGCCGTGTTTTTGATGTTGGCAGAGGAATGTATCTGCATCAAAGTCTTGTGCGCGGAAATCCCTACGAAGGGAATGAAGCGGCGCGGGAAAGGGGAGTGAGGCAAAGTCAAGGTCGTGATGGTCTTGTTCATCATTGCTTTGCCTAGTAGATCGTGTTGCATCGTGTCCAGCTGTGTTGCTGTACCCTTGTTCAGGCGGGAAGTAGCTATCAAAGCGAGTATGCGCGCTACTGCCTGTCTCTATCAAGAGCCCATCCACCGGACGCGTCATTTCCACATAGGCCTTCCTCTCTAGACCTCTATCGAGTATGTTTTGTCTATGTCGCGGTCGTTGGGAGGTAAAATCGCAGTTTCGACTCTGCACCACCCACGACAAACCCTTCCAGCTTCCCTCTTTTGGCCCAACAGGCCGTAAAGACAGGGCCTGTGCTCTCTGTCAGTGTACACAGACACTCACCACGCTCAATATGCCAGACTTTGACTTTCCCATCCGTACTTGCCGTCAGTAGCAATTCTCCGGTTTGATTCCAAGCAAGGCTCGTGATGGCTGATTGGCGTTGTGCAGACGTATACAAGAAACTTTTACGTTGTTCGCCAGATCGTGTATCATGTATAGTGATACCAGGTCCATCGCCTGCTGCTGCAATGAGGGAACTACCCGGTGAAAAGGCAACAGCGCGTACGGTTGCTGATTGTCCAGCAAGTGTATGTCGTAGTTTCCCTGCAACCGTATCGAATAGATAAATACCACCGCCTTTGTGACCTGTGCAAATACTACCGCCGTCAGGGCTATATGCGATACACATCCCAAATTGTGAACGCGTTGGTAGTGTCGCATCCAGTGTTGGTGTTGTCATGGGAGATGCTAGGCCATAAACACGAAGTGTACCAGAGGCAGTGCTACACGCCAATGTCTGTGCATCAGGCGATAATGCAACACGCCAGAGTGGATCCTCCTTGCACTCAATCGTCGCCAATAAAGCCATATCGCTTCGTTGCCATATATGGACTTTCCCCAGTATATCTGCGCCAACCACTAGATCGGTTGATACAGTGAACGCGTTTCCACCCACAGCAAACGCGGCATCATGCGTACTGAGCAGCTCCTGTGATTCAGCATTCCATTGACGTAATGCGCCATCTGCTCCGGCCGAGTAGAGTACCGCGCCATCTGGAGCGGCATGGACGGCGAAAATGTCGCCAACGTGACCATCGCGTTCATTAGAGACGAGGAAGTTGAGGGCCATGGGAGGGCCGGTGCAGCACAAGTCCTCGATGCGATCAAGTCAGCTATTGCGCGTAGATTTCGTAGATTTTGGCGTGCGACTTCCGGCTCCATCTGAATTTGTCGCACGCTGCAGGATTGACCTTGCTAGAGGTAGCAAGCATACTGAGAGTACATAGCTATGGCGGAACAGTACTCTCTGCCAATTGATTCTCGTCTCATCTCTACACGACTGTACAACTGGGCTTGGTAATTTCTGACTTCAGCAAGTGCACGGTCGATATCCAGGTCTTGCTGATGACTTCAGTTGTGTGCTCCTGCGCTTGAGCTTCTTCTTGATCAGGAAGCCCTTTTGGAGACACTCTCGTATGGCTAACCCGGTGCTTGTGATCCGATCGATGATTCCACGGCTGGCTTCACTCAGATCCTCAGCCTTGTTCGCGTTTCTTCAGACCGATATGGCTCATCGCCTTGAACGCCTTCCAAGCAAGGTCACCCCCTTTTTTCCCCTTCGCCCGTCAGACTTTTCGACTGCTTGCTGGCTTTGCTAGTTTGCAAATGGACTATGTTGTAATACTCTGAGGAACTCATCCAGCAGCTGCGAAAGTGATGCATAGTCACAGACTCACAGTCAAGTCGTTTTGCTTGGCCAGCAGCCGACATCATGATAACCCCTGAACGCTGCCGGTGATTTGACAGACCAAATGTCATGTCACATCGTCCAAGCACTTCTTGGTAAGTTCTTGCAGCTGCCACCTGCGGAATCGAGGTCCTGAGTGCCCGTCTGCTGGAACCCCTAGTGACATCCTTGCCTCAAAGCGGAAGTCATCTAGGCTATTTCAGCCCTATACAGAAGTCGTCCTACTCATCCTACGCCTATGGAATGGTGACCTCTTATTCATGTTCGTTCTTGCACAGCGATGACAGGACTGATGCGTCGTCACATTATCTAGCTGCGGGATGTTTTTCTTGCAGTCAACTCAATGCATGTGATTGCTCCTGACCGTATGGAAACGCTGGAGTCTGTAGCAGACGACTCACATGATCCATGTATACGATGTCACCACATGTAGGACTGAGTTTCAGTATCGAAAACAGGTTCGACCACTCCCGACTTTTTTTCAACATAATAGAAGGATCTCATTTGCTCCATCGACACCGTTTACCACAACAGATACGGCGACACCCTATTTTGATGCCAAGTGGGCTCTTTCTAAGCTCTTTCAAGCCTTGCGCAAGAATCATTTGGCTCACTCTACTTCTATGGGATATCACGTTCTTCTCTGCCACGTCTGCCGACAAGTGTGAGCAGGTCAAGTTTCAGGTCTGGAGCGTGTATTCTATTCCATACGCTTGCCCTCTTTCGCAAACCTTCGGGGCTTTGGATTCAGTGTCTCCCTCAACCAGGGCACTCAGGAGCTTCAAGCTCAAACTCTCAAGCCTTCCCTTCTTCTTCGAGCGCATGGCTTGGTACCTTTAGAGGTCCTACAGTTAGTAATGAAGAGGAAGCATTGCAAATGTGTAAGACAACTTGCGAGCGGCAAATTGGCGACTTGATCTACAGTATTGCGAGGAATGTTCCTGACTACTGTCAAAAAGTTGAGCCATTTGTTGCGTTACCTGCACCTCAATGGGACGTTCAGTTTCAAAATCCCGTTTGGTCCATGGACCCTTTTGACGAGGGTCGTGACACAAATTGCTGGTGCGGCGCCGAGGTGATTTTACACTCTGTCTTGGAACAAGAAACGGCTTTGAAACTGCTGAAGCTTGGAGCTGAATCGGAGGCGCATTCTTCCCAGAACGGAGAGGGTGGACTGGCACATCATGCGCAATGGCGGCTTGGATTTCCCAGTTGCGACGCTGGAGACGTGATTGATCGCTTCTTGAGCTCGCAGAAGGCGCTCATGAGCTTTCCCTGGTATCGAAATTCTCGTACATTGCGACCAGAAACGCTTGGGTTCGTGCAGGGTACTGCTGAGACTAGGGAGGAAAGGGAATTTGACTGCGATGCCGAATTCGTCAACCTCTTTGCCGCAGATCATCAGCGCTCTGATTATTCAACTGACGAATTCAAATGCACCATCAACTACGGAAATCATGTACGCGCGAGAGATGGACTGATCGTTGATGGTAGACTTGGCCTCTGTTGTCATCCACAAGACGACAGCGACGAGTCAATGATGAACGGAATAATGCAACGAATCAGCGATCTTCGCAAATCTGACACTGCTGTCAAGCAACTTGCGGAGAAGGGAAAATTGCAAAAAGATTTCTGTGTTTCCTTACCGCTGCCAAACGGTTTCGTTTCTGATGTCTTTGACAGATCGCACCATGGCCAGCAGGCATGGCTACCAGAGCCAGCTCGAATTTTGAATAAGTTCCCGCAGAATTATTTGTAAACAAATCAGCTTATCCCTATAGACTATGACTGTTATCTGCCATTACCCAAGCAGTATTGTTTACATTTTATTCTTGCTTGCCATTGCAGACACATTCACTACCCGAAAGGTGGGAAAATGGGGGGTTGTCTTGCATTTTATACGGATCATGCGCGCAAGAGATGGCGAGTAGCACGAACAAGGAACATATCAAACGTTGAGCGCTGCATGAGTGTAGTTTGGCTGCTCATCTATCATGCGCTCTCTTACAGCTGACTAGAGTCCGAGTGGCTCTGCTCGGTGAGCATCATCTAGACAGACAGATGAATGTGTTTATTGCGCATATTTGAACAGCGTTCAGGCAGAGTGCAGACTGATATCCTCTCACATTGGCTAGACCATCCTACAATCGTTGATCAATCGACGTACGCGTACTGTTTTCCTGTGCGTGTGCTCCTACTTGCCGTCTGCGGACCACTTGGGCCGATCCTCAACACTCGATGTGGTTTGAATATCTTCGTCAACCATAAGTTGTTCATGAAATAGTACAGGAAACAGTCATTGCAGTCAGGAGATGCCCCAAATAGCGGTTGAAGCATGTGCGCTTAATTTCCAGATCGCTTATTGCGCAAAATTATATTTCGATGGTATAATGCGATTGATACACACGAGAGCCCATGTAGGTGGCGTCCGCTCTCTTGTGCTTCTGGGTATGCGAGCTACTTTGTGTATGCCTAGGCAGGAAGCTGTGATACTTTTCTGTTAGAGAGAAGGCGTGAAGCAAGGTCAAGGGTACCGTTGACAGGCACGAGAGAGTAAGTCAAGTACAAGGAAGAGCAAAGTGAAGTGACAATTGTACAGACAGTCAAAGTGCTGCCAAACTACAGCAGGCCAATGCAATTGGCTTGGCAAGGAGTGGGGGCATGAGGCATGTTGTAGCAGTTAAACATGCATTTGAAAAGATAGCATTCAGTTGAGCCTATAAGCGTATGAGCTTTTGAAGCAATGAGCTCGTCAAATCTGGAACCTGGTGATCCTGTGCATATGGAGGATAACGCTGATGTGACCACTTCCAGAAGTTTCAGACTCACGCGTACGCTCCAAATTCGCGACCTTCATGACGACGACTGCAGCTGCAGCTGAGCAGGAAGCTGTGTCTGAGCTGTGGAAAGCCGCTCGAAGAGCTTGCTTGGCCTCAAAGATCATCAAAAAAGAGCTGCTTGAATCGCTCAGTCTTGCTCAGTATGCCCTATGACTCAGCGGCAGCTATGCAAGGCCACAATTGCGCCGACGCTTGTCAAACAGCTGTCAAGACGTCACTACGATTGCTGTCGATCGACGAAGATGTATACGGCTCTCATCAAGAGTCAAAGATCGAGGTCTGCTCATGCAGGGGCGAGTCCTCTATTGACGCCTGAAATGGCGGCCTCACTACAATGTACTAGACGGGTATGGGCCCCTTCGCTGACACTATTTCTCGCTCTAGCAAGACGAGGGGCAAATCAGCTTCCGTATGATCACTTCTGTCAGAGGCAAAACAATTTCATGCGCCAAGACCTAAGAGCTGCAAGCAGATTGGATCGGCTTATCCCCTGTTGATTTATGCTGCCACAATTTGCCAGCACTTCAACTCTCTTCCGCTCACTCAATCGCCAACACCTCCAGCTGCTTCATCGTTCACCGACTATCAGGCCCGATGCAGACCAGCTCTCGTTGTGCCTCCTATCGCCCCCAAGCAAGATTTCTTCCCATTCTTCTGCTCCTCTGGACTCTATCTTTCGGGATTGAGACGCAGGCTGCAAGTTGTGTGCAGGCCAAGTTCACGGCATTCGCAGTTATTACGCTGCCATTCCCAAGCTCTTGCTATCAGCCGTCGTCATCTTCGTACGGCTTCCAGACAGATGAGCCCGTTATGGATCCGCGTTTCTGGGAGGAACGTAAAGGCCAGTGTTTCCAATCTTGGGACCCCAAGTTCGAGCAGCCCAAAACAGGAGCTGATGATATTTGTCGAAACGCCTGTGCGGATGTCATTGGCGACCTCATTTATGGAACGGCGAAAAGCGGCCCTGACTATTGTCAGAAAGTAGTTGGCATCGATCTCAATGCTCCCCCAGGTGCACACAATACACGCCCAGAGGCACATATGTGGGATATCAAGTTCAGCAACCCGTCCTGGCACTTTGACTCATATATTAGCTGCTTTTGCCAAGTAGACGTGGTTATCCAGTCGATTATGGAGCACAATGACGGCTACTTGACGCTTATGACTCCAAATTTTGCGCCGTTTCCGCCTGCATGCGAACCGGAAGAGGCACCAAACTACTACTTTCAAGGACCATTTTCTACGGCATTCATGGGACCTCCAACTCAAGTACCCACCTACCTAGGATCACCTAGTTGTACTGTTCACGATGTCATCCAGCGCCGATTGAGCTCGCCAAGCATATTCAAGTCGAGGGAGTGGTACCTTCCTGTTGCCAGTGCGCGTGCTAGTAAATATGGCCGTATCGCTCTTCAACTTGTTCCTATTGTTCAAAGTATCGCATTAATGGTGAATCATCAGTACACAGAAGCACCGGCTATTAGCTGCGATGTCAGCTTTCAGGATGTTTTTTCTACAGCTGAGTCTTCAAGTCAAGCGCAAAACGCATTCGCATGCACCGTCAATTACGCGAAACATGGCACGGCAGGATCGGTTGCTGACAAGATTGGTCTCCTTTGCACTCGATCACATGAAGAAGATCTACTCGAGGAAGGGATTGTCGACAGAGTTTCGGCTCTGTATAATAGTGACCCTGATGTTGGCCGGAAGAAACATAAACAGAGGCAGGAAGCTATTACGACAATCACCGAGATTTGCTTTACCATGGAGCGGAATTTCCCCGCGTTGGAACCGTTGACCGAAACGCTCAGGGAATGTTTGAATGATGAAGAGTGGAAGAGTAGGCATTTTCGGGCGCCTTATCAAAACCATCTTTGAGTGTCTGAAGACCTTTGCTCTCAGAGGATGGTCAACAAAGCTGTTGGCGTGACTTCAGCTAGCATCTTTAGCCAGAGCTATAACTATAGCTAATCCCTTTTGAAGTGCCGATTGATGAATGATGGGATGACTTTGCTGACCACCTATCATATATCCATCTATAGTTTGGTCGATGAACATGTGCGCCATCTGAAAGATGCTAAGTGGAATGGAGCTCGGCCAGCTGCAGAAGCTTTCTGATGTCTCATACTAGAACCGGCCCTTGATCCCTTAGAGAGCCATATCAGGTCCTTAGAGTGTCATGCCGGACGGGGTTCCTAAGGCTACCTGGCTCTGGGCAGCATGTCCGATACAACTCCCCGGCCGTGAGATTTCTGCCCCGCAATGCCGCTTATATGCGTACAGGCACTGAAGGCCCAGCAGATGAGCCAGTGCATTGAGACACATGGCTTCGTTCTAGGTTGACCCGTGCAAAGACCATAGATATGGCCAGCCTGATTGTCAGCATTCGTGGGTCGACACTCACCGGCACCCGTCATCAAGGTGTCAGGCGATTCCTCAATGTGCCATATGCACTCCCTCCAACAGGCGACTACCGCTTCCTCAAGCCGCGCGCATTACCGCGTGATTACCAGTACGGAGAAGTCGATTGTACTGTCTTTGGGCCGATTTGTCCACAACCGTTGTATTTTGTTGGTAATACCCCGATAGGACATCCTCCTGTTGGTTCTACGGTCAGTTTTGAATGTTTGGGAAGGAGAGCGGTGCTGACGGTTAGATGAGTGAAGACTGTCTGAAGCTCAATATATGGATACCTGATCGAGAGGCGCCTGTAGATGGTTGGCCATGTCTTGTTTTCATTCACGGTAGGGCTTCTCTATGGCTTCAAGGTCGAATACTGACAGGCTAGGTGGTTGGCTACAGGTCGGAAGCCCCAATCACGATCCCATGTCCGATCCGACACTCCTAGTTTATGCTGATGGATTGCAACTCGATGCAATCGTTATTAGTATTGGTTATCGTCTCAATGTCTTTGGCTTCTTCGCAGGCACAGGACATCCTGGCAATGCAGGCCTTTTCGATCAACGGTGCGCATTGGAGTACATTCGAGACAATATCCACTTCTTTGGTGGTAATCCAAGTAAAGTCACATTGAGTGGATTGAGTGCCGGTGCCAACTCTGTGCATAATCAATTACACTATGCGTGTTTGCAAAAGCCAGACGAGAAGCCATTGTTTCAGCGGGTGGTGATGTACTCCAATGCACTCTCTGCACAGCCCAAAATGCCTGCTGAAGTGGATGTCCAGGTGGATGAGCTTTGTGCTGCCTTCAATATCACTGCAACAGAGATGTCTGAGCGTCTTGCAGCACTACGCAAGATAAAAGATACAGATCTGGCGGCCAAGTTGCTGTCCCTTAAGCATCACACATTCCGGCCTGGGACGGATGGTTCAGGAACAGAATGCTTCATCCCGCCAGGTTCTGCGAATCTCGCTGAAACAGGACATCTAGCTACATGGCTACAAGAGCACAAGATCCAGCTGATGCTAGGTGAGACGGAGAATGAGGAACAGACGTATCGTGCTGTGAATCCACCGACTTCTCGTGCTACATTCTTGCCACAGCTTGAGAACTACTACAAGGCTGACAGAGCAGCTGCATTGATGGAGCATGTCAGGGATAGGTTGCCTGCCAATGAGGATGATATTGAAGGGTGGAAAGATGTATTTGGTGACATTGTTGCTGCTGCACAAGTACGTGCTTCGCAACGACACTTCATCCATGCTCTCACACAGCATGGTATGCCACTTTCATCGATACATCGATATCGTGTTGCGTACCGGCTGGGTTTCTACTCACAGCTTGGTGTTCCTGAATCCATGGGTGTTGCACATGGCATGTGCCAGCCAATCTGGTGGTATCAAAAGCAGCTTGGCTTCTCAGGGGAGGAGGTGGCAGCGGTTCACAACTGGCTTGAGCCGTGGAAGGCTTTTGTCTGTCAGAATGATGGGGATGAGGGTATCTCCAGGGACTGGGGATGTACCAATGTCCAGCAGTATCGTCGCTTCAACGAGGATGGTAGTGTAAGTGTTGAGAAGGATGAAGACTGGGACCGTATGCTGGCTATTGGACAGGTATTGATGTCTTAGCTATTTCTTTTATATACTTCGTCAATAGCTCTATATACAGGTCGTCAGTAACAGCTATATTCATCGAGCTCTAGGCCACAAGAGTCAACTAATCCTCCAATATTGAGTCAACTATTTCACCAATATTCAGCCGAATGATTTCAGAAGCGAAACAAGCGACAAGCGACAAGACCAGCTACACAACAAGATAACAGACAGGAGCCATGGGCCTCTTCAGCAAGAAGAAATCAGCAGCGGCATCCTCACCCGCTGCATCGACTCCTGCTGCTCCATCGTCGCGTACGCAACGGCCCACAACCAGTAATGGCCAGCAACAGCAACAACAACAAACCCCCACGATCCCCGAAGCGCCTGTCCCTGCAGGCCCCTCTGCAGAGGTAGATCCAGTCGCCTACCTCAAATCTCTCCCCTCAATCCGTGCACGCGCTTCGCAAGTCTACGCGGCCCGCAACAACCTCGCCCACTTCACATTCAATGAAAAGGCGATCCCCGAGGTCGTTAATTTCGTTGTGAGTATCATCAAGCGGGATTATGGGAGTGATTATACGAGTATACCGCCGCATGGTCGGTGGCAACACTTCAATGTCGGTGGTGCAAAACGCGTGGAAAAGATGATGGCAGCGTGGTCCGGCGTACCACAAGAAGAACAAACCCGTCGCGTCCTTGACTTGTTTCTCGTTTCTGTACTGCTGGATGCAGGTGCTGGCAATGCTTGGTCGTACAAGGCGGAGAATGGCAGACTGTACAGGCGTTCAGAGGGACTTGCTGTCGCATCGCTCGAGATGTTTACAAGCGGTGCTTTTTCATCCAATGCACACAACAAGATGCAGGTCGATGCAGAGGGTCTCGCAAGTATTACGCCTGAGCGGATGGCTTCTGGTCTGCAGGTGACACAATCAAACCCAATGAGCGGCTTAGAGGGAAGAACGTCGCTCTTATCGCGCTTGTCGCATGCACTCAAGCAGAGTCCAGAGCTCTTTGGCACAGCTGCACGGCCGGGCCATCTCTTGGACTACCTTCAATCACACCCATCTAGTCTACGTTCCGAAGAAGGGACTTCTGTACCCGTCACTCTACTCTGGTCTGCACTCATGGAGGGACTTGCATCAATTTGGCCAGTTGGACGTACTCACCTCGATGGCAACTCGCTGGGTGATGCATGGCCATACTCTCGTCTCCCAACATCTCCTCCCCATGCATCAATCGTGCCCTTCCACAAACTCTCACAATGGCTCGCCTATTCCCTCATGCAGCCTATGACGGCACTCAGCAAGATTCACTTTTCCGGTGCAGGACTCCTCACAGGACTGCCAGAATACCGTAATGGTGGTTTATTCATTGATTTGGGTGTCTTGACATTACGCAGAGAAGCAGCAGAGCGTGGACTCGAACAATTCAAGCAGAATGCAAAATTACCAGGCCAACAAAGTGTCGAGGTTGTACCGACGTTTGAACCGATGGATGACGTGATTGTTGAGTGGCGTGCCATGACGGTTTGCTTGCTGGATGTTGTGCATGCGCAAGTCAACAAGAAACTCGGATTATCGGGCCAACGCAGTTTGTCATTGCCCCAGGTGTTGGAGGCTGGTACGTGGAAGGCCGGTAGGGAGATTGCAGAGGTGCAACGACCTAATACGCGTGGAAGTCCTTTGGCTATTCTCTCGGATGGGACGGTCTTCTAGGGGTTCTATTCTGCTTTTCCTTCTCAATTTGCTCCTGTTCTTTTGCATTTAATGATCAACAGGGTCGTCTTGGTCTTGGGTCTCTTCTTCTATAGCTAGTCCTTCTACTGCGTCAAATGGACAAGGTCTTGTGCTGAAGAGTCGGTCATGCGAGATAGTCCTCCCAACGGCGACCAATGCTGCCATTGATACTACGCCAAACACCCATCTCTTGATCCAGTGTCTTTTGCAGCTTCTTCAGCATCCCTTCCACTTCAACAGAAAGTCCGAAGGAGTCCACCTTGGTCAGTACTTCAGACAAGGGCGTGTAATCTAGCTGACAACGCCAGGCGGCTGCTGTATCCATTTCTTCAGCCTTTGTATCCGTTAGTTGCTTGTTCGCCCTGTACTGCGCAGCAATCTGCTCTGCTAGTTCCTTCATCTCTTCCTGTGGTGCATTCACTTGATTGAGCGTCCATAACGTCGTACCAAGCACCACCAAATCCTGCGCAACAGTCGGTTCCCGCATCGCCAAAACGGCCAAGACGCGCCAAACCTCCTGCAAGCCCTTCTTCTTCCTCACTACGTTTGCAGCTGTACTGCGAACAAGTTCCCTAGCAACAGGTTTGATGGGCTGCACGGCACCAAATTGAACGGGTTGTTCTAGCCATTTTCGTAGCGTCTCTGGCGATTGTTTTGAAAAGCACGTATGCCGCGCCAATGCACTCAAGTTCCGCTCTGTGAGAGGTTGAGCAGCTTGTGTATACCGACGTAGCGCCGTTTCAATCTCGGTGGTGGATGGATTTGTTGAGAGGAGTTTTGTGAAATGGGCGGTACTTGGCTTTTGATGTTGTTTCGGGCGGGCTATAGCTGGAGATGCCTTGAGTAGGGTCTGGAGGACTTGCTTGGCTTGGCCCAATGAGGCCTGAGCGAGCGACATGGTCTTCAAGTTGGTGCTTTGTCTCGTTGTCGGTGAAATTTGAAATTTTGAGGGAAAGAGTCGAGAGAAGCGCTCAGGAACAGCTCAGACGGAGGCCCAGAGAGAGGGCCCGAGGGTCTAGAGGTCTACAAATGCAGCCTGCTACATCTCCTTCTTGTCCAAGTCATCAATCACAGTCGGCTCCATATCCAACGTGACCTTCTTCGCCAGACTTCCCCTGCGTGCAAGTCCATGGCCTGCCTCTCCAGCATTGGTTTCCGTATTCAACTGCGTCAAGTCGAAATCACTGATAAACTGGCTCATAGGCAACGCTGCAGGCGTTCCCGGAGAACTCACCGAACCTTGCTCCATATTCGCAATCTCTGCCCGCAACAACTCAATCTCCTCCTTGAAATTATCACGCGCCGCAGAAATACGAGCGTAGTAGTTTGCGCCATTCCAAATACTCCATGAAAAGACTGACGAAAGAAAGATGACGGCCGCAAGGCGATAGTGTAGCCAGATGGGACACGGCAGCATCGTGACAATGGCATACGCAAATTGAATGCCCATGAAAGCGAAAGGCTGCAGCGGCTCAGGCAATTTCAGGACTTGCTTGCCAATCCAAGACTTGGAATAGGATTTGAGAAGCCAAGTGAATGATGTTGGACGACCTGCTTTGATCTTCTCTTGTCGTCGCACTTGAATAAAGATATAGTAGAGTGTTTGCCAGACAATGTACGCTGCTGCAGAACTCAGCAGTGCTTCACTGTAAGGTGTTGTCATGATACGTTGTGTTGCTGGAAACCGTTCATGCGCATATGATCGTGGTACAATGTGAATAATGCTCTGCATGACTGCTGGTGGAAAGATGTGGATGAACAAGCTAGTAATCTTGTCCACTGAGTGAAACACGAGTGAGTTCCGCCAGGCAATGATGGCCCATGCTAGTGAGCCGAATGAGAGGTAGAAGCAAGCCGCAAGGAGATGCTCGGATTTTGGGAAGACCCACAGATAGAGCACAGTGAGTAGATTGACCCAATAGCAGAGATCTGCAATGAAGTAGTGCATGCCACGTTTGTGGTACGTATAGTACCGCCATGGCAGCCAAGTGACCACCTGGATCGTGTACAAAACATGCACGAGCTCTGGATATCCACCTAGTAGGAACCCCGTCAAAAAGACATTGCCAACGCCAAAGACAAAGGCAACCTTTTCACGCGCCTTGGCGGCATTCTTGGAATCCCAACGCGATGCCGCTCGGTCGAGCTGTCTGTTGAAGCGCGCCTTGACGCGGTCAAACTCCTTGTTGACTTTTCCTTGTAGCGGCTCAACACCTTTAGCGCGCGTCGCCAGTTCAGCGCGTAGTCGCCGACTACGATCGCCAATCTTCTTGTTGATGTTTTCAAAGCTTGGAGCGAAATTGCCGATGCTATCAAGCAAGTCAAAGAAGCCTGGTGTTTGGTCTTCCATTTCTTCACGGATGATATCGTCGAGCATGGGGTCATAATCGATAGATGACGTAGAGTTTGTTCTACTCATGGCAGGTGCATCGTAACGCGATCCCATCCTATCAAGGCCCCTGCTCTCTGTCCCTCAGGCCGCCTTGTTGTCTCTGGTCAAAGTCGTCGTCGTCGCATCAATTCTGCGGCGTCATCCAATTTGAGCAACTCAAACTACAACCAAGTTTCTTGAGGCCTGGTACTGGGCCTGGCTGTATCTGGCTGCTAAGCAATGGAGCAGATCGTAGAAGGTGTGCGCAGACTGCTGCCGTACTCTATGCAGCGCGTCTTGCCCTTCTTGCAAGCTGCGCATGAGACAGCAGATGAAGAAGAAACGAAAGCACCAGATGAACCTGTCAAGCTTGCTCCTGGCCTTCATAAAGCCCCTCGCCGCTACTTTCATGCTCTTGCTAAAGCACTGCCTGAAGTGCCGCCAGAGATTATCTTGCGCATCTTAGATGAAGCTGGCCTGTATACTCGCTATCTAACCGCTCGCCTTCCTTCCTGCAGTGTCTTGCAGCATACGAATTACACAGTCGTCGCAAGAACACCGAGATTGTCTTCTTATGGAGTAAGTAGTCTACGCAGCATCACCTTCCGCTTCTCGTCCCACGATCAAGGCTTCTCTGGCGAGCCTGCGCAGTTTCATGGCACATTCGAGCACTCCCACACCTGGTTTGAAGCAGCAGTGACAGAAAATATGACTGCCGAGCGGCTACAACCCCCGCCTGTGCAGCGTCTTGATATTCAACATAATCGGCATGCCTCGCGTCAGTTTGAGGAATACGAGGTTACTTTTGCCATTGGGGAGAAACCATTCGAGCATCTCGCAGAGGGGCAAGGGATTGTGCTGTTAGCTTGTGCGCTTTATCCTGCATGGCGAAATGTCGTCGAGTGGGCAGAAATTGAACTGGCTTGGGTAGACACGTTTGATGAAGGACAACCGCCTTACTTTCTGGATGGGGATCTACCTGTCTAAAGAAAAGTCATTCGTGGACCGGTTGTCAGACCCTGTTCTTTTCATCTCTTATCTCGCCACCATCTGCGGCCTGAGTTGTCTCATGCGATACTTCTTTATGCTTCAAAGTCTTTCGCCGTAAGCCTTATCGCTTCGATGATATCTGAACCGATAGGTCACGAATCACGCTTTCTCAGGAGTCGACACACACCACTCGGCAGCGATACCCCTGAGCAAGATCAACCAAATTGATCAAATTAGGCCGATCGCAAATTTGCCCAATTCAAGCCGAGTCCATTGGTTTTCAGCTTGAGTATTAAGTACCACAGCCATTCTCGACAGTTTGAGCGTAACAACTGACTTGAGGGCGCTAGAAATTGTCAGCCGATTGTGAAGGCGATTGTGACGAGCTCTAATTCAAGGATCAACTATACATAACGTTGCCGACGATTCCAATCGTATATTACGAGCCACGTGGTGGAAGGCCTTGATGGATACGACCTGGATGATCCCTCAACACCAACTGATCAGCCGGTGCGAACTTTACCCCTGATATGCACATCATGAAAGGATAAGAGGCCCTTTGCCCCGCGATGAGCTCGCGAACAAGCACACCATGTCAACGCAAGCACTAATATGGCTGATTGCCCTGGCGGTCTTGTTCCCAGTTGCCACATCAAAGGAAGGTCTGAACAAATTGCCTCCACTTCCAAAGACACCTGTGCAGAAAGCATGGCAGGCACCTGCTCCCGATACGAATCCTGAAATCATGTGGTTCGATACAGATCGAACATCCAAGGTTCGCTTGTCGAGAGTCGAGACAGTCTTTCGTTTGGGAGCACCACCAAAAGGGCCTGGTACCTTGAATATCTTCCTTGGCGTGGCTCGCGAGGATCCAGACCCCACGGGCAGACATCCTGATGGCCTTAAGGCAGGTCTCTACACGCGGATTACCTCATCACAAAAATTCAAGCCCCCATGCGAGAATATTTCTCCTGAGCATTGGTAAGGCCAAGGCATTCATTTCCTGCATGGCTAATGACAAGGTGTGTCCACTCATCGTCAGCTATCCATGGATTCATTAAGACGACGACTGCTTTCCCCTGGGATGGGGTTTCGGATTCGCTCAAGTCGATCACAAAGTACAACGGGAAGAACAAATACATGACTCAATCGGTAATCCTTGACCTGACCTACAAGTCGCGCGTAAAGGTCGCTATTGGAAACATGAGCTTGTAGGGTGACATTTTCAAAAAATACTGGGGCTGACACATTTAGTTGGAGTATGGGCATGATCAGGGAAGATGGGCATCCCGGACTAACGCCGGCCAATGACATACAGTTTTTCAGCGTCAAAGTCAGGACGAGCGACGGGATTCAAAGTGCAGACATGATGCATACGCCGCTTTTCGAGCATGTTCCATGGTATACTGCTGAAAACGGCACCGACTTCTCCTTGGGCTCTTTTACGTTTTACGGTAAGAATACCACTGGCGAATTGCTCGGATCTACACCAGTAGACACAGCAGGAAAGTTTGTTAAATTGTCTGTCGCAGATGCAATGACAGGGGCCAATAATGTATTGACTCGGATTGGTATGCGAGCAGTGTAATAGACTTCCAATGAGTACCTTTACGAGTCAACGCGTAAGCATTGCTTCTGATGTTTGCTTGCAACTGTAGTGCGTAGGCGTGTCTGCAATCACGGTCTGCTGTAGAAAGTCAAGTGAATGTCAGTAAAGCTTGATGTTTTGTGCTCTGATTTTTTGAGACTACGCGGGCTGCATTTCACATAGTTGACCGTCCAGCCTCGACCTTCTTCGTGAGCCTGGTCCAAGCAGCTTCGACCTCATCAGGAATGTCAATTTGAACAATGAATCCTTTGCCAGAAGGCCCGTATCCGTTCGAGTCATTGCGAATACGCGGAATCTCCCCAATGAGAAGGTCAATGAAACGAGGCATGGACCAGAGATGCTCGTCCGGTGGATTGTCAAACACGACTTGAGTGCCTTCCAGCTTGACCTGTGGCACGAAGCTAGGGCAAGTCCTGCAGGCCGGCATAGCAATGCCCGCATATGTCTTTTCGAAAGATGCTTTGGTTCGAAGAGACATGGTTGGATCTTGCACAATGATCAGCGAAGATGGCGTGGCGACGCCTGCGGCGTCCAGCCCCTTTTTCGTCTCAATTGCATTAGCACCACAATTCGTAGACTTGTCTTCAACAATGACTCGTATATCATGCTTTGCGGCATACTTGTCGAGCTGGAAGAAGTTCTGACCTATGCGATGCAAGATTTGCGACTCGGGCATACCTCTAATCTCTGCAGACAAAGCTTTGTATTGAGGATGGGCAGCCACTGCATCATACAATAGAATGGTGGAATGACCAATACCTCCACAAATGACAAGTGTCTTTGCTACTTGCCTCGATTGAACAGCTCGAAAGACAGACTCTGCACAGTGTAGAATAGCGGAGCCGCACAGAACAAGGCAGTCGGCCGAGCCGGTCTCTGAGAGATTGAAGCTAGTATCTGTCATGTCATTGCTGACAAAGCGAGCGAGGGTATTTATATCTGTGATACCTGAGCTATCCATTTTGCAGATACAGCTGCTCAGCACGCCTTCTGCCGAGCCTGCTCCCCGAATGGTGGACCCCGAAATTCGAGCTTGTCACCTTGAATGGTCGTTGAGGTTGCTGCGTGCGAATTGACATGCACAATGACCGCAACACCACACAGACGCGCAATTGAGTGATGGTGGCGACAGGCCCAGCGAGGACTACGGGCCGTCGTATCACAGACAAGCTAGAGGAGCTAGATAAGGATGCTCCCTTCTACTCCTTCGAGTTTTTCCCACCAAAAACAGACATGGTATGCCAATCTAGCAAAACCTCCCCTGACAGGATGACCGATGCTAATGCTTGCTAGGGTCTGGAGAATTTGCACGCGCGGATAGCGAGAATGACGAAGCTTGAGCCCTTGTTCGTGACAGTGACATGGGGTACAGGCGGCTCAACGGCCGATAAATCACTCGAGCTTGCGAAAGCGTGTGAGCGGCAGCATGGTCTTACGACTTGTCTCCACTTGACGTGTACCAATATGGACTCGCACATTCTTGATCGAGCACTGGAGGAAGCCAAGGCCAATGGCATCCGCAATATATTGGCGTTGAGGGGGGATCCGCCGCGTGGTCAAGAATATTGGACGCCCAACGAAGGTGATTTTGTGTATGCGGTCGATTTGGTCAGATACATTCGAAAGCAATATGGGGACTGGTTTTGTATTGGTGTTGCTGCATATCCGGAGGGCCATGCCGATAACACACACCCAGAACACATGGATCCTGCGACAGAACTCCCTTTCCTTGCTGCAAAAGTACAAGCTGGAGCAGACTTTATCCTCACGCAACTCTTCTATGATGTTGATGCTTTTCTCAAGTTTCAAAAGCTTCTGAGTGAGTATGAAGGGGGTATGCTTGCGAGAGTACCATTGATTCCTGCAATTATGCCGATACAGTCTTACCAGACTCTCATGCGTATGACTGCTCTATCCCATGCTGCGATTCCTCCAGCTATACACGATGCTGTCGAGCAAGTCAAGGGAGACGATGAAGCAGTCAAGTCTGTTGGTGTTCAAGTTGCCATTGACATGATTCACAGCCTCAGACACAAGACGGGTGGTGCTGTACGTGGAGCACATTTCTGTACTCTCAATTTGGAGAAATCTGTGGCCTTGATCCTCAAACATGGCGGACTCTTTCGTAAAGCATCCAGAGAGACATCGCCTGTCGGTGTGCGTGTCCCCTTGCGGCCTTCCATTGTACAGAACGGTACAGACGGGCGCCACAGACCTGCAGCAGACAAGATTGTTGACCAAATGGCACGCATCGATATGTTGACAAATCCAACTAACGTTAATGGCCAAGATACGCACGATGTGGATGCACAATCACTTGAGGAAGAAGCCGTCAGTACGTCTGAGGGTCACGGCACACAAGCTCGTGAAGCGACTTGGGACGAATTCCCGAACGGACGATTTGGTGATTCAAGGTCGCCTGCATATGGAGAGATTGACGGCTGGGGCGTCTCTTTGGGAGTGCATCGCACCAAAGCCCTTCAGCTCTGGGGTGAACCAAAGACTGCAGATGATATCACGCGGGTCTTCACACGACACTTGAATGGTGAAATTGACGCAACGCCTTGGTCGAACGGCCCTGTTTCTGCAGAAACAGCGTATATCAAGGATCATTTGGTTGCTCTCAACACGCGCGGACTGTGGACTGTTGGATCTCAGCCTGCTGTTCATTGTGCGCCTTCGTCACATCCTGCGTTTGGCTGGGGTCCCGCTGGTGGCCACATCTTTCAGAAATCCTTTGTTGAATGCTTCATTACGGAAGCTGCATGGCGACGATTACGGGACAGCATCAAAGGCGATCCAATGGTTTCGTATTACGCTGGCACGCGCATGGGTCGATTCGAGACGAGTATGAAGGATTCTGGAGACTGTAATGCAGTGACGTGGGGAATCTTTCCAGGGAAGGAGATTGTGCAACCGACTATTATTGAAGAAGTGTCGTTCAAGGCGTGGAAGGACGAAGCGTTTGCGCTATGGGCGGAATGGGAGCGCTTGTTTGAGCCGGCATCACAGAGTGCGCGTTTATTGAGGGGTGTCATGGAACGTGTGTGGTTGGTGTCTTTGGTGCATCACGATTTCAAGGATGAAGAGGCACTCTGGCGATTGATGCTTGAGGCAAGTCCATAGGAATGATATGAGAGGCTCAGATTTGCCTTTTGAAAGCGTCATGGCCGCCACTGCTTCAAGCTTCCGCTGGATAGCTGCGGGTGGCATCGTCTTACCAAAGATGTCTTCATAGCCATCGCATCTTGTAGGTCGGAGCCAATGCGAGAAAGGATGTTCCCATTGGCACAACAGGATCAGTCTATCCAGCTCGGCTTTTTGTAGCTACAGGGTTGACGATATCTTTGAATATGGAAGTAAATTGGTCATCAAATGCCATGCATCTACCTCGTCAAAGGCAGACAAGAGCGACGATTCGATGGTTTTAATTCTTCCCCTTGCCTATCTTTGCAGTGGCAGGTCAATCTATGCTAGACTTGATGGGTCCAACCGTTGTGAAGCAGACACTCGATGAGATTCGAGGCTGACAAAAGACGGGCAATAAGCGCAGGAGCAGGAGTAGGAGTAGGAGCATAAGCAGTGGCAGTGGCAGTAGGAGCAAGAGCTTGATGTGAAATTGAGCAAGATGGCATCCATAGCCAGCGTGAACGAGTGCACCTCAAGCCTTGCTACCAGATTATCTCTGCAGCATCACTGATGAGCCATTCAATGGAATGCATCCCTGCAAGCCTCTCAATGCAATGAACAGATAGACAGAATAAGAGGAGGTCAAAAGCTCAAAAAGAAAAAGAAGAAAAAGTGTCGTTGGCGGCACGTGTCCTGTCAGATGGGAATCCAGCAGAGATGGCGAAGATGCACCAGCAACGACAGCTACTTCACCCGCATCCACAGCAGATTACAGAGTGTCAGCACACACAGCAGCTACCAGGAGATCAAGAGGACTGCTCAGCATCAAATTTAAATCGCCGCAAGAGAAAGGCCCGTCGCTAGGCCCTTCTGACCATCAATTTCACCACACTCCGCATTTTCAACCACACATTCTCTCCGGCCTGAGCTAGGCCGCTGTCTCGCACCTTCCTCATCGACATCTCATTGCATTGCTTCATCTCGTTTCTTTCTGTCAATTAGCACAAACATTTTCAGCATCTTTTACAATTCGAAGCTCTTCTTTCCAATTTCAATCTCGCTCCGATGAGCGCCTGGAACAAAGGCGGTCCTTTGTATGCCTTCCTATGTCTATGCGGATACGCTAACATGCAGTGCGAAGCCCGCTTCGCAATCTCGCGACACACTTGCAAGTACAGCTGCATCAGCACCCTCAACAGCGCAACATGCGCATAGCAATAGTCTCTCACGCATCCGGCAGATGAACAGGGAAAAGTCCTTCTCTGGCCTTCCAGCCTCGTTTGCCTCACAAGGTCAAGGAACCACTGGGTCGCCTGTTCACTCGCCATCCGTTGAACAGAGCGGCTTTGGTCTCGGTGGGTCAGTGGCTTCTTTGGGCGGTGCAATAACAAGTGGTCTACATCCCTTGCGAGCGCCTTGGTGTATTTGGTACATGCATCGCTCACCTGGCAGTAAAATTAAAGACTACGATCTTGCCATGAAGCGGATCGGTGCCTTTTCCTCGGTCGAAGATTTTTGGGCCCTCTACGTGCGGCTCAAACCACTGGATGAACTAGCATCCGTTAGTGACCTTCATCTATTCAGAGCTGGCATCAAGCCAACCTATGAAGATCCAGCGAATATCTGTGGTGGGAAATGGCAAATTCGCCTTCGTAAGGGCATTGCGGCGCGTCTTTGGGAAACGCTCATTTTGGCCATCATTGGGGATCAGTTTCATGGACCCTTATCAGAAGGTGCAGCACCGGATGAGCTGTGTGGTGCAGTGATCAGTATGCGGCAACATGAAGATGTCCTCAGTGTGTGGAATCGTACGAGTGGCGATGGTTTTGCAACGCTCAGGATACGGTCGGTATTGAGGGAGGTGCTTGAGCTTGGGCCAGACGTGAATTTCGAGTATGTTCAGCATTCTGATCGTCTTGGCAAGGTATAAAGCTAGTATTGCCAGCTCTTATCGGTCTAATGCCATCCTGCTACGAAGACTTATAGCTAGTCTACGCTATGGCTCCGATATAATTCTGATCAGAAATTGGCAATAAGGGCTTTGACGGTCTAGTGTCCGGTACTATAGTAGCTTTCCTCTACCTGAACTTCGTCAACTGCGAAACTCGCCCAAGTACTGTCGGCCGTCAATGCTATTGCAGCTCCTTGGGTCCATGCTTGTCTCGTTGAGATTTCTTCCACCGCCTTTCGCTCGTCTCTGGAGTCTGAGCTTGTCAATTCATGCGATAGATGCATAGATGCATGTTGAAGGTTGGGCGCATAAGCTTACTGTCAGGCAAGGCTTGTTGCAGGTCAAGGATGGCAGGCATTGTTTAGCATGGCCATTGTACAGCATTGGTCCTGGCAAAGAGCGTGGGTGCAAAGAATGACTCCATCAACCAAGGTCGTCCTCATACGCAAAGAGCGAATCCATACCATACGCAGCCAGACCGTGAATCATACTTCCCAACGCAAATCCAGCTGCCGTTCTACTCCAAAACGTAGCAAATCGAGTGAATAATGCGAGATACGCAAAAATCTGGTAATGGTGAAGGTGAAAGCGTAGCTTTGTTCGACCAAGACCAAGCGTTGTAACTGCAGCAGGCGTCGTCACGGCACCCGTATGCGGCGTGATGTCGAGTTCAAGCGGCACAGGCGGCACGTTTCGCAATGACGACGTCTCATCAAATCTGTCAAGTGCATCCAATGCATCTTCGTCTTCTTCCTGAGCAGCACTAGGTAGCATTGCCACGCTCTCTTCTTCGTCGCCATCCACCTTGCTGGCCTGACGACTGTTTGCTGCTTGTCTCTTGCTTCTATCTTGACGCGAAGAGGATGCGCTTGTACTCGCTCCTGTATCGGTGCGCGGCCTGTTGAGTAAAGCCCGCGCTGTTGATGAGAGTTCTACCTCGACGTCACCCACGATACCGCTATCTCGTTCATTCCGAACGAGTGCGTAGCAGAGAAGACCCGTCAAGCACGGTAAGATCAAAAACGTCGCCAAGTACCCACCAAGCGCAATACGAAAACCCCAGAGAGTGATGGCATAGTGTACATGCAGGATACTGAATAGCAATACGAGCAAGACTGCGCCGCCCGCAACAAGGCGCATTGTCCATGGCCAGGACTTGATCTGTGGGAGGGAATAGTGTAGATCCTCAAACTCTGCAAGAAGAGAGTAGCCTACTACAGCGAGATGCGTGGTCGCTGGAAGGACAAATAGGTCGAATGATTCGTCGTACCCGCCGACATAGAATAGTGCTGTGCCAAGGACTAGACTGCTTGCGAGCTCATTGGCGTGAACGATGGGCGATTTCCTCCTGCGGTCGGAGAGAGCTAGGTAGCGGGCGAGAAAGACGTAGAGGAGGTAAGGTGTAAGGATGCATAAAGTCAAAAAGACAGTGAGCATTGGGGCCTTGCGCTGCTGATCCTCCTATACGCTTCTAAAGGTGCATGTGTTTGGTCGTGTTGGTCGTCGTCGCCGATTTTGAAATTTGAGGATTCAAGGGGACAACTCGGACAAGTTCAGGTTGCTACAGAGGCCTATAGGTGTGAAGGAGGAGAGGAGGGGAGGATAGAGTCGATGGGATATTTACAGGGTGAGACAAGAGTCAGGAAGCACTGACTACTGCCCGCCCATAAGGCCTTTCATCTGCTGGTTAGTCGAGTCCTCAGACATAGAAGAAACATACCATGTCCATCATGCCAGCCATGGGGTTACCGCCTCCGCCCGCACCACCACCAAGTCCTCCCATCTACCAGATTAGCATCATCCAGCAAGACACAGAATTTTCAACTCACCATCGACATGAGCTGTGACATATCTGGCATGCCGCCAGCACCTCCCGGGCCTCCACCGCCCATACCCATCTGCTGCATACGCTCCATCATTCGCTTCTGTTGCAGTGTGCTTGCATGTGTGCCTCTGCCTGCACCGCCCGCTCCAGGTGCACCACCACCCATTCTCGCAGCAAGGCCATTCGCACCACCAATCTTGCCAACCATGCCGGCAAACATCTTTTGCTGGGAGAGGAGTTCCTCCACCTCGCGTACACTCGTTCCAGAACCTCGAGCAACACGCGTCATGCGCTCCGGTTGTTCCTCAAACATCTTACCATCCGAGTCGAGTTCCTTTTCTGTCATACTGTCCATGATGTATAGCAGACGCTTCAATCGTTTGCCACTGTCTTCGTCATCGCCCATACCTTGCATCAACCCCGACATGCCAGGAATCATGCCTGCCACTTTGGAGAGCGGCCCCATTTTCATGAGGTTGCCGAGTTGATCTCGCAAATCACGTACGGTGAACTTACCTTCTTCAATGTGCTTCATGGTCTCCTTGTTCGATCCAGCACCGACCGTCTTGACGTGTTCCAAGAGACCTGCAATGTCGCCCATGCCGAGCAATTTCGAGACAAACGACTGTGGCGCGAATCGCTCGAGGTCATACATATGCTCGCCTACACCAATAAAGGAGATGGGCGTGCTGGTGGCCGCAACAGCAGACAATGCACCACCACCTTTGGCGTCACCGTCCATCTTAGTAATGATGATAGAACCGAAGTTTGAAGCATCCTTGAATGCCTTTGCCTGTGCTTCAGCAGCTTGACCGATACTCGCGTCCAGGACCATGATTGTCTGATCAGGTTGCACTGCATCACCAATATCTACCATCT
Organism: Protomyces inouyei; assembly: GCA_003717155.1. Classification (NCBI taxonomy): domain Eukaryota; kingdom Fungi; phylum Ascomycota; class Taphrinomycetes; order Taphrinales; family Protomycetaceae; genus Protomyces; species Protomyces inouyei. Next base: position 181,489 of record QXDQ01000010.1, read on the forward strand.
CCTTGAACAATTCCTTCTCTTGGCGATGCCGACCAGAGGTATCCACAATAATGATTTCAAACTTCTCCTTCTTGAATTTGTCCACACCTTGCTTTGCAATCTTGACGGGGTCAGGCTCTGTGTAGGACCCATAGAATGGAATACGCGCCTTGGTTGCATTCTGCTTCAACTGGTCAAAGGCACCAGCACGGAACGTATCCGCGCACACCATACAGGCATTATATCCGCGTCGTTGATAGTGCAGCGCGAGCTTTGTACAGCTAGTGGTCTTGCCTGATCCTTGCAGTCCAACAAACATGATGACATTTGGTTTACCTTTCTTGGGCCTGTACGGCTCCGTCTTGGAGTCGACAAGTGCGCACAATTCATCAAACACCGCCTTCTGAATCGCCTTCTTCTTGCCTTGCGACGTCGGTATATCCTTCAAGTTAACGGCTGAATTGATGGACTTGCGTAGTCCCTGCACAAGCTTGACATTGACGTCGGATTCGAGGAGGGCCGCGCAAATCTGCTTGAGCATATCGTCAAATGCCTTGTCATCAATCACATTAGAGCGGCCAAATTCAGACAGAGCATTGTTGATGCGATCGCCCAGCTGTCCCAAGACCATCCTGGCGTGCGTTTCGTGTTTCTAGCCGTGCAGGCTCAATCTAAGGATCAACTTCATGGATCAAGTTCGCTTTCGTCGTTGTAGAAGCAAAAATGACAGTCAAATTTCCTCTATGAAAGTCTAAAGAAGCATTCTCCGTTTTGTGTAATGTACCTGACCCACGGCAGAGCAGGATAGTTGAGCTTGCTCTCAATGATCTTGAGGTATCGTACCTGGATGCCACTTGTCGTAAAGTAAGGAATCTCAAACTTGACCTCGACCGGCCGCTTCACCGTCTCCTGGGATTCTGAGCGGACACTGGGCAGGCCTAGCTCTGCACGCATCAAGAACTCACGACCACCGCCAAACTGCTTGATGGTCCATACAATGGCAGATCTCTCCGGTGCATAGTGAACCGTTCCGATGCTTGTTCTGAAGCGCGGCGAGTCAGCGTCGTCTGGAACAGGAATGAGAATCTCGACGTTGTTTGCCGTTGAGCGACGTTTGAATTGTGCTTTCGCTTTGATCATGTAAGATATGCGGCTGCCGCTGTGTGATTCCTGGATGGTTTCCACCCAAATGAGCGGCTTGACGGCAGAAGACAGGCGATACGACATGAGCTCGAATTCGCCATCCGGTGGAATGAAGGAGATGGTACGGTCGTTCTCAAAGCGGGAGAGTCGGACGCACTGGTGGAACTTGACATCCTCCATTTCGATCGACTTGCCGCGTGATGTCCGGCCAGTGGATTCAAACATGACCTTGTCGTTCAGGCCAAGTCGAAGTTCTGGCATACCAGATAGAAAGCACTTCATCTTGACTGCGCCGAGAATCTCTGACCGTACAACATTGCCTGTGCTTGAGACCATGAGATTGACAGACTCCACTACATCGAGGAAGACTTCATTTTTGCGATAACGAATTCCCTCCGAACGCCAGCTGACAGCGTTTGTCACTGCGATCGGCGGACGTGCTTGTACTTCGAGTCTGTGTGATTCCTGTGTAATGTACTCTTGCAGGATCTTGGTTTCCGTTGTTTGTGGATGGCCAAAATCCATCATTTCGTCGAGCAGCTCGTAGATCACCACAAAATTGTCCCGAATAGACTCTTCCTCAAGCTCCTTGAAGTACTCTGTGAGCACCTGCACTACTTTATGCAGGAATTGCAAGATCTCAAATGCATTCGAGTTGCGTCGCGTCAATGCAAGGAGGTACAAGTTGTTGTGCTTGATGTAGAGGTAGTTGATGCCTGCATCTGTAAAGACAGGCGAGGTCTTGCCTTCCTCCTCCAAGTCATTCATGAGCGGCATGAACTTCTCCACGGCCGACATGGGAATATCGCCGCGGTAGTTGCGACAAAGTAACGTCTTGCCCTTCAAGTCGAGGATGAAGAGCGACGACGCCATGACAAACGCTCAGATCCTTCCTTATCTTCTTCTGCACCTTGTTTACTCAGGCCCGCTTTGCTAATGCCTTCCAGAGAACAGTAGACCCGTCCTTGTTCCTCTTGTTTTGTCGTCGTGGTCGCGTTCAAGGCGAATTTCAAATTTGACCTCGCAACGACACTTCTGACACGGGCCCTGCTCTTCTTACTACCTGTCGTGCTCGTAGAAAGCCCAGAATGCTACATATACGCTGCTACTACAATGAACAATAGCCATGCTCTCGAAATACCCGCCAAAATCGGGCACATCCTGCATCCGAGTGACGTTCCTGGCGCAAAACTCCAGCAGCTAGCCAAGCCAGTCAATGTCGTCCGCTACAACCACTCGGGAGCTTACTTTATGTCTGCTGGCAATGATCGTAAAATTCATTTATGGAACAGTCAAAACGGGCTGCATGTCAAGACCTTTGAAGCCCATGGCTATGAGGTCGCCGATGTCGCCATCAATGCTGACAGCAGCCAATTTGCGAGCTGTGGCGGCGACAAGTTGTTGTTTTATTGGGATGTACGAACAGGTGTGACGATTCGGCGGTATGCCGGTCACTATCAGCGACTCAACGCAGTTTGCTTTGCAGCTGAAGGCACTGTCCTTGTCAGCGGCTCTTTTGATGCCACTGTCCGACTATGGGATACACGCAGCCAGTCGCAGGCACCCATTCAGGTACTACAAGAGGCAAAGGACAGTGTGTCAGCTGTTTGTGCGTATGAGCACACAGTGGTGACTGGCTCACTCGATGGCAAGATCCGCACGTACGACTTGAGACAGGGACAGCTCAGTACAGATGTCCTGGCACGTATGCACTCGCTCCCTGCCAAATCAAGAGCTAACACTAGAACCCATCAACAGTATCGAACTCTCGCAAGACGGAGAACTGATGCTGGTTTCAACGCTCGACTCGAAGATCCGTCTATTTGACCGCAACAATGGAGGGCTGCTCCAACAAATGCAAGGTCATGCCTGTCAAAAATATCGAGTCCCGGCGTGCTTCGGGTATGACGAACGTAGTGTTTTGAGCGGCAGTGAAGATGGACACATTTGGGCATGGCAAACAAGCACCGGTGCAAAAGTAAAGCAACTACCCTGCCACAATGGCAAAGTCGTGCTCGGTCTTGCGCATCACCCAAAAGCGGCACAGATGGTGTCAAGTGGTAGTGATAGCGAGATAACCATGTGGACCGTATGATTGTCGCCTTGCTGGTACTACCTGCAAGTCATACCAGACAAGCATGCAATATTGACTGAATGCATCTGCGCCGAAGCGGTTCCGCATACAGCCTACCAACGAGGCAAATTGATCTGCGCTGGCTAGTAAACCGACTATCCTGTAGGATTTGCACCGAGGTGCTCAAGAGGTCGGTTGAATGCCAGCGCGTAACAAGGGTCGTCACGAGAGAAAATTGAGGGGGGAAGATCTGTATTGACTAGATGAGGGGCATACCATTGATGACCAACCTTTTGACATCTTTGATCCATTGATTGCCTGTTTCCTTGTTGACGAGGACAAAAGCACGTCCTCGGCGGCCTGCACGACCAGTTCGGCCAACTCGATGGATGAAATCAATCGTGGAATAAGGAACATCGTACAACACGACATTCTTGACGGCAATCGTGTCGATACCGCGCGAGGCAAGGTCTGTGGTGATGAGAACTTTGAGGGAGTTCTTGTCTAGTGCCGAGGCGGTGACCGCTTCTTCAAGCGGTTGGGCTTCATCTGCAACATCAGTCTCGCTGGCATCTTGCTCTGCCTGAGAAGCGATAACGTCTTCCTCAGTCGACAAGAATTGGTTGATGGCAGCACCGCGGTCCGGCGAGTCTTTGGAGAACTCCAAGCAATCAATGTTGCGCTCTCTGAGGTACGTAGCCACTGGCGCAATCGTCTCTCGCTTATTGACAAACAAGATGACTTTCTTGACTTTGCCAGGCTCAGTTCCGTCTTGTGCCAGGTCACGCAAGATTTGATGAGCGGCTCGGTCTTTATTGCCCTTGAATTCCTTTTCAATGTCCACAAACTTCATGGCCACGCGTCGTGGAATAGCATGAATCTTGGAGGACACGAGTCGCTCGATATCTGGGTAATTCTTGCGTAGAAATGAGTCGAGGGAGCGCGGAATAGTTGCTGAGCAGAGAATGAGATGTTGCACGGATCTCTTGACGTGCTTGATGATGGTTTCCATGGTGTCCTCGAAAGAAATGTCAAAGAGCGTATCTGCTTCGTCCACTACAACAAAGCGCGTCGTGTCGAGCTTGACGATTCCTTCAGCCAGCAAGTTACTCAGCTGACTTGGCATAGTGACGAGGACATCGACGGGATGAACGAGCACCGCATTCTTGGCGCGTCGAAAGCTAAAGCTTGGTAGTAATGTCGTTGCCGAGAACTTGACGTGATGAGAAAGCGCTTTGACCACGCCGCCCACTTGCTTGACCAATTCAATGCTCGGGACAACAATGACACAGCCCGGATGTCCTGGCGCACGCACAAAGCCCTCGCCTCGCTCTGCTTCATGCTTTTTCAGGTGGTGCAGGATCGGGGCAAGGTAGGCGAGCGTCTTGCCAGATCCAGTCTCGGCAGCTAGCAAGAAGGCTTGCTTCTCTGCGCCTGTAGAGCATCCTGCTACAAGCTTAGGAATTGCCAGAGCCTGAATGTCACTCGGCGAAGCATATTCCAGATCTGACAAGGGCCCGGCCATGATGCCCTGCGTCAGAGCTGGAGATAGCCTCAGGGCACTAAAACTCGCGCTTGTTGCAGCATTCGCTTGACCTTTGGCAGCTGTGCGTTGATGAAGTGGAATGTCTGATAAGACGGACGTATTGGTCTTGGACATGCGACCATGCGATATTTTAAGATGCCGCTCGGGTGCCTCCCGCGGAGAAAGGCTTTTCGGCGGTTTTGGTGTACTTTTACCGTACTTGTTTGGTAGAGAAGATTGAGCTACATTCTTGGAGAGTCTTTGGAAGCCTGGCTTGGCGGAGAGCGCTGACCGTGCTTGTGTAGCGTATGGCCGCGCAGAGGCAACGGATCTTGAAGCATGTCTGCAAGTGGCACACAGCCAAGTGCTGCCTATGAACATAGAGAAGAACTTGAGAGCAAGAGCTACTTCCTTCTCAGCAAGAGCTTACAACTTACAAGGCGATGACACCTTGACTGACTGGAGTCTGCGGAGCTGAGCGTACGTGTGGTGTCCGGGCGAAAAACTCTGCGCAGAGTTCAGCCAAGCAGCAATTGCAACGACACATTGCTTGACATGAGGCCTGAAAGGCCTTCTGCAGCTGAGCTTGGTAATCCTTAATGACTGCTTGTGTACAAAGGGCGCAGTGTCCTCTTGCTGTTCACGCTTGCCAATCGGATCTCAATTCCGTGCAAGACGTATGGACGCTTGGTGCGCCATCTAGAGCTCGGACCCGTGCGTGATGGCTTAGCGCTGTGCTGCTCAGATACAATCGGCACAACCTGTAACAGCGGAGGTCGAGCCTTGTCAATCGGTGATGGTCAGGCCTTGCTCCTTGTTACAAGTATCAAGAAGACTCTGGCCGCTGCCTTTATGGTTTTCAATCGCACCATGTCGCTCGGCTCTGGTGCAGGACTTTCGCAAAGATTCGTTGACGAAAATATCTCCTCTCTACTCGTTGGATGGTGCATTGCCTTGATTACACTTGTCGTTTTTCGAATCTGCGTCAAAGGCCGACTCAGCCGTTTTGTCTACCTCTGCATCGCCCTGCTCGTGGTGTCGGCAGCTTTGGCACTCGTTAGTTGGACCTACCAGATGGGCCAGTTGTTTGCAGGGTACAGCGTTACCGTCGCCTTTGTTGTGCTATGGAGCCTGCAAGCACAAATCTACTTCCAGATTGTACCCTTTCGCATCTGTGTGCTTGGCCTTGCGAATCCATGGGTCCTGCGTGTCTCGATTGCAGTCTTGATTGGGAGCATCAATATCACCATGCTTGCCCTATGGCCTGCTGCCAAGTGGCGACGACCAAACGATCCTGTTGCCTTTTGGTTGCCTCGTGCGGAAAAGATTGGCTACCTTCTGCTCGACGTTGCACTCAATGTCTTATTCTTGGTTACTGTCAAGTCGAAACTGGTGGATGTTGGTTTGAGCAAGTATGGCAAGCTCATCACGTACAACATCAAGATTATTGGTCTGTCTATTCTCTGCGATCTGCTGCTGCTGGCCAGCATGTGGTATCCGAAGAATAGCTTTCTCTTCATTCTTGTACACCCAGTCGTTTTTCTCAACAAATTGATCCTCGAACGGGCGATCACTCACAAGATGGCCATGGTGTCACAGGAGGATATTGGCTGGACGGCACGTATTAGCTTGTCGACTGTGCTGAAGCGGGCGAGCAAGCACCTCTCTCGCCAAAGCACAGCACTGGACAGCGATTCAGAGACGATTGATATGGAGACTGTCATTGTTTGTGCGGAGAAGGGCAGACGCGGAGCCTTCTCACTGCCTTCTCCAGCGTTCCTTGAGCTCGACAAGGATCTGCCTACACGCCCACTGGATCTCTCGAAACACTGATGATCTGTCAATCTTCCCATTCATGTCCATATTCTTCATATTTTCATCCTCAACCATTGAAGCGGCTTCCCCTGCAATTTTCAAATTTCAAATTTCAAATTTCAAATTTCAAATGTCATGACTGCAGACGTCAAGCGTGTCAAACTCTACGTGCAACGACCATGAACCTCGCGGATATCCTTAGCTCAGAGCAGGGGCATACCATCGAGGAAGAGACAGGCAGTGAGACTGTCAGATCACAAGACGGGCCTGCCGACGATGAATTGACCGTTGTCGTGGAAGGCAACTGTATCGAGTGTGGAGATCAAGAAGCGGTACTACATTGCGAGGACTGTCGGGAGGATTTCTGTGAGGTGTGCAGTACAATCATTCATCGGACAGGGAAGCGGAGGAAGCATACATTGAGGCCGTTGAAGGAGGATGTGCCGGAAAAGCGGGATGTTGAAATGTCTGTTGAACCAGAGGACAAGCGCAATGGGCATGCGGTTGCAGCAGATGAAGAGATGGAAGCCAAGCTGACTGTGCGGAATCTGGATGCTGAACAGACGGAGCGTATTAAACAACGCGCCCGCTTCATTCCGTTGCGCTTGACGGCTGAGGAGAGGAAGCTACACAGATTACTGGAGGCTGCTCTCAATGTTTCCGAGTACACAGACAAGATCGATGTCATTTCCTACGTCAGCAAGTCACGGCGGATTGTGGCTCAGCTCAAGGAGATTTGTGCCATCTTATCTGGACTGATGGTTGCACAAGATTTCAAAGCCGGTCAGGCACTTATCAATGACCGAGACTATACCGTCAATGCGGATTTATACAAGACCATCTTTGAGATTGGTCGGCGATACAAGATTATGAACCCTGACCGGATGCGCGGGACGTATGGTAAGATGATGTTTATGATTCAAGACTCTCTCATTCCGGAAGTGAGCGAGACGTTGGGGTTTGACTTGTTCAAGCCAGTACTCACAGTGCATAACTTTCTTCAAGCTAGAGAAGGTCTCGCTGTACTTGAAGATGACCAGATATTGACGGCGACGATGGAAATCGTCCCTGACAACAAAACACGGCCCATGATACAATCTGAAATCAAAGCAAAGGAACGGGCGATTGAGAGCTTGTGCCGAAAATACAGCAGTGGTCATCTGCTCAAAGAGGATCTTCGACAATGTCTGTACAGTATTGGCGACGCATCCGCGTACCTACGCGCGAATAGAGATCCTGTTATGAGGATGCGCGAGCTCTTGTTTCGCCACTTCTCACCCGAGAAGCCCGATCGGAACTTGGCCATTAGAGCAGATGTTCAAGGCTCCAGGCTCACTCACAATCATCGTCAGCAGTTTGAGTATGCCAGCCAGACACTCATCCTCTGGGGTCTGATCATGGAGAATATGTTTGAGCTGTATTTGCTTGTCGACGCTGACATGCTCTCAACAACGAGTCGGTACCGTCTCATGGATACAGGCCAAGGTTTGAACAGAGTTCAAGCGTGTCCTACGATATCTCGGCGCATGCACTCTATTCTGGCAAAAGCACAGGGGATTTGTGGGCATTGGGTAGGCAGTTCTGCCATTCATCTGGGGGACCGGAGTGTCCCAAATGCACTCGTCTTTATCGACAAGTATGCACAGATACCACGCATTCTTACCCCGTTGTACACGTCGATCGCTGCACTGCCCTCGCTCGGGAAAGATCCGTTTGTGAGCGGATACTTGGACGAAGCCTTTGGTGGTGTGGATGAACTCGCCATTGAGATTCTTCGAGACTGGGCTCGCAATGCTCTGGATGGAAGCGGTGCCTTGAACAATATAGAAGCAGGGTCATGCATCGATGGCCGCACTACAAGTTTATGGAACTGGTGTCACGGTATACATGGACGACCTTACTTCAAGGCGCTTTTGCTCGTTGGCTTTCCCGGGTTTGATGGATCTGGCTTCAGCGGATGAGCTTTGATAGAACAACACGCTATGCTCTCCCGGATCTCCTGCAGCTGCCCGCCTCTGAGATTTCACCTATTTGGCCTGATGTGTACATGAACACACGCTGTTCTGCTCTCTGCAAGGCCTGGTCATGGGCAAGTACCCTCAAAGACCGAGGAGTGTAGCCTGCAGACTTGCCTCGCTGGCTCATCTGTCCCGTCTTGCACCAAATTGTGTTGGACTGAGAGACTGTGACAATCTCAGTTGTGTTGGCACCATATCTTGTCTATAGACTGTAAAGACAAGTCTTTCATCGACTACTTGTGACTGCTCCCTTCACGTGTCCGCTGACGTCGGCGACCGCGACGAAACAACCAAGAAGCAGCGAGAGACCCAGGACGAACGAGCTGCTTGCTGTGATCTCGAGGCTTGCTCAGTACTAGGGTCATCTAGGAGAGCAAAAGCAAGGCTACTTTCCTTGCTCAGGCAAAAGCCACATAGTCGATGGAGTCCAATAATCGCACTCATTTCGCTGGCGCATTCAGTCCGCAGGCCAACAGACGCGCCCGGCCGGCTTCCCTCGATGGAGACTTGATCTCGATGGGTCACACCAGTCCGCCGACTATGGAGACGGAAGAGGCCGACTCGCCGGGTGACGGCATGTCCATTGTCAGCGAAAAGCTGCTCAGCGCCGATGACCGTATGCTTTCCCTTGGCCAAGATGCCCAGATGCTGACCTTTTAGACGCGGCTATGGCCGAAAAATACATGCATCCCTTGGAAGATTTCGAGATATTGGCAACAGAAGCCTTTGACTGGCATATAGAAGACTGGCGAGCGCTTGAGAAGCGAGCCCTGAGTCCAGTCTTCGAATGCGGCGGCTACCAATGGTATGCATGAGCAATCTGTACTGCTGGGCTAACAAGAGGCGCATCCTGCTCTTTCCCTCTGGCAATACGATTCCAGACTGCTGCGCAGGCTACTTGGAGTGCATGGATGACTCATCTCCTGTAGAAGGACAAGAGTCCCCAGACTGGGCCTGCTGTGCACAATTCAGCATCGTCCTTTGGAACAGAAACGACCCGACTATTCATCAGGCACACGGTATGTTAAGCTTTTCTGAAAAACACAGCTAATACTAGTCGCATCACATCGATTCACACCGGAAGAAGCAGACTGGGGATTCTCTAGACTGTATGATCTCCGCAAACTTGCGTATCCGCACGATGACCGTGATCGGCCGATTGTCGAAGGCGGCGAAACTATGATTTCGGCCTATGTCAAGATTGTCAAAGACCCAACAGGTGTCCTCTGGCACAACTTCAATAAGTACGTGCGCTGCATTGTAGATCAATCACTGACGACAGTTACGACTCGAAGAAAGCAACGGGTCACGTTGGTCTCAAGAATCAAGGCGCGACCTGCTACATGAACTCCCTCCTGCAGTCGTTGTATTTCACAAACTACTTTCGCAAAGCAGTCTACCAGATTCCAACAGAGAACGACGATCCAAAGAATAGTATTGCTCTTGCTTTGCAGCGCATATTCTACCAAATGGAAAAGTCCAATGAAGCTGCATCCACATCTGAACTCACACAGTCCTTCGGATGGAGTTCCTTGGACGCGTTCATGCAGCACGACGTGCAAGAATTCAATCGCGTCCTGCAAGACAATCTCGAAGGCAAGATGAAGAAGACTGCCGCTGAGAATGCACTGAGTCGTTTGTTTGTTGGCAAGATGAAGAGTTACATCAAGTGTGTCAATGTCGACTACGAATCTGCGCGAGAAGAGGAGTTCTGGGATATCCAGCTCAACGTTAAGGGTATGAAGAACCTCAAAGAATCCTTTGCGGATTACGTTCAAGTAGAGACGCTGGATGGCGACAACAAGTACTTTGCTGAAGGCTTTGGCTTGCAAGATGCAAAGAAGGGTGTCATCTTTCAGGACTTCCCACCAGTCCTTCACCTGCAACTCAAACGCTTCGAGTACGACATGGAGCGCGATGCCATGGTGAAAATCAACGACCGCCATGAATTCCCACTCGACATTGATCTTACGGAATTCCTCGATGAGACGGCCGATACACAAGCAGACTGGAACTATAAGCTCCATGGCGTTCTTGTTCACTCTGGAGATTTGCACGGTGGACACTACTATGCTTTGTTGAAGCCTGAAAAGGACGGGAAATGGTATCGCTTCGACGATGACCGGGTCACGCCATGCACGCTCAAGGAAGTACTTGATGAAAACTTTGGCGGTGTTGTGGCACCTTCTGTACGTATGCCAAATCGACCACTTCAAGGGAAACGCTTCATGAACGCCTACATGCTGGTGTACATTCGCGAAAGCAAGCTTGATGAGATTCTTGGCCCAGTGGGGGAATCAGACATCCCTGCTCATGTCTCTGCGCGGATCGAAGAGGAAATTGTAGAGGAAGCACGACGACGCAAGGAGCGCGAAGAGATGCATCTCTACCTCTGGATCAAGACCGTGACTTTGGGAAATTTCAAAAAGCACGATGGCTTCGATATGGTCGACATGACGGATGCCGACCTGGATCAAGCGAAAGTGTACAAGACCCTCACGTATGGTGAGTACAAAGTACAAGTCGCAAAAGCACACAACGTTGCCGTGGAGCAAGTCAGGCATTGGGTCATGGTCAACAGACAAAACAAAACCATTCGCCCAGATACAGTGCTGGGTCCTTCTCTTAACGACAAGCCGCTCATTGAGGTGCGCGATGAAATGTCTATTCGTCGGCAAGAGATGCTGCTGTACTTGGAAATCATTGATGTAAACCAGGTTGGCAAAGACTTGGCGGATGGCACTCCCGAGAATGCATTATTTATGCTGTTTGTCAAGTATTTTGATGTTGATACACAGACACTTTCTGGTTTGACTACCTTGCACCTCAGCAAGAATGACAAGATTGAAGTAGCGCTCGAAAAGCTTGCCCCGCTCATCAACAAGGAACCTAGCAGTTTGCGCCTCTTTGAAGAAATCAAGCCAGGCATGATTGAACCACTTCGTCCGAAAGTGTCTTTTGCACAAGCCGAGATTGTGGATGGCGATATTGTCACTGTCCAGCGCGTTGTGGAGGAGACAGATCGCTTGGCATTACACAAGGCCGGCAACTTTAGCCATGCAACAGAGTACTATGACTTTTGCCACAACAAACTCTCAGTGACACTGATTCCGCGATCTGCTGAACAACAAGTCACGGAAAAGTTTGAGTTGACCATGAGCAAAAAGTCAACCTATGAGCAGGTAGTCTCCAAGATTGGCGAACATCTCAAGGTGGACCCAACACATATCCGCTTGTCGGCTGTTGGCGTTGGCAATCAGCCTCGACAACACTTCAGGGCGCCGAGCAGCATGACGCTCAACAACATGCTGCAGCCCGGCTACCTCCAAGCCCCAGTCATGGCAATCGCGTATGAAGTGCTCGAAACAAGTTTGAAGGAGCTAGACAGCAAGAAGCTGCTCAAAATCACATTTCTGCCTGAAGGCCTACTCAAAGAAGTCCCGGTCGAGATTCTGGTGCCCAAAACGAGTAATGTCGAGGATGCCGTGAATCTGTTGGCTGCAAAGCTGCAGCTTCCATCAGAGCAGGCACAAGCTTTGCGACTGTATGAAGCGCACACCAACAAGTATCATAAGCACAGCGACCCAGCAGCGAGCGTCCTTGGCTTGCAAGACTACATGACTCTCTATGCGGAAGTTCTGACAGAGGACGACGCCAAGCAGAATGATACTGACAAACAAGTCAGTGTCATGCACTTCCAGAAGGAACCATCACGCTTGCACGGCGTACCCTTTGTGTTTTGGCTGCGGAAAGGAGAGACCTGGCGAGATGCACGTATCCGGCTGCACCGCAAGACGCGGTACAAGGAGGACGACTTCAAGAGAATCAAGGGCGCCATCATCTCGCCGTCCTCAATATACTCCAAGCCAACGTATCTCGAAGACGACGAGCAACTCTGGGATCTTGTCAAGATGTCTGAAGATGTCCTGGGTCTGGATCACTTAGACAAGACCGTCAAGCCGAGTCGCTATGGAGAGCGAGCAATCAAGATCACTGGTTAAAGCTGTGCAAAGAGAGATACATTATAACGTAGCAAAGCGACTTGTCAATGCAGCATTTCAGTGCGTGATATGTTGGTCAGACGGGGGCAATCAATCATGGAATGATTGACAGCGAAACATGTCGTACCCTCGCTTGGTAACGCCGTTTGTCTTGGCTATGACGTTTTCATGATGCCTCGGCCATATGAAGTGGCCGGGCACTTTGGTAATAACGAGCCGAACACGCAACTGTCAGAGGAAGAGAGCTGTCAGCGACATGACTGTGACTGAGACCTCTCTGCACCCGACGAGCTGCTGTATGTTGAGTGTCAATGTGCAATAACTTGTTTGAGCGAGAGGATTTTCACAGACGATGGAAGCACCTGACTAACCCTACAAGAATGGCTGCCACCAGACTAGCAAGCTACAATCATGTCTGAAGCTGTAATGGATGCATCGTCGGTCATCAGTCCTGCTTTGCGAAGAGTTTTGATGGTATCATCGATCATGGCCTCATCCAATAGCTTGACATCAGTCGGGTACTCGACAGTTTTGAACCATGCCTCGGCATCTTCTTTACTGTAGTCTAGATTGGTGTGGATGTGCTCGATGCCTTCGTCGTAATGCTCAAGAAAGTAAACAATGCCTTCATTGATGGCGTCGAGCAGGCAAGTCACTTCTTCTTTCCTCACAACTAATGTGCTCGATGCAGTGATGACCCAGGATGGCCACGGCGTGTAAATCTCTCCAATCTCCTTGATCTCGCCTGAATCATAATACTTTTTAGTCGTAAAGCGTTCCCACATGAATGCATCTGCAGTACCGCCATTGACGCCATCCCTCAAACCCTTAAACGTGTCGAGCTTGATGAAGTCAAACGGTGCTGTCGTGGGCTGAAGCCAGCCTTGCTGGTCTGCAAAGACGTAGCTCATGACATAGCTGCCAGAGCCGATTCGTGAAACGCCAATCTTTCCATCCTTGAGCTGTGTAGCTTTGGTGAGAGCATTATTCTTGGCACCAGTAGAAATGGCCCAGCATAGAGGCGATGAGACATAGGTGCCGATGAGAGAGTACAAGTTGGGATTGCTTGCGAGGCCATTGACAAAGCCTTCTGTCAAGCCAATAGCAGCATCGATCTTGCCTTCGTTATACGATGAAATGAGCTGTCCAGTGCCAGAAGGCTGTGGCACGAGCTGCACATTGAGTCCGCGTTTTGTAAAGAGATTATGTTTCTGAGCTAGTAGCAGCGGAGTCAAGAAGTGCTCAGGGATATATCTAGCATCAGCGATGTGGGATTATAGCGTATAGCAAGTACCCAATTCTAATAGCCATGTTGACAAGTGGCAGCTTATTGATAGAGAGTGGACGACGTCAAGGATCAAGTAGTTCTAGTCCTAATGTTGTGCGACGACGAGATGGCGCAGTGGCATTGATCATGACTTAGTATTAAACATGTATAATGGCGGCCAGCGCCCGAGAATATTAGACTTGACGCTGACGAAGATGATTGATGGCAACCACATCCCCCTCTGCTGCTGCGAGCTCCAACCAAGCCACAGCAGCTTTCATGCGCATGAGACTGCCCTTCGACGCCGACACCGTATGCGATGCATCTGCAAAATGGATGCCCAGACTACTGGCCGGAGCGAATTGAGGAAGAGACGGCGTGTAAGCACTCGATACCGATGACGAAAGCGAATTTGCTCGAGACAGTGGTCGTCGTACAGCGCCAAACGAGTCTGTCGTACCAGCAAAGATTTCCACAGGATTACTAAGTGGCGGTAGCATGATTGGCACACTGACACGTCCACGATCTGTAGGGACAAGGGAGAGTGCCAATTCGCGCATGGCCACGACATTGCGCTCTTTTGCCGCAATCGTCAACATCGCAGTCGCATCAGCCGTTGTAAAGTCGCTTGCCTCTGCAGTTTGTGTTGCGGCGTTCACCTGCAATGCTTCCACCCGCCGTGCTTCAGCACATTGAAGCGTGCTTTCAGCACACTTTGTCAGTGCTTCTACCGTATCGTGCTTCACGCTCAAGGCTGCGAGTCCAAAATCCCAAAAGACTTTCCCCTCGTCCGTCATGTTGAGGATGCTGGATGGTATGAATGTGGCAATGTACTGCAGGTCGCGAAAGAGTGTCTTGGGTCGCAGTTCAGCTTGCTTCAAAATGCGCGTCATTTCCTCGACAATCATATCTGTGCCAGGCTTACTTGCTCCATTCGACGTTGCTTGACCGACAGATCCATGCGGCGATGTGTTGAACAAAGGCTGCGTATCTTGCATGGGAAGGACTGGGCGCACACCATTCTCAACAGAGCCTAGATTGGTATCCGCTCCAAACACATCCTTGAACATGGCCAGTGAAGGCGATAAAGCATGACCTTGCGGCAGCAGGGGACTCTGAGGCATTTGTGCAGCCATCTTGGGCAACTTTCCAGCTTCATCCTTGCCACTCGCACTCAATGCAGAGACGACCAGTACCTCGAATTCGTACAGCGTACGTAATTTCTCGTAGGGACTTGGATGCGCACTGAAGCGTTGAAACAACTCCCTATACGCTCTTGCATTTGGAAATGGGCGCGGCTGTGCGCGTCTTGACAAGGACGCATGAATACGGAGAGGCGACCGAGGTGATGAGGTGAACGGACTGCTTGGATCGAGAGCAGAGCCCGAGGACGACGTGCGGTCGAGGATTGGCCCAGTACTGCGCAGGTTGTCGAGATCAATGGACGGAGGGGCTGGTGATGACTTGAGACTGGCAGATGTCCCACCACCCGTCAGCAGATGCGAAAGCGATGCATTCTTCATGCGTCCATGCAAAGGTCGTTTTGGAACTGCTTGCATATTAACTTTAGCCGGCATAGGACCCCGCTCTGTCATCTGTGCAGTCGTCAGCTGGGTAGCTCTGAGTATTGCTTCAGTCGTCACGCGTTCCTTGGCTGAGTCTTCTTGTCGCTTTTTGTCAGTCAAAACAGCATCCACCAGCTCGGTATTGTGCCATTCATCCGTTTCACTGCCTTCATAGAAAAGCAACTCTGCCATATCCGACAAAAGCAATGATGTCAAACCAATGCGTGTCTGCAGCAAGAACTCTCGCGCGCCTAGTTCATCACACTCAACAGCAGCTGAACCCGTTGTTGATGTCATGGAGATCTGCCGATGTAGAGGCTGACTGGCTGCAGCGAAGGAAGAAGCGGTTGGGATTTGACGTTCAGGGGACGGGAGAGACAAGTCATTCTCACTCGCAATACTGACGCGAGTACGACTGCGAGAGCGTGGATTGTCAATACTACCCACTGAAGTCCCACGTTGCCGTGCGGCGGTTCGGCTGAGACTGAGTAAATCACCTGCGCTGCCACGTCTTGGTAAACCAATGGTGGACTCTTCAACAGACTGCTGGAGTTGCTCAAAGAAGGAAAAAGGCGGCCTTGTATTCTTTGGAATGTGAAAGAGACCACTCTCATAGCTAAAGAGCTCAAATGACCACAATAGCGAATGTGCTGCATCCTCGAAATCAAGTGTCTGGACTGAATCTTGCACAGATGATCGACTTATGAGTATGCGACGAATGAGGTCATCCACTTCATAGCACAAGCGATGCAACCGCTCTTCAGCCGTGCAAAAATTGTGGATATCCAGGTTTCGCATCCATTGCAAGACGAGCTCTGCTTGACTTCCAGAAAGCTTGTTGTGACCGCCTTGATCAACGGGAACGGCAAGTGCGTCAAGAAGCTCATGATCGACTGGATACAAACCCGTAAATTGACCCGCATGCTGCTGTCTCAGCTCACGAGAATAGCGATTCGAGCGTCGCTCCCTCGACTGACTATGCAACTGTCCAGACATAGAAAAACTGCCAGCTTCAGCAACAGATCCCAATGGTCTGACTTCAGCGGGTCGCATTCGATGCAGACACTTGCACACTTCCCAAGCTTGTTGCCAGACTTTTGAACGTCGTACATCACTTATATACCACATTTTGAGGCGTAACTTGTTGATGAGTTGGATTTCATCGTCGATACGCTGTTGTAGGCGTCGTTTGCAGTCATGCGCGTACGCAGCAAGTGCTTCTTTTTGCTCAAGTAAATCCATTTGCTGCTCCAATAGCGACTCTTCTTCCTCCAGTAGGCTGTATAGAAGTGGCGAGTAGTCATCAGCAGCTTCAGGTGTGCCTGTTTTGGCTTGGAGGTGATTATACGCTTGATGATAGAGTTCAGAGAGGACATAGTCGCGTTTTGACAGGGCACGTTGAGCAGCCGTCACAAGCAGTTGAAGGAGTTGCGAGCCGCCTGTAGACGAGGGCGAGCGTGTCTCCACACCATTGAATGGACCTGTTGAGCGATGCTGTGTGAAGTAGTCGGTGGTAGCTCGCCGTTGTGTTGGTTTGCCAAGGTCAACATGGTCAATAAGCTTGTAAATGGCATTCTTGACCACACTGTCTAGATCATATCGTCGTTGCAACGGTTCCGTCATTGCGGACGTTGCAACACAAAGCTCATCCTTGTTTGTTGCTTGAATGATATCGAGTCGATGATCGAGCATACTCTGTTGCTCAGGAAATACTAAGGCCAAAGCAGTCATGGCACGCTGAGTATCGGTGATGAAGGGATCCTGTGGCTCAGAGACACGCTTCTCCTCACCGACACGCATCGACAAGCCCTCATCCTCTACATTGCCTGGTGTGGACGAGACATCACTTCCCGTGACAAGCTCCAACAGTGCCCACGCTCGCTTACTGGATGTGGTTGAATGAACACTGGTGTTTTGTGCGCGGTTCGTGCTTGTCATGGGAGCCGGTGGACTTGGTATGCGTTGTTGTGAGGCTGGTAAAAGACATGATGCAAGTGTTTGCAAGTCAGTGGCAGACAAGTAGAACGTCGGTGTTGCTGCATCCGAAAATGTCTCCGCAGGGCGTAGAACCGGTGCATCGCCAACAACACGCGCAGTATCGTCTGAGCGTTGAGCGAAGAAGCGTGCTGTGATGGACAAGTAGTGTGTATCCATTTCAGCAGCACCCGTCGGACGCACAGTATGTTGAGCGACACGCGGTGTGACGGGTGAGCAGAAGCCAAGGATGCGTTGATGGAGAACTTCAAGTATTGATTGACGTTGCATAGAACTGATGTAGTAATCATGTAGGAGATGAGCAGACTGTTGTTAGCATATGTATATCTCTCATGAGCAACCTTACCTCTGGCGTCTTGAGGATACGGCCTAGGAAGTGACCAAAGTACCATTCTTGGACAATGAATGTCTCTGCCATAGCACGCTGAGAATCCGGCAGTTGCCTCATGACGAGTCTTGCAAGATGTAAAGCACCAGCAGGGATCCCTGCATCATCATCTCCATCGAGTAAGCGAAAGACATCACGCACGGCAATGGCAAAGAACTCTTCTTCTGCTTCATCGCGTTTGCTGTACAAGTGGAAGAAGCGTTGCTGATTAGCACGCTGATGAGCAGCATGTCGTGCTTCTTGTCGATGTAGCAATTTGGTGCCTGACTGAAGCAGTGACATGAGTAGCAGTTCAAAAGAGTTGTGCGCTTCCCAGCCGTATGCATCAGCGAATTGATTCATGATGGCAAGACAAAGTCGACCATGAGCCGCTGAGCTTTGCTGCAGGAGTGACGCTAGTAACGAGGCGCCAAGATTGAAGCGCGCTGCATCTTCACTGGCGAATGCGCCAGGTTGAGCAAAGACGCCAAATAGCAATAGAAACAGTGCATCGCGGCGTGCGGGAGGCTGCGTAGCATCTTGTGCCTTGTATGGTTCTCGTAGCGACGCTGTAGATAGGGTCTCGAGAGACGATGTGAGTAAATTCATAGCAGCAGGTGTGGACGCAGCGATACACTGTGCAACCCATAAAGGTTGATTGCGAATCTTTAGCAAGAAGTGCAGTAACGCAGACTGAGATACACTGTCGAGCTTCAACAGCCAGGACGCATCGTCTGTGCGATCTCTGCTTTCGACGCGATCAATGAGCGCGTCTGCCTCTGTCATAAGCGCCGCGTATTGGTCTGCGAATTCGCGCTTTGCATCAACACGTATGTAGTCTGATAGCAAACGATGCGCAGATTGCATGCGCACAGAAAGACGCGTGAGGAGCGCGAGTCCCTGGCTGTGGTGATGCAGGTCTGACGAGCGCGCATGCAGCGTATGCTCTTGGAATCTGCGTCTTCGCACTTTTTTGGCGAGCTGATGAATGCTGCACGGATTAGGTGATTCCATGGGAGATATGGATACTGCGTGAGGTAAGGGAGATTATTGATGCGTCATGTAGGCATACGTGTGACTGCAGCTGGTCGTCGTTGTCGTTGTCGTCGTCGTCATGGCGTCACCTAGGCGCGAGTAGGGAGGGATGTCTTGCTTGCTTCTTTGTTTGTGTGCTGCGATGCGACGCGATGGAGGAGAGTGCAGCTACTTGTATAGATGTAGATGCTAGTGTTAGGAATCAGGATATGGATGAAGCTGGGGATGCCGTTGGATGCAGTCTGGCCGTTGTCTCAGGCGACGTCCAAGGAGGGAAGCGATATGAAGGGAGGAATGTGAAGACGGTCTGACCGTGTACTGTGTACAGTGTGTACAGTGTATCACTGTATAAAGACTATGAGAGAGACTTTGGAGGACACTGGATGGGATATGAGTAACTGTGGCACGATGTTACGGATTGACCCGGGTAACGTTTATCGCCATTGCCTGTGTCTGACCGCGAATGTTACAGGAGGCAGGAGCAGACTGCTACTGGCAGTCTCATGCCACTCTGTACCTCCCTACCACTGAGTATCTGTGTAGACACTGCAGACTGATCACTGAGCCTGGTCTACAGTCCAGTATCTACCTACACGGCTACACCTTGGACTGTTGGACAACCTTGCTCCGTTCTTCGCGACATTCCGCGGTAAATAATAAACAAATCGTGCGACAACGAACAGATGAGCCATGAGCATATCCGGCGCACAGACTGCAGCATTCGTTTCGCATGTGATTGTCATTCCAGATGACCAACTGGCAACTGACCAGACTCGTGATACTCCATGACTGACGACTCACGACTGACAACTCACCTCACGAACCACAACTTCCACAAGCATGTAGGTTGATGATGTAATTGTAAGACGGGACGGCCGCCCGCAGACCAGTAATCTAAGATGAAGCCTGGTCGGTCGTCTCTCACAAACCCGTTTATGTATGCGCAATCGCAGCGCAATGGACATATGGTAATGAGATTGATAAGACTGATGAGCCGATGACACGTTGACACTACGAATGACTCGGAATGAGAGCCTTTGCTGGGTCATTGACGGCATTCTCGCGTGAGCATGTAAATGCTTGTTGTGCAGATAGTACACAACGACATCGACAGTCACAGATCATGTGCGTGAGTTTTCGTTACCCAATCTGGGCCAATCATCAGCAACATGATGTAACGCGAGCCATATATACGTGCACATATACATGCACTTGCCCAACACCAACAGACAGAGAAGCAGACGCATAAGCAGAAAGCAACGGCTTTGCAACGTACTGCAAAGCCTCGCATGAACAAGTCAGATACCGTTGTAGTCTTAATTACGCAGATCAAGGAAGTACTCGAGAGTACCGTCCTAATTCTCCGAAAGTCTGTCATCAGTGGTCATGCGGACGATAGACGTCTGCTTCTCTGTCTGCTGGTTCCGGTCATGACTAGTATTGACTACCCTTTAGCTGTGTAGTCAAGGGGAACAGAGACTGCAGCTGAAGCCTTGACTAAATTGTTTGTCGCGTCCTTCTCCATCTCACGCTTTTTTTGTTTGGTTACTGGCCACGTCAGATAGAAAACAGTTGCAGCAGAGACTCCTTCCCTTGTCTATTGCAGAGAAACCAGTCAAGATGCAACTAGTCACGCTCATTACAGCACTGTTCATTACTGCAGCATCTGCTCAATTCCAGTTCTTCGACAGCATGTTTGGCGGACACGGCCATCCACAACAGCAGCAACACCAGAAGCCAGTGCGTGGCCCTGACTGGTACAACGGCCTGGCACTCAACACTGAATGTGATGAAGGTGCCTATCTATGCCCTGGGACGATGGATTGTGTGGAAAAACCAGGACAGTGTCCGTGTCCGCATGATTTAGCACGCTGTGAGGTGGGTGCGCAGCGGGTGTGTGTCAGTAAGCAGGCGGGTGTGAAGGATGTGTGTGCGGCCATCAAGGGCTTTCATGAGACGCTGTAAGGCGGATGACCTATTGCAGCGACGCGATTAATGCGAGTGCTTCTTCGTTCTACCTTCATTATCACGCCAGTTTTGGCCTTGAGACTACTTTCTGGATGTGCTACACGCATGCACTTGCAATCACGCGCTGTCCAGTATTGCTATTTCTACGACTAATACCTACACGACCCTAGAGTCTGTTCAGAGTCTTCACTGAGTCTTCACTGAGCCTTCCACTTCTCTTGTCTTTCGCGCTTCGGCTTCTTCCGAACTTTTTTATTTCGCACAACGCCGCATCAGCTCACCAGCGACATGAACCCTTGCTGCTCTTCCAGTCACTGTTCTACTCATTGCTAGCATCTCTAGCATCATCATTACATCGGCAGTATGTCTGGCCCTGAGGAGGATATCCGGGCCTCTGACAAGGAAGCTGCGACACAGACAGTTGCTGCCTATCCAGAAAATTCAACCTATCCCGAAGGCGGTTATGGTTGGATTTGTGTATTAGGATCTGCACTCATCTTCTTCAATGGCTGGGGCTTCAGTAATGCATTTGGCGTCTTTCAAACCTACTACGAAATACAATTCCCTGACTCTTCAGCGTCTGTGATTGCATTGATTGGATCTCTGCAAGCATGTCTGATTGAAGGCACAGGGATGCTCGTTGGCGTCTTTGTGGACCGGTATGGTATGCGGCCTGTCATGTTGGTAGGCGCAATACTCCAAGTCGGTGCACTCCTTGCCGCCTCCTTCAGCACAAAAATCTGGCACCTCTATCTCTCCCAAGGTGTCATGTACGGTCTCGGCGCAGGAGCCTTGTATATCGTTGCAGTCAGCGTACCTGGACAATGGTTCCATAAGCGGAAAGCAACAGCATACGGCATCTTGTATACCTCGTCTGGTCTTGGCGGCGTCCTGTGGCCGATTATTCTTACGCAACTGTTTGGTAAAGTTGGTTTTGGCTGGACGATGCGCATCAGCATGTTCATCACACTCGTTCAAGTAGTCATTGGTTGTCTCTTGTTACGTGAGCGGCCGCTCTCACAACCTTCTGCAGATGCAGATGAAAGGTCTGGTCATGCGCAAGAACCCCGCGTGGAAGTGCAAGACGTCAACATCTACAAAAGCAAAACCCTCTGGTACTGTGCAGCAGGCTACTTCATCCTCAGCATTGGTATGCTCTCTCCCATGTTTTATATCGGGACGTTTGCAAAAGTCAATGGCATGTCGGATCATCTTTCGTTCTACCTCCTCTCCATGCTCAATACAGCGAGTATCCCTGGTCGAACGATTTGCGGATGGCTCGCAGACCGTTATGGCCGTATGAACGCCCTCTGTGTCTCCATCTTTGCTGCAGCGCTCGTTCAACTCATCATGTGGAGCACTATCCGGACCAATGCAGAGATCATCTTGTTTAGTTGTTTCTATGGCTTCTCTTTTGGTGGCCTCATCAGTCTCATGCCGGCTGTCACTGCCCAAGTCTGCGGCCAACAAAAACTCGCCTCCAAGTTTGGTGTTGTGAGTGCTTTAGGCGGTGCCGGGACATTGGTCGGTGCACCCATTGCTGCACTCTTCATTGGCGACTCGCCGGAGAGTTACTTGGGATGTATTTTGTTCAGTGGGTTTTGCATGTTGTTGGCGACTGCGTGGTATACAGGCCTGCGATTCTATACCGACAGACGGATCTTTGTCGTTCTCTAATTCAATATATCTAATCACCAAGCGTAGCATTTCTAGCATTCATCTGTATCTCTTCCTCATCCTCTGCTCTCTGGTTGCTGCTGAGTCTTGTCCCTGAATCCCCAAATTTCAAATTTCGTCGTCATAAACCACTTCAGGACAACAGCCGTGCCGACACAGGCCCTCTCAAAGTACACTTGCTGTAGCAACTGCGAGAGATATGGCCTCAATTCTTCCACCTCAGCCATCTACAACCCGCGCATCACCTACAAAATTGGCATTTGACCCCAAAAGCGGTCGTATCGCCTATGCGTCGAACAAATCTGTGTTTATACGCGACTTGGAAGACCCTGCACAGTGTATGCAGTATGTCGGACATGTACATCCTGTCCAGGTGGCTCGCTTCAGTCCAAGTGGCTTTTACGTCGCAAGTGGTGATGTCTCTGGGCTCGTCAAAGTCTGGGATGCAGTCGGCGAAGAGCACATCCCCAAAAATGAGGTGAAACCCATTCAACGCATCACAGATCTCGCTTGGGACGGAGATTCTGCACGCATCATCGCTGTGGGTGAAGGAAGGGAACGATTCGGTCATGCATTTACCATGGATTCAGGGAATACAGTCGGTGAAATTACCGGCCATTCAGGTGTCATCAATGCTGTGTCTATTCGGCAACAACGTCCATTTCGTGCAGCCACAGCAGGCGATGATGGTCTTGTTGTGTTTTACCATGGTACACCTTACAAATACAACAAGACACTGCGTCAGCATACCAAATTTGTGCTGGATGTCGCCTTCTCGCCAGACGGTGCAACCCTCGTGTCTGTCGGCGCTGATGCCAAGATCTGCTTGTATGATGGCAAGACGGGCGATGTCATCGATACTACTTGGTCAGAATCGCATACAGGCTCAATCTTTGCCGTGTCATGGGACCCAACCTCCACGTTTCTCTTGACGAGCAGCGCCGATCAATCATGTAAGGTATGGGAGGCCAAGACGGGAAAGCTCGTGCAATCTTGGGATTTGAAGGAAACAGATGCCCTCAATCCAGCAGATGGACAGCAGGTGGGTAATGTATGGACGCCGAAGCACATTGTTTCGTTGTCACTATCGGGAACTTTGAATTACTTGTCTCTTGACAGCGAGACACCTTTACAACGCATCGCTGGCCATCAAAAGGCAATCACAGCACTGGCCATCTCGCCAGATGGTGCACAGCTCTACACAGGCTCTTACGATGCTACAAACTACATCTGGCAACTCTCTGACGCATCATCAAAACGCATTACACAAAATGCCCATACCAACCAGGTTTCTGCATTGATCGTTTCAGATTCGACCGTTCTCTCGCTCGGTCTTGATGATTCTGTCCGTGTGCTGAAGACAGCCACAGGCACCTTTTCTCGAGTCTTGTCAACGACCTCAAAGCCTATTGGAGCGGGCCTTGTGGGCCAAGACATGGTGATTGCCACTTCGACTGAGCTCTACCTTGTTGGTACAGGCTCGGACAGCAAAGTTGGACCCATCTCAATTGACGCCACTGCAGCAGCTGTTAGCAAACATGGCTACGTTGCGATTGGTGATGAAGCAGGCAATGTCAAACTCTACACACTTGATGGACAAGCCTTCAAGCTTGCCCAAGACCTGCAAGCCTGCTGTCGTACAGGCATCACAACGATGACATGGACGCCATCTGCTGATAAAGTGATCATTGGTGATGCAGCGGGTAAGATTCTTGTGTTGGATGGCACGTCTGGTGCTGTGCTGACATCACGCTGGTCGAATCACACAGCGCGTATTCAAGCACTTTCAGTCTCAAAGGATGGCAAGAAGGTCGTTTCTGCGTCACTTGATGCAAGTCTCTTTGTTTGGTCCCTTGAGAACTTTGTCAAGAAGAAGCAGATTCGTCATGCGCATCAAGGTGGCGCGACGGGATGTGTATTCAAAGACGATGCAGGCACAACAGTCGTCAGTGTCGGTGCAGATGGCGCCATCAAACAATGGCCAGACATGACTTTCTGAATGAATGGGGGAGATGCTATGCTAAATACGAAGATGACGATGTTGATCATGGATCAAAATTTGCCACGCCGACGACGCGTCTGGACGATCCGCTCCTGTTGGCGAATCTTGCGCTTCTGCAAGGTATCATCCATATCCTCAAACTTTGTTGGTTGTTTTGGTTTTGCTGCTTCCTGATCGCGTGCTTTTTGTGCAGCAGCTTCTGCTTTGTCGTTGATGCTCATTTTCAGATCCTTGACGCCTTGTACAGTTTCATTGAAGTTCTTCCAGAATCCACCCTCAAGCCGTTTTGCTGCACCCGCGATACCGGGCGCTGCAGGGGTCGATGGAGCCGATGCAACATCAGTCTTGAGGACTTTTGCAGGAAGTGGAGGAAGATTGAGCTTGCTTCGAATGCCCTCATTCCTAAAGGCAAATCCTTGGCAAAGAGAAAAGACCGAGTTGGTAAACCAGTAACCAAAGATGGCAGCGGGAAAATTCCATGTGAAGAGCGGCATAAGCATCATCATACCACGGAATAAGGTCTTGATAATCGGATTCATCTGTGTGCCTTGCGACGAACCAACTTCAGCACCAATCTCGAAATTGATGAGCGTCAATGCGGCCGTTGCAACAGGCAGAATGTGTGTCGGATCGGCGGCCGTCAAATCCTGGAACCAAAAGAGACCGCCAACCTCCATACCGGGCACAGGTAAGGCAACCATCTTGTTGAGTGCCATGTAAAAGAAAATAAAGACGGGCATCTGTACAAAAACAGGGATGATGGCCATCAGTGGGTTGACGCCGTGCTCCTTGAACAAGTTTTGTACAGTCATTTGAGCGCGTGCAGCCTCCATCTTGTCGCCTTCTTTGGTGGCTTTTGTCAATTTGGCCATCTCCTCCTTGACTTGTGGATTGATGAGTGCAAGCTTGGATGTATTCCGAATAGACCGCAGGAGCAGCGGAAATAAGCTGATGCGAATCATCAAGGTCGCAGCAGCAATACTCGCAACCCATGCGAATCCTGTGCTGACATGCACAAATTCTAGCAGCTGCTGCAAGATACCTGGTGCTGTGTACCACTTGGCCAAGCCCAGCTCTTGCAATGTGCCAATCGAGTGAAGCGCTTGCTGAGCAGCTTCAGTAGTAAATGGCGGCGGCTGTGCAAGCAAGTCTTCAGGAATATTGGCTAGCGGAGTCGTTGCGTCGGGTCCATTAGGCAATATCGTATGCGCATCCGGCGCAACTGCTGGCTTTGTACTGTTATGCCGTACAAAGGGCGAACAGGCCGGCATGAAGGACCGCACGAGCACGGTACGATGCGCATATTGGTGTATTGAACGCAGATAATCGGGCCTCGGTGCCGGGCCTCTACCCGGGCCTCTACGATTTGCCTGACGCCTGGTGTTAGAGATAGTCTAGTGGAGATGGTCATACAGCGAAGCGGCCAACCTCCGTCCCAGCATGGATGTTCCTATGAGAGTCAAATTTGAAAGGTTGAAACTTGAAAGTGAGCTGCAGCTGGTTGTTGGAACCTAAACCCAAATGGGCCAAATCTCACAGCGACACTGCAGCCGCAGTCCAGCAGCAGGCCTTGGACAGATGAGATCATGCTGAAGGTATTGTTGGAGGCGCAGTTGCCTCAGGGCATAGAAGTAGCGTTCAACTATCTCAAAGGCGCCCTGCCGCCGAGGACGCCGTCCAAGAAAAAGCTCAAGCAGCCACTGCCCGAGACGCAGTTCCTGACGGTCTACGAGGCTGGCTTGCTCATCCTGGCACTTGAGGTGCTCGTCTATAAAGCTAAAGACCTGACAACAATCTATATTTCCAAAGCAGACTCGACTGGCTGCCACTCAAAGGGAGTGTCTTTGTCAACACTGACTTTGTGCTTTCTGAAACAGCTTCTCGCTCAACAGATTGGCAAGGTCAGGCTGGTCCTGTTTGCACGCTCGCAACCGCAATACTTGTTTCCTGGCTCTTCAGAAAATGAGAGCAAGCATCTCCTCGGAGATCGAGAGCTAGTGCACTGGTGGGTTGGCATCCTAGAGCGATTGCGAGGCATTTCAAAAGGCGCAACTGCTTGCATCATTGTGCCTGGTTCAGACGACCAAGAAATTGAGCGAACATACCTAGCAGAGGAAAAGGCCGGTTGGCGTGTTGGCTTCACAGATCCCCCAAAGGCCCTCGCCAAGGATGTGCTTTTACGCTTCCCGGACGATCCCAAGGCGCGCTTCCTTGATCAGCTATTGCTCGACAAGGCAATTGACACCACCTCCCTTGCTCAATTCTGGGAGCTCATGGCTTACCGACAGGAAATGTCATCCGGACGTTCCATCGCGTTCCTGCAACTGGATGCCATTTCAGAGTATCCGGTAGATTCAAGTGTGCCATCATGGGATTTTCTCGACTTGTCAGACAAAAAGTTGGCGATGCTCCGGGATGAGCTTGGCGCTCAAACATTCACGAGCAGAGAAGAGACTTTGTTGGCATCGGAGCGGTGGTTGAGATTGGTTCCTGCGTCAACTGATGGCGATGCGAAGCCTGTCTGCGTTTTTGGACGCGCCACGCTCAAGACTGGAGCGAAAGCTGATGGCAAGACTATCAATGCTTCAAAGACGTCTGAGATGCACAAAAGGCCAGCGTCAGACACCCAGCCTAATATTCTTGTGCCGCGAAAGAGACAACGCCCGAAGCCTTGAGTTGATCTTGACTCGAGCTCTCTTCCGGCAAGATCAGTTACTTTTCAAGCTCAACATCGTCAGGCTTGATCTTGGGCTGTGCATCAAACGGCCCAGAAACGCTGTTGATACTGCTTCGAGTTTTGGTCCACATGCGGCCTAACATCGGATATGTGCTGAAGGCCGTCAGATTTTCAAATTCGCCAAAATTCACCGCTTCGGAGTCATCTGGCTTTTATCTTTGCTATGCTACAAGTTGATTGATCTATGGTTTGCTAAGGACAATGTGGCGCAAGTATATGTCAGTGGCGGACATAGTGCTTTCACAACTTCGATACTTATGGAAGCATGGCTCATGTGCATAGTCACATCCCCAGGAAGCGAATGGCCGGAGAGACCAACAAACAACAAACGCGTTGTATTGTACCTAAGGCTCATTAAATCGTGTATCCAATGAGATGGAGAATGAGAGAACATCTTGCAGTTCTACCACCGTGCCGTTCATGCAGTATTGTGCCTTACAGCGACGCCGCCTGCGACGGTCAAGGAAGCTTGCATAGACAGCTACGTTGTTGAAGGGCGCCCACGGCCTTTTATCACCCCTTGTGGTCCGCAAGAGTCGAGGCTACATCGGTTGGTCGTCCCTGAAACTCTTCGCTTGAATCCTCGTGCCGCTGGCCCGCTTCTCTCTCTCTCAAGATGCTAACCAGGGGTCATAAAGTTGAGGAACCAATCCTTGCAGGCCGTCCTCCAGACCATGAGCACAAATTGAGCACAAACGAAAGTGGCCTTGCGCCAGCCTATCAGGTACAATCTCTGCATGTGCAAATGAACTGGGCAGTCACTCCAGTACACTCCCAGCAGACGAAAATGCGATCGCCCCTCGAAACGCAAAGCAAGCAGAAGTTGGCACGCTAGCAAGTTCGCTTTTGTCCAAGTCTAAGACTCAGCACAGCAGATGTTCTTCTATCGAAATGGCACTCTTTTCCCGCAGCGCAAATGGATCAACGACGTCTGCAAGCTTTTGCTTTGCATCTTGTTGCTGGCATGTTTGACGTTCAGTGTTTTGAGCCTGCAGCAGCTGAAACAGCGATTCGCTGCTTCATCCATGACGGCACCAATCTCTGGATCCAAGTTGCAGTCGCAGTCGCAGCTGGAGAGGGAGTCGGCTTCTGTGTTTCAAGAAATTACTTTCGAAGCAGCGAAGGCCGAGTTTCCCACTGAGGCATGGGATTCAATCATGGAAGTTCATCATCTTATCAACCTGTCTTCATCGGCATCGGTTCGTTACGGGCAACACAGTAGCAATTCCATCTTGCCTGTGATACGAAAGCGAGACACCCATGTGCCAGACATGTCTTGTGCTGAAGGTATCTTCGGTGGTGCCTGGTGTGCTCGACTTGTCAATCCCGCGTTCCCTGGGATCCGGCCCGATCGACGTGAATATATTGTCTTGTGCGGAGCCGTTGGTTCTAATAGATTTTGCGAAGCTGACCAGGTCTGTGTCACTATAGACGCTGCCGCTGGCCTTCCGCGTCATCAAACAACAGTAGTGTGCGAGGACATTCCAGAGATCGATGATGTTGGCAGTGACGAAGATGTGACAGTTTACACCGGGAGAACTCATACCAAGGCGAGCGCTCGTCAGATCGCAGGCACAAGTACGACAAAGGCGTCTATCAAATCCAACAAACGACAAAATGGTCGACACAGGGCGGTAGCTATTACCGCTTTCATGTTGAGCAAGGTTTTCCGTCTCTCGTGTCTCTCATACTGATACATCAGCCGCTAACAAGCCTTTCGAAGCAAGCCAGCCTCGATGGCTTGTGCAGCCCAAACTTCAGTCAATCACATGCGCGCTCGAGAAAACAGGAGAGAAGCTTTGCGAGACGGATGTAAGCAGCTCATCTAAGAATCCATACACCTGCGAGTCCACCAACTTTCACATTATTGAGGAAACCGCACAAATTGACTGCTCGTTCAAGCTCGCCGCTACCCAGGTTGCTCTCTTCGTCTACGTTGTTGTCTGGCGCGACTCGATTGCAAAGAGCATCGTTGGATAAGAATCATGCATCCTTTGCGGTTTGATCAAGTGCTCCATTTGCAAAAACACTGCTTCGCGCTACTCGTCATCGCTCTCCAGACTTCTGTGAAGCGCCCAAGCCATACCTTTCTTAATCTGTTTCAATCTGAACAGCTTCAGAACAGTCTCAAGAATATTGTAGCGCGCCTTTGTGTTGTCATTCACCACGTGCACTTCCTATAGCATTACTACCAGTTCTTTCCTTAGCGCTAGCACTGCACACGCACGCTCAAGATTCTATAGCTGAGAGTCTTCCCACCAGGATCTACACGGCTGACGGTTCTGGCCACAACGGCCAAATACGTATGGTTCCAGGGGAAGTCTCGCAAACTCGAATCTAGTGGCAAATGAACACATGCTAACAGCCAACTGAAAGGGCTATTTCTGTAATGGAGGGCGAACAGGACAGGACGAATGCTTGTGCTGAAGACAGGACTTGGGCGAGATGTAGGTGACAAGAATAGAAATTGTAAACTAAGGAACAAGACAGCGGAAGGCTGCCTACTTATGTCTACCAGGTACCAGCATGAGAGCGGATTGCGATGATTGCGATGGAGCCCACGGGAGCCGACTCTCAGCAACAGTGAAAGAAGAGGGAAACCGAGATTGCATGAGCCCAGTGGATATGTCCGAGCTGCAAGATAAGGAAGAGGCAGAACAAGGGACGACGTGGTGGACGTCGTCGACGAGTAAGAGAGCGAGTAAGGACAACGTGATAGAGCGTTAACAGAGACGAAGACGCTAGGCACGGGACGATAGGCAACGTGCTGAGGTGATAAGCGTCGTAGAAGGGCGGAAGGTAGAAGAGCCGCGGGAGAGTCGGATGCGAGGTTCAAGGCAGCGTGTTCGTTACAATTTCGTCGGAAAGACAATTGAAGACTGTTAGATAAAATTTTATAAATGAGCTTCGAGATTCTGCGGGATTCGAAGTTGGGTCCAGGAGGTGTCTCCTGACGAGCACTGACTCCTGAATGAGGCCTTGGGTTCGGGGTTTCAAGAGCTGCAGCGGTGTCCTCTAGGGACTAGTCACTTTTGGCTCAACGGGAATGCGATCAAAGACAACTCCTGACTTGTAATTCCTGCCAAGGTCAAGAAGTGATATGTTAGATGTCTTAGAAACCGTTATTATACTTCTTTAGGAGAGATCTAGAGCAGATCATCCCTCTGCGCTCACATATACTCTTGAACACTCAATTGTCCTGTACACTGATCTCATTTGGTAATTCTCACTCAAGCCCCGGTCACAGACCACGTCACGAGATGTAAGCCAACACAAGTACACACTCCACTTTGTTGGAAATCATCAGGTCCGAGTAGTCGTAGTAGCTCTTGAAGACCAATGAGCCAATTGTGGTGCAAAACTGCAGTATCCTTTTGCCTCCAGGAGCCTCGGTCATGGCATGTCTCCGTACAGCAATTCCTGCTTTGAATCGTTCAATAAATCCATCGCCCTACAAGAGCTTTTTCTCTGGGGAGCGAGTGCGCGTGAATTTGCAGGGGCATGCGGGAATTTGTGGGACTGGACGAGCACAGAATTATGGGGCCAAGTCCATGACCGGGCCTGAGCGTGAAGATGTGGTAACGATTGCAAACGATGACTAGGCACAGCAAGGAGTCAGAGTAGTGTTTCTTCGAGATCAAAATTGGACTGAAACGCTGTCTCGTGCAGCAAAGCTTGACTGGGTGATGTATCGCTTGAGAACTCCATGACATCAGACTGCTAGACCACGGCGCGAAGCTTGACGATAAAAAGAATGATCGCACCGCTGCGATGTAGACTTACCACTTGTGTTGCCGACCGAAAAGTCGTCAGTATGTCAAGCAAATGCAGACAGACCTCGCAAGCCCAGCGCAAACCTTAGTCCTGTCGCCGCTGACGGCATATGCGATCCAACCGCGACCAGTGTCGACATGCATCGACCCGATTAGAATCGCGATGCTCGCAAGGGGTATCAGCTCTTCATGTCCTTGGTGCTGAATACTCGTGCACTAGCCTCGCACCGGGACGTTGTGCGCCGCTCGCGTGTTGCTCGCTTCGATGTGTGTTCTTGCAGTAACCACATCTCTCTCATCACTAAAGCGCCTGTCGAAGCAAGCCAGCATCGATGGCTTGTGCAGCCCAAACTTCAGTCAATCACATGCGCAGTCGAAAAGAAAGGAGAGAAGCTTTGTGAGACGGATGTAAGCAGCACATCCATGAATCCTTACACCTGTGAGTCCACCAAGTTTCACAATATTGAAGAAACCTCACCAACTCACTGCTCGTTTGAGCTTGCAGCTACACAAATCACTCTCTCTGTCTACGTTGTCATCTGGCGCGACTCGATTGTAAAGAGCATCGTTTTCTGAAATTCATGCGCCCTTTGCGATCTGCTGCAGCTGATCAAGTGCTGTAGTCATAAAATCACTGCTTCACACTTGCCATCGCTCTGCCAACTTTTCCGAGCGCCTGAGATATATACCTCCCAGCCATTTTCGAAACTTTGAGCAGCATAGGACTATCCCAAGAATGGTGTAACGCACCGACATGTTGCCATACACTATTTCCTACATTACCCTCACCATCTCATTCGCTATACGAACACACTCTTGCAAACGCACATTCCTGCAGCCGAGAGTCATTTGACACAGCTTCCCATTCTAGCCAAATTAGCCAAATACGAACAAGACCAAGGGGTAAGAACTAATTTTGCCTCCCAAGCGACAAACAAGCAGGCTATTGGCCAATAAGATTGGGCTCTTTGATGAAGGACAAGTGAAACTTGACGATGGAGATACATTGAAGACCAATCCTGTTGCGGGCAAAATGTGACGGGACAATTCGCACGGTAGACCCCGTCGGAAGAGAAGCAGGCAAAAGATGCCACGTCAAACCAATGCCGTGTCCTGTTCGATACCCAGACATCACAACGAAATGAAGGCCATTCGAGTTGGAAGTCTGTTGCCCATGTGCATCGGCTACAAGGTCATCTGTAAGATTTTGTTTTGCATGCTGTTATGCATTGCCTTTGGCACTCTGTATTTGGAACTCGGGCAGCGTTATGCAACTTCGTCCACGGTAGAAACACCATTTGCAACAAGTTCACAGTTGTACTCCCATCAAGTGCCTCCCTCCACCTTTCAGGAACTGTCGATCGAAGAAGCGATGGAGCTTCTACCGCCTGATGCATTGAATGCCGTTGTTCAAGCTTTTGGACCAGCCAACGACTCTTCGTTCTTTCCGATGCGAGCATTCAACCACAGCATCGATGTTCATTTGCCTGTTCTGCAAAAGCGAAATCTGAGAATTCCTGATTTCCAGTGTTGGGAACATGATACGCCGTTGCAAGTCAGTCGTGCGTGGTGCGTTCCCGTCCGGCCGCGAGATTACATTTTAGAGTGCGTTGGGGATGGGGTCGGGATACGCCGTGACTCATGCTTCCAAGGCGAAGTATGCATCGAGAACCACGACCCGGACATGGAAAATAACCAGGGGATCGCATGTCTGTCGAACTCTGGCGAAGTGGAAGACGCAAGAGATGATGAAGATATCACCGCAAAACACTCCACTACGCATTACATGAAGCACCAGCAACGTGTCGAGGGATCAAGTACGAAAAGTGTGAGTATAAGGACAAAAGGCAGGAAATCATCAGTTCCGAGGCGTGCGCGACATGCAGTCTTGACTGCTTTCCTTCTGAGTAAGTGATCATGCGTGTGATCAACCCGTCACTTTGTTTCGTGTAGCTAACGAAGCAGCCTATCACAAACCTGTCGAAGTCTCCCAGCAGCAGTGGCTTGTGTTGCCTGGAGTGCAGCCGATCACATGCAAACTCGAGGAGACTGGCGAAAAGCTTTGCGAAACAGATTCGAGCAGCACATCCAAGGACAAGTTTCATTGTACGTCCACCAAGGTGCACGATATCGAGCCAAATTCTTTGATTGGCTGCACTTTTGAACTTGCAGCCACTCAGATTGCCATCTTTGTTTCCGTCCTTGTTTGGCGTGACCCAGTTTCGAAGACATTGGTAGGATGATGATAGCAACTCTGGCCAAGTCTGGCGCCTTATCAGGGTTGCCACGAGAGTCCAAGAAGCCCAACAGCTGGTAGCTTTAGTAGCTGAGCAAGTAAGCCATGCAATTGACGAGCTGTCCACCTGTGCATAAGTATGGGCCTTGGCCGATGTGAATTTGCGACGTTGCCATATCCTTGTGCGCAGATTACGGCAACCTCTATTAGGCTTCACTGGTGCCTGACCAGACTACGCTGGTATTGTGGAAGACTGCTCAGTGCTTTGGAACCACATTGCTCTCTGACATCCTGGACAGAACAGCTTTCCTCTCGCTGACGACTCTGGCATAAACAAGCTTGAGTGATCTTACTTGTTCAGCGAGATGCAGCCTAGCACTGGCCTTTGAATCCGTGAACGCCAAGGATGTCCTCAATCATTTTCTCCGAGTACTGCCTAGGGAGAATTTCTCTCATTGTGTATCTCTGACCAAAGATGCTCAAGAGAGACCTGATCCATCAGGAAGCAACACTTTGCCAATAGCTCTCGCGAGACCACCTTGACTCCTCTATCGATACCCAACACCAGAGATGGCATCGTGATGACTCATTGCAGCCTGTAGAGCGGGCCAAATTACACTCCTCGCTGATGGCGACTGATATTTTGGCTTGGAAGGCGGTAGTTGACCGTATGTATCCATGACATCCAGTTGCAGGCGGGTCGATACTCGAATGCCTCAGACAGACATTCACACTCTCAAGCATGTCTCTGATCGCAGCTCAATCCAACAGAGCTCGTCTGCCACTCTAGTTGAGGCTAGAGATCGAGTCTAGTGTTCTAAAGCTTCGTGGAGCTCTTCTTTTGCGTGAAGACTCCTGGAGCCTGAGTCAGTCGCGCTCTTAAGCTTCATAGACAACACAGTCGTCGTATGCCGAGAAGTCTTCCTGAGATCTGAATATAAATACAATCGTCTGCTTTTCAAGCTCGAGATCTCAAGATCAGCAAGAGTGTCAAGTGAGCCAACCAGACATGAGTACACAGGCAGTCCCGACTGATGCAGCGCTAGCGTTGGTTGCAGCGCTACAGACGCGCAAGCAAGGGTTGGCCGATCGACTGCATACAAGTCTGTTGTCTGTCCTTCGTACGACTGCAGCTGGACACGTCCCTTCAATCACGTTGACAAGGGCTTCCAAGGAAGAGACATACTTTGACCACGCCACCCAGTCTGTCCGACTTCGTACGGAGCGCCAGCAACGCGTCCTTACATTTGGCAAAAAAGAGACATTCAGTACGAGCCCTCAAGCAAGACGCGTCTGACAAGTCTAGCGCAGGTGATCTGTCTACTGGTGAGCATCTACGAAGGACTCGTACGCGATGTCAAAAGTACAAAGCGTGACCTGTACTACAGGAACGTGACACTCTTCAAGTCACAGAGCGTTGTGGATCGTCTCCTGAGCCAGCTTGAACTGACGTATGAGTGCGAGCGGCATGAGTTCAATGTCGTGGCATCTGCCAAAGGACTTTTGTTTGGTCCAGCAGTCATCACAATGACAGATGGGCAGGTCCTCGATCTCTCAAGCCAAGCGCGCAACATTGCTGATGTCGAACATTATGCTGCGATTGACTTGTCAAACATCGAGACAGTGCTTGTGGTGGAAAAAGACGCCGTCTTTCAGACACTGTGCCAATCAGTGAGCGCAGCGCCTGCCAGCCATCCTTGCAAGAACTGGCTCCTCCTGACTGCCAAGGGCTGTATGTGCTCGCTGCATAGATCGTCGCTGACGCACAGATCCCGATGTGAGCTCCAGACAGGCGCTGAAATTCATCGAAGCGAGCATCACCACTTCAACAGATGTCAGCATCCGAGCAATCCCGCTGTTGTGCCTCGTCGATTTGGATCCGCACGGCATTGAGATTCTTGCTACTTGGAAGTATGGCTCTGTGGCTCGAGCAGCACACTCGCTGCATCTTGCAGTGACGAGTCTGCGATGGCTTGGCGTCCATGTCGAGGAAACTGCTGATGTTGCTGCTCACATGCTGCCACTGACACCAGCAGACAATAGGAAGGCAGACGCATTGTTGTGCAGAGAATGGTGTACTGGATACATGCAAAGTCGAAATTGGCGACAACAAGTCATGCGCTTGAAGCAGCTCCAATTGAAGGCTGAGATCGAGATTCTGGCAGAGAAGCAAGATGGACTGCTTGGTACGCTGACGAACTGGGTTCAGTATGGCAACTGGCTGTGATAGGAGCTGCCTTTTTGCTCAATTCGACGTCAAGTCTTCGCCATACCGAAACAGCCTCTCGCCGTGTTTGATATCGGGCGAGCCTGATTCATAGTGCATGGCACCGGCAGATGTTCGAGCCATACCGGCAAACTCGCGATCTCGTCCAGAAGGAAGAGCACGGAGGTTTGTGATTTGATGAGCAGCATGCAAAAGTGTTTGTAGCAGGAATGCATGATCAGTCTGTCTCAGTGCATCATCTGCGTTGATGATGACAGTAATGTGCTTCGTTGCAGAGAGTGCTCGTACTGCAGTGACAATCTGTTGGGCAGAAGCGAGTTTCAGCGGCAAAAGCAAGTCTATGCCATGTAGCACAATGCGATTGGACGGCACAAGCTGCGAGTAGATGTCAGCCAATGTTTGGCCTGTAGCATCAATCAGCTTTGCCTTTGCGCTACTAGGAGCTAGTCTTGGGCGATTTTGCCAGTACACAATACAGTCTCCAGCTACCAATGTTGACGTTGCCAGGGTCACAGTCAGCAGATGCAGCGGCATGACAAAGCTATGGCCTTTGGCCTCTGGTCTCTGGGTAAGTCCCTGGCAAATGGTCGTCTTGATCTGGTCGTTGCTCGAAGCGTGCGACTTTTGCTATTTTTTGGAACTTCAGTCGCAACGAGCAAGCAGGTCAAGAACACCCGGACGCGACAGTCGGCCCTTCGTTCCAGAAGCATTCCCATATCTGCACAGCAAAGAAATCAGCTCATTGAACTATTAGCTCGTCTGCAGATGAAGAGTGACTTCAAATTTTCCAATTTGCTGGGTACAGTGTACAGCCGTGGCAATCTGCTCTTCACGCCCGATGGCAACAGCCTCCTCACGCCTGTAGGCAACAGAGTGACGCAATTCGATCTGGTCAACAACACGACATTCACATTTCCTTTTGAGACAAGGAAAAATATCGCTAGACTGGCATTATCGCCACAAGCGACGCTTCTTATCGCAATTGACGAAGATGGACATGCAGTACTCGTCAATTTTATCCGCAAGACCGTTTTGCATCACTTCAACTTCAAAGAGCGTGTTCGCGATATTCAATTTGCGCCAGATGGCCGGCATTTCGTGGTGGCTGTTGGACGGTTGTTGCAAGCTTGGCGTACTCCTCGCTTCTCAGATGATCGTGACTTTGCTCCCTTTGTTCGGCATCGTGTCTACACAGGACACTATGATGAGATCACAGCCATCACTTGGGCGAAAGATTCTCGCTTCTTCTTGACGGCATCTCAAGACCTGAGCGCGCGGATATACAGTCTTGATCCTGAAGAGGGTTTTTCGGCAACAGTATTAAGTGGACATCGCGATCATGTCGTTGGCTCATTCTTCTCGGCAGATCAAGAGACCATCTACACAGTCTCAAGAGATGGTGCACTATTTGTTTGGCAATACAGGCCGCTCTACAAGGCGAATGAAGAGTTGCCTAATCTCGAGGAACACACGAGTGATATTGACGATGATCGGAAACATCGATGGATCATTGTTGATCGGCACTACTTCCATCAGACTCCTGCAAAGCTCAAATGCTGTACATTCCATGCACGCAACAATTTATTGGTTGCTGGATTTTCCAATGGACTCTTTGGCATCTACGATCTCTCCAATGGCGGTTTTGCCATGATTCACAATCTGTCCATATCACAAAACGCTATCGACAATGTCACCATCAACGAGTCTGGCGAATGGTTGGCCTTTGGCGCTTCAAAGCTCGGCCAGCTGCTTGTCTGGGAATGGCAATCCGAATCATATATTCTCAAGCAGCAAGGACACTTTGATGCAATGAACGCTGTAACGTACTCGCCAGATGGTCAACGAGTCGTCACTGCTTCGGAGGATGGCAAAATCAAAGTCTGGGACATTCGGTCTGGTTTCTGTCTCGTCACCTTTGCAGACCATACTTCAGCCATCACTGACATCCACTTTGCAAAGAAGGGCAACGTCTTGTTCTCCTCTAGTCTAGACGGCTCCATCCGTGCATGGGATCTCGTTCGATATCGCAACTTTCGCACATTCACAGCACCGGAGCGTGTGCAATTCAGCTGTCTGGCTGTAGACCCTGCCGGCGAGATTTGCTGTGCTGGTTCAACGGATTCCGTTGACATTTACATGTGGTCTGTACAAACTGGACAACTCATTGATACGCTGTCTGCACATGAAGGACCTGTTTGCTCATTACATTTTTCTGGTGAGGGTGGTGTGCTTGCTTCTGGCTCTTGGGATAAGACTGTACGCATCTGGAATGTCTTTAGCCGCAAAGTGACAGTTGAACCATTGACGCTACAAACAGAGATTCAAACACTGGCCTTCCGTCCAGATGGAAAGGAGATTGCCGTTGCTACGCTTGATGGTCAGTTATCCTTCTGGGATGTGACTGAAGCAGATCAAAAGACAGTCATTGATGGACGACGTGATATCTCTGGCGGCAGGAAACCTGATGATCGCATGACGGCAGCCAACAATGCCAACTCAAAAAGTTTTCGCAGTTTATGCTATTCCTCTGATGGATCAGCCGTGTTGGCCGCTGGTAACAGCAAGTATATCTGCATCTATGATGTCGACTCGGGTGCACTCATCAAGAAATTCAGCGTCTCGAGTAACACTTCTTTGGTGGGAACGCAAGAAAAGCTTAATTCGCGCAACTTGACGGAAGCCGGACCGGCAGAGCTATTGGATGAGCGGGGTGACTTGTCGGATGACGAGGACAGACGACAAGAAACATTACCTGGGGCATCTCGCGGTGACTTGTCTATGCGCAAAGTACGGCCTGAGGTACGGACACGCGCTATTCAATTCTCGCCGACGGGAAGGGCATTTGCTGCTGCATCGACGGAGGGATTGTTGATTTACGCATTGGATGATGCATTTGCATTCGATCCGTTTGATTTGGACATCGAGGTCACGCCAGCCACGACGCGCGAGGCTCTCGAAAAGTCGGAGTACCTTAAGGCACTTGTCATGGCGTTTAGGCTCAATGAGACGTATCTGCTACAAAGTGTTTTTGAGGGTATTCCTCACAAGGACATTGAGCTGGTGGCACGCGACTTGCCCGTGGTCTACTTGACGCGCATGCTCAAATTCTTGGGCAGCGCCGATGAATCACCGCATCTCGAGTTTCGTTTGCGTTGGATCGAAGCGCTCTTGACGAGTCATGGACGTGTAGTGCGGCAGCAATCGAGTTCGTTTGCAGCAGAACTACGCAGCCTCGCCAAGACTGTTGTACGCATTGAGAAGGATTTGGTGGAAGTGGCAGACATGAACAAGTATGCACTCGATTACATCTTGAGTCGGCGAAGTATTGCCAAGACGGAAGACACGGAAATGGAGGAGGCATTTACTGGTTTTGATTAGATGCTGGAGCATGTCCCAAGTAGCGCAACACATAGCCTGCATCAACACTTCCTTCTGCTGGTTTTCGTTCCTTGCCGTACTCTGCGAGTTGCTGCTTTACTTTTGTGACGAGCTCAGAACGCTGCTGGACAGAAGGCACGGTCGCTCCACGTTTCCGCTTGACGCCAATGGAGACATCCACCTTGTTGCCCTTTTTGAGAGCCTGTAAGCCAGAATCCAATTTATGTTCTAAATCGTGATCCGTGACGTTCCAACTCAAATTGACCTCTTTCGTCACTTGAGCAGGGTTGGAGGTGCCCTTCTTGGCGCGTTTCGTGGCATAGGCCTTTGTCTCTGCCTCTTTCAAGGCATCCAAGGCAAAGAGACGGCACGTAGGTATAGCCTGAGACGGTGTCATGTTGACGAGCGAGTGCGTCGCGGCATCATAGGCTCTTCTTACTTGAGACAAGGACACAATACCCTGGAACTGTCCCTCTGCATTGACAAACCGGATTTGGCTAGCAGTGATATCTCTGTCTCGAGGCGCTTTAGTATTTGTAGCATAGGTTCGAGCACCAAGCAAGGCTCTGGGCCTGAGCGAGGCTCTACACAGGGAGCATCTAGCATTGAAAGCAGCGAGCATAACAGTTATATGGTGAAGCAATAGCTGGTCGAGTCCTTGCTTCCCGAGCTGAGTTGTCGTCGTTGCCTTCTCACGCAATTTTTGGTTCTCAACGCGACGCGACACATTCGACCCGGGTATACTTGACAAGTTTTGTTCATTCTGCAGTGTTCGACTTAGCTACTGAGAAGGTCTCCATGGCAAGATGACACAGAGCCAGCAGAGCTTTTCGCTGCCGTCTGCGGACAAGCAAAGACTTCAGCTGGCGGCCGACGGCCAATTTGATGCTTCATTAAAAGGCGACCGAGAGACTCTAGCGCCTAAAGGGCCTCAAGGCTTTGCAGTCCCGGCCAGTCGACCGAATACAGCTGGACTGAGTCAAGGCGATGGTCAAAGTCTGGACATTGGCTCTGTTCTTCTTCAGCCTTACTCTCAGTCCATAGACCAGACTCAGGAGGATACGCCGTCATTCATGCAGCAAGTTGACAACGCGCCAGTGATGCAGCGGCCGCAGACTTTCCAAGAGGACTACTTCGAAGCTTCTACTTCTGGCTTAGAAGGGCTAGAACCGCGAGATGCGTCCACCGCGAAGGCCAGAGATACTGTCCCTGCATCTTTTTCGCCTCCCTCGAGTTTTCGTCGACCGACAAGTCCTTCGATCGACAGTCAAGTGCCTGTTCGCTTTGAGGACTCGCCAGTCACCAAGCTAGATGCCGAAACTCCAGCTTTGGCGCGCACAAAGAAGCACGAGACACCTTCAGGCCTGGGCGATTTGACCCAAATGTTCCAAGCTTCGCAAGATACGCCTGAGCTCTCGAGGCGTAAATCAACCTATATCTCTATGAAGGAAAGTCAGGAACGGCGCAATCTCAAACGCCATGCGTCAGCTTCAGAGGATGAAGACTCTGATCCAGAATTTCAGAAAGTTCGCCGAGCCAAGAGTCCAGCAAAGAAGTCTCAGCCAGGTGACCCTCTCTGGGGAAGGCTACGCGAGCGTCAGGCACAATCTTTGATCCCAGAGACATATCAAGACATATCCGTCATTCCAGCATCTGCGCCCTTGGAAGATCGAATAGACCTGGCTCGTCGCTCGCAGCCTGTTTCTTTAGTGGACAACTCTCAACTTGGTGTCAACACACAAGCGAGCAGTAAGACTGCGGCCAAGACAATAGACTTTGACATTCAGAGCTTCTCTGCGGAAGTGACGACCAGTGAGGAGCCACGGCCACCAGCACAAGAGTTTGACCTCGTCAGTCAATCACCGCAGCAAGATACGACGATGCTCAAGGCTACAGATAGTGCTCTCGCTTCTGTTTCTGTGCAGGATACGCCAGCTATTCCACGAATTGCACCGACCCCTGGCGTGACGAGGCACAATCGATCGATAGCGGAAACGCCCTTTGTTCGGGATGGGTCAAGTCCAGTCATATTGGCTGGCAATCGACGCAAACGTCGGAAGACAGCTGAAATTACAGCCTCAAGCTCTCCGGCACCAATTCTTGTAGACGAGCGTCAAGTCTTGGAAAGTCTGAGTCAAACATTTGATAAAGTGCTTTCACCAGAACACAGTCGGCACGTTCCAGACAGTGTTGCGCATACGTCCACCGATGTGCTTGTTCCCATCAAGACTGCTCCTCGACGACCGCAAGATTCTCGTATGGTTGTCCTTGACTCTCAAACTCAGCCGAAGCCGACGCCAGAGACTGTTCGTGAGGCATCGCTTTCTGTTTCACCAGAGCAGCGTACATCTCCGTTGACGAGCTTGGATTCAGCAGAAATGATGGATCATATGCCAGTGGCGCAAGAAGACGTACAACGCGACCCTGCACTGTCGCATCGTGTGTTGGCGTATCATGCACCTTCAAAATCTTGGTTTCCCGGGTCTGTTGTCGGCGATGTTGCCGAGGATGCTGAGTCTGTTCATGTACTCTTTGACGATGACGATGAGCTAGATGTACCAATCGAATCACTGCGTGCGCTGCGACTCTGCTGCGGCGATATCGTCCGGGTTTCTCATCCAGCGGCACTGCGAAAACTTTCTCTCGTTGTAACAGATTTGATCAAGCTAGATCATGCCACCAAGACAGATGATCAAGGTTTTGCGCAATTCCGAGCGCACAAACAGAGCAAGCAGTTCGAGTCGCATGTTTTGAACGTCAGCTCACTTTGGCTACGTTCAGGTAAACTGGTTGTACCATTCTTGGGAAGACCATGGAAGCTGCCAGTTGATGCTCTTGTCCCATCCTCTGCTGTTCCAGCACCTTCACCTATACCCATCACACCTTCGAGAAGAGATGTTTTGGCACGGACGGTGCGCAGTACTTCCGGCTTACCAACACCTATGCCAGCACTTCGGACGCAAGGAAGTAGTGGCATTTTCAACGGCATAGCTTTCACCTTGACGCTCGTGAAGAGCACGGAAAAGCTTCGCCGAGCTCTGCGCCAGCTCATCATCGACCACGGCGGCTTATTTCTGGAAGATGGCTTGTCAGAGTTGTTTGATGAAGAAAAGAGTTTCAAGCCACAGCCGTCCATTTACAACGAAGACAGCTTAGAGGAGCAGTCTGACGCAGACGAAATCACAAGTGATTGTTTGGGTTCTGCAGACGGACGCGTATCGTTTGGTACGCTTCGACTTGCACCACGCTATGCATCGTTGCGTGCAGCTTGTGTCATCTCCGATGCACCCTCGAGAAAAGCCAAGTATCTGCAAGCACTTGCTCTTGACTTGCCTTGTTTCCACTACGCCTATATTCAGCATTGTGCGGCTGCATCGCAACAATCTTCGAGAATGCACAGTGCTCGACCCTATCTGCTGGCCGCAGGAGATGCAGTGCTCGACAAACGGCCCTTCAGTATCTGTATGGATCCAATCATCAAATCATTGTCCCTTCAAAACGACTCTGCGACACTCGCAAGCTTACTCGAACAGCGAAGACAACCCCTCGCTGGACAGCATTGTATTGTCGTTGTCGGGAAAAGAGATGAAGCCGTGCAACGCAAGATTCACCTGTTTTTAAGCCGTGCTATGGGTTGTGCGCGTGTCGCTGCAGTCGAGACGATTGCCGATGCTGTAGATCTTTTCATGCAGTCAAGACGGGCTGAGCTGATCAAAGAGCCTTGGAAGGGAAGAAAAGGCTCAAAGGGACGGCGGGCAAGTCAGCGTGTTGGTCGCCCGACATCAAAATATGGTGCAAGCACATTGGCATCGGCCCAGTCTGTGCATGAAGGTGATGACGAGACGATAGCTGAGCAAGTTATTTGGCACTGGATCAATGTTCGTGAACACTCTAAAGAAGTGGAAGAGGCCATGAGGCAACTCAGTGGCGAACTCGCTCGTGGTCGGCCAGCGCATGCAAAGGCGAAACCAAAACGGAGGGGCCATGGTGTGGTAGCAACGCAAAAAGCTGATTCGGCTGACATGCCAGGTATCTTAACCAATGAAGATGTTGTACAGAGTCTCATCTGTGGTGAAATCATGCTTACCACACAGACATAGTGGACCGTTTGTGTACATAATGCAAAAGAAAGCAGGTAAATAGAACGCTGTCGCTATCAATCAAGTACACTCAGAAGAATCCACAAAAGAAGCATCAAACTCACGCCGCATACGCTGTGCAGCGGCCTCGTCAAGCGCAGTCGCTGTATCACCTAGCGCTGCAGCATTGCGCGAAAAGTCTGAGACTTCTGTGCGACCGTCCTTGTATGTTCGTCTCACAGAGAATCGACCTGTTTGTCCTTGCTGCGTCACAACTTGCTGAGAGATGATCTCGAGCTTGATGAGGTCATCTGACGGATTGCTCTGTTCTTCCTCTTGTCTGACTGGATAGGCATCAAATGGAACGCCACGCCGCTGCTGTGCTTCTGCAGCATGTTGCAAATCTGGCGAGCGGCGATGCTCGAAAACTGCATGCCGATGAGCCGCGCGGGCTGCTTCAGACTTGCCAATTGCTGCGAGGAGCTGGTCCTCATTCAAAGGCCCTCCTTTGCGTCTGTCCACCTCTGATTGACCTTGATGTTGCGTCTGAAGTGCTGCTTCTGACTTTTGAAACGCGGCAAGTAATTGGTCTTCCGTCAATGGGCCGGCCCTCTTTCTCTTCTGTTCAAGTGTCTCATGTGGTGGCACGGCAGCATCATAGAGATCAGAATGCGCAGAAACGGCTCCATTGAAGGGGTTCTCTCGCTCTTTTGCAGAGGTCGGTTGGCCCGCACCTCTTGCCATCCGTGTAGATGTCCGTCCGGTAAGTATATGGCCATAGTAGTCGCCAAAGAGCCATCGTCTGCTCCAAAAGTGCAGCATTGCATCTTCAGGCAATATGGCCACTTCCCAGCCTGGATAACACAAATCAAACAGAGTACTGCCATCCGGCAAATTGAGCACCTCGCGACGGCGCGGATCTAGCGCCAGTAGTTCTTGTTCTGCAGCAGCAGTCGCAGTCTCAAGCATCTTTGTAGCCTGACTACGCGCGGGCATGGGCCCTGCATGCAGTTGTCCGCGCGACTGAGCCGCCGGCATTGTGAAAATGGCGACAATGGGGTCGCCGCGCTTCCATTGTCTCTGCGGCGACCAGAATCTATCCCTTGATCTTGCAGCGGGGGTTGATTGCCTCTGCTGATCGATGGTAAACGGCGGTCGCTGGCTGCTGGGCGGAACAAAGGGCAGCCCAATCAAGTCCTTGACGTGATTGCGCGACCATGCAGTGATCTCTCGGAAATGTTGGCGGAAAAAGTCCCTCAGCTTGGACTCGTCTCTGCCTTGGTCATCACCTGCCAGCGGCATTGCTCCTGAGCGGGCCGCCCTGTCGAGTTCCCGTCTTGAAATACTTTAGGTTTTGGGGTAGCTCGTCCGTTGCGAGTCCTGACGACTCGAACTCAGACGACTCGAATCCAAGCTTTTAGCTATAGACTGCGACGATCAAAGCGCTACGAAGAGCTAGAGATGAGAAGACAGAAATGTGAGCTGCCATGGTGCTACAGCTGATGCTGGAGGGCCGCAAAGAGTCTGGTGGCCCAGTGATTCAGTCAGTGGTGTCGAGTGGTCCTACAATACACATATAGTCATCAAGCGACTGTGCTGCATTTGAGATGGGCTTACCACCACATGGCTCGACTCACATCATCGCATTGACCGCTGCGGACTTACATTGCCAAGGGCGCGGGCTGAGCAATGGCCTCCCGCCTGTGTTGCCCCAGTGCAACCTCCAAAGACAAGAGGCTGCTACTGTGTTGCACTATCATTGTGTTGCTCGACTCGACCAGCGCTTCGAAGACACGATATCTGCGCCGTTCGTCGTTGGACTTTTGCAAAACTCAGTGAGCATAGCGCTTGTGCTCGACGCAGTTACAGCCAACAACCTCAAAAGGCCAGAGGAGATCGCCATGTTCTCCTTGCGGTTGGTCACAGTGGAAGAGGAGCTGACTGAGACAGTCCTTCAGCTTGACAGTTCTATTATTTTCAGTCCTGCG
This sequence comes from Protomyces inouyei, assembly GCA_003717155.1. Classification (NCBI taxonomy): domain Eukaryota; kingdom Fungi; phylum Ascomycota; class Taphrinomycetes; order Taphrinales; family Protomycetaceae; genus Protomyces; species Protomyces inouyei. Next base: position 226,338 of record QXDQ01000010.1, read on the forward strand.
GGATTTTCCTCACGACTTTGAACACATGTCGGGGTTCTATCTGTGCTTTGTGGTAAGGAGCCTGAGATCAGCACTGCAAGTGACTCTCTTGGAATAGAAAGCGTACTGTCATGGATCATTACACGCTGTTCTCACACTGTTGAGGCTCATTGGTCCTTCAGATACATGAATAATCAATTCTTTTTTGATTCGAGGATTTCCTGTTGGACTCGGTACGCTGAATAAGGGCAGATCGCGATGGCCTTATTGTCGACCTCACCATCCCAGCAGAGCCGCATCAGATCTATCGTATAGATCCATGCTCTCGATCCACCAGCGGATGCCATTGGTGGTAGTAGGCTCTGAGCATGCATTGTTCATGCAATGAAGCGTGCTGCCGAATTGCAGATCTTGCTCGCTCAACCACACGTACACTTGGCTCAGTTTCATCGGAAATCTGACTGTTTCCGTCTGATCTTTTCGAAGTCCCTTCGCAGTGATGCGCAAGCTTTTGATTAGCACATGTAAACAGGTCGCAGACGGTGTACCAACCTTGTACGTGGAACTGCTTCAGCAGCACCGTCCACCGAGTGATATGTGGCGTTCAGCGAGGGCTGACTGAAGGCCACTGACCTAGCATATCAGCAACATGAGTCTTTTCTGAGCTCGCCACTCACTCTCTCCAGCTTTGCGGGTTCATCGCGGGGTCAAGGTACATGAAGGTTCTTGTCCAATTGAAGTCCATGGGCGACCAAAGCACCTGCCGACTGTTATCAAGTTCACTCTTGATGCACCTGTAGGCGTGAGTACGTCGGAATTGGACAGTTGCACACCTTACCACATATTTTCCAAATCGCGGCGCCGGTTCTCAACACACGGATGACCATACACTTGTAAAGACAAGTCTGAAGTCTTGTCGGGTTCAGCATGCGGCTCCAGTGATAGGTCGAGAAAGAAGGAGTTACTCGATGCTGGTAACAAGATTGTGTTATTAACTTCAATCAGCGCTTCAAAGTAGACGATCTCTACACCTTCTGCAGTCGGGCCCATGGTGATGGATGTGTCGACTGCACATACCATTGTGGCCTTCAAAGCCAGCCTGATGGCAATGGTCGCAAGCAGCAGCATCTAGTGGGAATGATTTGGTGGTGACGATGAACAGCACACGCACACCCGAGTACAGCGCATGTTTGTGTACATCTTTGTGACGAGCATGTTTTCGTCGCTATTCTGATTCTTCAACAACTCCTCATTGTCCATATTGGTCCATGTGAAGCTACAGACGTTGCCCCTGTCAAGTGTTCGCTAGTCAGAGGTGCAATATGGCAGCCCCTGAATCTTTGCTGTCATGACCCACTCTAGTCGCTGTTCAAATCTGCGTGTCGCTTCAGATGAGTTGAGTTTAACAAGAGCAGCTGTACTTGCACTTGCAGATGTACTAGGTGCAGCAGTCCGCTACCAGTCGCAATGTCAGAAAGTATCAGCTCGATATCAAGACTTTCAAGGTCTCCCGATGGCAGACGAAAGTAACCTGGCGTCACAAGCAGCCTTGCTGCCTCAGGCGAGTCGAAGCTACTCTAGGCAGCTTTTCGTGCCGTCTTGGCAACTCGCAGCACTTTCTGCTTGCAAAACGAATGGCAAGTGACCGTCAGCTCTTGCACTTATTGAAGCGCTGCTGCACCCTCACAATTACTGGACCAAAGCAATTTTGGCAAAATGAAATTGCACCAGGCCATTTTTGGCTTGGTTCTGCTACCTTCGTTGGAACTGCAGGCCGCTGATGATGGTGCAAGCAGCTCCACTGCCCACGGTGCATTGCCAAAGGATGATCTACTATGCGCAGGTGTGACTTTCAATCTCTGGAGAGTCGTGCCAAATCCAGGTCTCAGCTGTCAGGTTGCTTGCGATACTTGGAGGCAGCGTTACTGGACTTACTATTTTGGAGAAATTTGCGACTTTCGTAGCAATGTCTGCGTTTGCCTGTATGCGGGACCAAATCATGAAGAACTACAGCGAATGTCCAACGGCAAAGGCAAGGGGCCTGCAGGCGATGAGGACATGGGAACATTTGGTATCATACCAGTTTGTCTTCAGCATTTGTACTTTCCGGACGCTTCCCCGCGCCCACTCTCTTCTGGCGCCACAAGCTCTGATCGCCAATTCCGAGGCATGGCCGATCACTATCTCGACTTTCTTGCCCTTTACCCCTTAGCGCTCGTGGCTTTGCGACAAGGACAAAGGGAAGCCATCACGAGTCTGCCAACATTTGAGCAACTCCCAAACCAGATGGGGCATGAGCTGATGAAGTTTGGATCGTGCAAATGCGGCTTGTCACTCGAATACCTGAGCTTCTACATTTGGACAGGAGAGTCAAGCACTGCTAGCAACGCGGTAAATCCTGCGCTAGCCCAATGCGCGTTGGATACGGCACTGCAAAGACACTCCGTTGATGGCTGGCTGGCATATGCCCAATCTGGTTCTCATGTGAGGCCGTACACTATCGACACAGAGCTGTTCGGATGTCGCGACTTTGCCGCGACGGTGACAGGAAAACGATCCTGCGACATGCCGTCGCAGGGTGATTGTGAAGTCGTGCGGTCTTCGCCCTCCAACTTCTTCGGCAACGGACCATTTGGTGAACACTATGGCGCAGACGATCAGGACTCTGAAGCTGAAGTTGAACCGTCGCAGCATCCAGGAGCTTACGGGGATAGCTCAGACTTTGACTCAGACTTTGATGAAGAGGAGCAAATGGCAGCGGCAGACGATCACATCGAGGCAGTCCTTGATGAACAAGAGCAGATGGCAGCGGCGGACGGTGCAATCGGGGGAGACATGCATATGGCTGACGATGCGAACGTGATACCACCACAAACTCCTACACGAGAGGACCACCGCGTGGAACGCGAAGACTCCGAGACTGATTCGTAACAACCTTCAGATGGTGACCTGAGTGACTTAGCCTCTGATGCAGGCGACTGACTACCACGGAGCATACTTTGATGGTGAGGGTTTGGCAGAATTGGGCGATCCAATGGAGGGAGACATGCATATGGGCGACGATGCTGACGAGGGCCCACCAAGAACTCCTGGGTAAACAGATTTGGTGTGAGACACCTGCCATCTGTGGATCCACGTCATTCTAGCGATTGAGGGCCCTTGGTTTCCAGAGCCGCTGGATAATGTCAACTTGTGTTGTTCAGCGACTGAGTTGGCTCGTTTTGAGAAGACCCACATAGTTCTACGCGCATACTTATACAATTTTCAAATGCTAGACTGTATTGATCTTGTGCTCGGAGGAAAACCCTGGCGCATGGACGGTTTGGCGCACACGACCAAGTAAATAACACGTCTTCAATATGCGTTGTCACTGTAGCTAAGGGCGCAATGGAGCTCGCTCTTGCGGAGATGTTTGCTAGAGACAAGCCTTATCTATCAGTCATAGCTAGAAAGTATGGAAAAGACCTGTAGAACTAAATGCAAAGTCGTGCTCAAAGGCTTGCGTCAGAAATCTCAACCGCAATCGTCTCTCATGAGCCTGAGCATCATGAAAGCGCACGAGTCCCGATAGGCTATGAGACCTTGTCTAAAGCTCACGAGATTCGCACCTTCGTGAAGCAGGTCTCTGCAATTGCGAGATCTTCGCCTGGCCAATGATACGCTATCAAACAGCTTGGCTACCATGACAGAAGATCTTTAGGCGGGTACACGGTAGTGATTGCCAAGACAATCAAAGCAGCCCGAAAGGAAGCTGTAGCGCCGAGGAAGGCTGACAAGGACTCTTGAATTCAGCAGAGACGTAAGGCGTGTGCAGCAGCTATTGTTGTTTGCAATGCGATGAGCGCTTGAAAGAAGGCCGCTAAGGCTGCCAAAAGGCGCAGAAAGAAGCTGATATGGTATTAGTTACAGCGGTTCGCTTTGTTGCAGTGGCATGTGCAGTTGAGGGACCCCTCGTGGAGCTCACGACACGATCTGGGCGTGTTGGCGTCCGCCATGCACGCCAAAGGCTCTGAAGCACTGTACTGCCAAAAGATTGATGGAGTAACCTAGAGCAAAGTATGATTATGATTGATATCGCCTCAACTCACTCACAGCTATCTATACCAATTTTTAGCGCTTGGAAAGAACGTGCGTCACGTGGTCGACTTCGAATACTCGTCGAGCGCAATTGACGCAACACCGAGAGAAAGACAAGCTCAAGGACATCTTCTGCAGACTCAATTGATGACGCGACCGCGCTTGATATCTTGACACTGGCCCTAGCTCTCTGCTTGTCTACCGTTGCTGCTGAAGTTTGCAAGCTTGAGTATATTCCAGCTGCTAGCGCTGTAGCAACTACTGCTAGCTATAGCACAACTTAGCTGTAGCTTGCGGCATGTCGTGCTCCTTGGACAGGTTTGGGGACAACAGCCCGAAGTCGACAATGATCCTGCCATTTCAAAAAGGCTTTTTGCTTCCATTCAATGCTGAGTGAGCCAGTGGTCTTAGAAACTAGCCATGTTGGCCGCGAGTGGAGTGCTCGCTTGTAAAACTTTCAGATGCAGAATGTGAGTGGACTCTGCTTGTATCGTGCAAGCCATTGGATTCGGTGTTTAGTAGACACTTGATGCACTTTGCAGCTACTGCTCTCAAGTACTGAGAGATGATGCGGCCAGGCGATTTGCAGACTCGGCAAGGGGCCATCGACAGGCTCGAGAAGGGATACTCGGACTTCCAGAGCCCTTGATCAAGTATGAAGGGCGCAATTTGCAACAGCTAATCCCAGAGACACATCGGCACAAAAGGAAGCGCTATGGATGCCTATTGATATACTCTTCGTGAACCATCGAGACCAGCAGCGAGGCTCAAGAAGTAATGCTCAATGCGTCAGTTCCAGTTGTGCTCCAATGATGAGGACAGATGTTGTTTCTATCTGACATAAGCGCAGTCAAGAGTGTAGACTAAAGGCATGGGCTTGTCTCCTGAGCTTGATCTCAACGCGGCATTTTCGACCAAAGCAAACGTTGTAGACTTTTCGCATGCAAAACTCACGTTTTTTCAAGGGCTGCAGCGCACACGTTTTGCTTATCTTACATGAGTTGCCCTTGCTACACTCTGTAGTATATGCAGGGTCCATGACCCGCGGCAACATCTGGGCAGCCGCAAGGTTGGCAATTTTGACTGACAGGCTTTGGTCTTTAGACTGGTCTTGTGCTTGTGCCAACTCAGAGCAATTCTAGAGAGCAATGACATCGCGCTGGTATCACACCTGTGGAACCGTTGGACTCATCCTGCTTTTCCTGTTGAACTCAACAATCTCCGATGATGAAGGCAGCTCAAGTGCGCAAGACTTCCCTCACACATGCGCAAAAGTCAGCTTCTATGTCTTCAAGGTGGTGCTAAAGCCGGTAATTTTGGAATGTCCGGATGTCTGCAAGATACAGAAGTCATTGTATGAATACGCTTACAGTACGCAAACGGAAATTTGCAATATGGGTGTCGATACTTGTATTTGTCTCTCTGCAGAAGAGATACTGTCTCCTCAAAGCCCCACCCGCGGTGATAAAGGCAAAGGAAAAGCTGTCCAAAACATGGGTCCGGTGCCAATAGTTCCCGAACCCTTCGCCACTTGGGACGCTGTCGTTCATTCTGTTGCTCCCGGTGGCACTAGCTCGCACCTTCCGGAACTCCAAAGAAGGATGAATGACATAGCCGTATATTTAGCCAACAAATATACGACTTACGCTCAAGACGAGGCTGAAAGCAGCAATAAGCGGGCGGCTCATTCTTCTGCTGGCACTTCCTCACGAAAACGACCGCGCCTGGACGAGTTACCCGATTTAAACAGGGCACCTGGAGTAGAGGTGTGCAAATGCAGCCTTTCAATCGAATACCTACAGTACGGTATCCCATCAGTGGGCACTGTTTCTAGTGCCTACTGGTTCACCTCTGCTGGAGCTGAGTCGCACATCTGCAATTTACAAACAGCAGCAAAGAGGCATGCTCTGGATGGTTGGCTGGTTGGATATGACGGTAGCACCAACCCGCGACCATATGCAATTCATTCTAAACCTTTCGAATGTCAGCATCCCCTTCCCTTCGAGGAGCTTGGTCCACGTCTCTGCGAGATCAACCCTCCAGAGCCTCAGTGTCGCTTGGTACACGCGGTACCCGACTTTTCTCGCAATCGCGATGTCCTTGTTGGCGCCGATCAAGGTGAAACCACCAAGACTTTGTGTCCACAGCTAACAATGCAGCCAATAATGCCGCCTTCATGGAAAGCGAAGACTATAACGGTCACCAATACTCTCTGGATTCCATTGAGGAATTTGAGTCTGACACATCAACTTCAGACGATGATACAGATTTCTCTTTAGACTCATTTGATTGGTCAGACGACTCGTCAGATGGTTCATCAACTGCAGACGATGATACAGATGTCTCCTCAGACTCATCTGCTTGGTCAGACGACTCGTCAGCAGGTTCATCGGGTGTAGACACTTCCTAGTAATTCTAGGCGTGATTATCGACTGCAGTGATTGAAATAGATAGTGTCACATTTGTTGCCACAATCAAGTCTGCTTTACTCAGTTGGCTTGGCATTTACTCGTAAAGCAGAACTTTTCATGCGTGGATTCAGCCTTAATAGGTTCGTTGCTTCCGCTGCCGTTAATAGAAATCCAAGCTGCTGCATTGAATTTGGAAGTGTCTTCAAGCTTTCGAGATTTATGCTCCAGGCCAATGACACGCTTTCTATATCGCAAATCTATTACTTTGTGTAGCCTAGCTGTCTTGCACGTTTCATATCGTAGAGGTTCAACTTTTTGATCGTCCAAGTTTTACCGTCCTCCTGCTTCTCAGCTGCGGAGCATTCAAAGTTTGGCATGCAAGGATTAGATTTGAGGAAGTTTACATCTGACTGGTTCAGCCAGATTGTGACATCTGTGAGCTTCATTGGATTCCTGTCTGTTGTGGAGCCGTCTTCTCGAAATCCATCGGCCATAATGATCACTCTTGGCGTCAGCACGGCATGTCATGATGCTAAAACTCACGAAGTTCGATCGATCAGTGCTGCATTGTTGTTTTTGCTTTGGTACTGGATGAATGGGTCGTTGAGATTGAATGTGCCCATCCTATTTCGTCAGTGCATTGAACAAAGTGGGGAGCGCTTACTGTTGCCAGTCATGCATGAACTGCACAAAATTGAACTTGTAGGTGAGTAATTCTCTCGATGGCCATGGGATTTGCACAAGGTTGTTTCCCGCATACAGGAGACACCTTTTGTAATCAGCAAAACTTACACAGAAGATCGGAACTCTTACCATTGCGGCTGAGCTGTGTCTTGGTTGTAGCATGGCTCGCTTTGCACTGAGATCGATACGTAAAATGGCAAGAAACTGTCAGGATGCTTGGGATCTTTGATCTCATTCGAGAAATAAGGCCCTAGCGAGACGGAAAGGGAAAACTTGTTGTGCCAGGGTAAGGTGAGCATCGTCGGGTCCACCACAATCGTGGCTTCGAAAGCGGTGATGCGGACTCCTTCCGACACGGGACCAATCTCGATATTTGTGTAGTAACCGCGGGCAGATCCTGCCCCAAAGACTAACAACAGCAGAAGGACTGATGCGCGCAACATCTGCATGTTTTGTTCGAAGGCTTGCACGTAGTTTATCGACGTTGTGATATGAGAGGGTGTCGTGCTGTTCAGTCGAAATTCTTCGCCTGTGAAGCTCCGTGAGCCTTGAACACTATTGGCTGGTTGGAGTTGTGTTTGCTATTTGCTGCTGATGTTTGCATGCTCATGCGAAAATACGGAAACTTCTCGCATGATTCGAATGCTCAGGGGCATCGAGTGCTCATGCTGCCACATGTGCCCTCGATCATTGCAATCGCTCTTCATATGTCAACGACGACTGCATTCGCATGCAAGCATCATCGAGTTTGCTGTCAGTTCTGCATCAGCTGCATGAATATGATCGAGAGCAAGGCGGCGCTGCTTGATGTCTTGTTTAGGGTCTGCCCCTGATTCAGTTCACCCCTGAAATTTTTTTGGATCACGTGCGCATCAGATTGCCATTCAAGACAGATAACCTTACGCTCAAGAGCTTGGAGAGGATCACAGTCTACCACCGAATAATGCTACAATGTCACTTTGAAGCCACGCCTCATGACCGACAGATGTCACTTGGCAACGCGAATTTCGGTTGATCCGGCGAGCGGGGTGAAGTGAGAGCACTGATGAAGTCCAAAAGCTTGACGAAAGTGCGATAGCTCATGCCAATCTGCAGGCAGAGATGAGGCTACGCCAGCTGCAGGCCATCCTCGGCATCGTTCAGCAAATTGCACTGGTCGCCTGTACCAGTGACAGATATGAAAGCGACTTCGATACACTTGTCACTCAGATAACGCAGGCGGGCAAACGTGCTTGCTCAAGCGTATCTTTCTCTCTCTCAAAACTTGTGCCGAATTGGTCGTCGAAGGATTGCTCTCAGGTCTGCACGGACGAACTGAACTCGTACGTGTATGCATATGCGGGAGATATTTGCAACCTTGGTGCAGATGCTTGCATTTGCATGTTTGTAAAGGACAATCCCACAGAGCCATTGCCTGCGCCTGACGACAAAGGCAAAGGTAAAGCCATTCAGGATATGGGACCATGTCCCATTCCCGTTATTGGACAGTTTGGTGGTTGGGATGCTGCTGTTCATTCTCTCGTTCCTGGTGGCACAAGCTCTGAGACACCACGACTTTATAGGCCGCTTCATCACTGGATCAGCTCAATCGCCAACCAATATTCCTCAAAGAGTCACCAAGAAGCTGGAAGCAGTACAGCGCGAAAGAACCTTTTCCCTGGAGGTACTTCTTCACAAGCACTACCGAAGTTTGATGTGCCGCCAAAACCTGGACAGATCGTTTGGGTTAGCACATGCCTTTGCAGCCTTTTGATTGAGTACAAGCATTATCGTGTGGAGTCGTCAACTGTGTTCAGATTTTCTGCCTCAAACAACCCAGCAGCTGAGCAATGTGCTTTACCTGAGGCAGCAAAGAGGCACGCCGTGGCGGGCTGGCAGCTCGATGGCCAAAGGACATCTCGTACACCACCATTCGACTGTCTGCACCCACCTAAAATGGCAAGACGTGGCGATACATTCTGCGACAATGTGCTCACGGCACCTCAATGCCGTCGTGTGCATACACTACCACTCACTCTTTTTACTGCGCAACCGGAACCTGTTGGTATTGCTCAAGTCGAACAGTACCATGAGCATGTTGATTTGAACGACGTGCCCCTAGAAAACGAAGAAGGGAACAGTGGTTATTCTGCTTCCGGTACTTCAGGGTCACCGTTTGAACTTCCAGATGATGTTGTCGAACCGTCTGATGTAGAATCCGATGATGAGGTGATTGACGTTGGTGATTACGCGGACGGTGAGCATGGCTCCGAAGATTCTCAGGTGTTGGACTACGGCGGAAGTGGAGTCGGATATCTGGCAGATGATTCTGACGGGTCTGATACAGTCTCTTCGGATGCCGATGAGGAGCATGCTGAGCTTGGGGCCCAAGATGAGGCAAACCATATTGAGCCTGGGCATGTACTTCAAAATGAAGCAGACCTAATGGACGACGACGATGTCGAGCTTGAGAATGAGATTCAGGGCGACATTGACTGGTTGGCGGAAAACAATTTCGAGGACGAGGGATTTGACTCGAATGGTGAAGAGCACGACGCAGAGCAGAATCATGCTACAGACGATGATCATGTGGCTCAATCAGACGTCTCGTCGCATGCCAGCCCTTGAGCTGCCGGGCAAGGTCAAAGATGTGCAGAAGAACTTCTGAAGAAGACAGCGAGATGGCGTGAAGACTCCATATCTTAGTTTTATATCACAAAGAGCAGCTTTACAGGACGCTTCATCTGACGAGAGAAGGTTGATTAGCCAAGAAGCGAATGAGTCTTGAGCGGATTCGTCTACAGCGAGCAAGACTTGGTCTGACAGCGAGAGCTTGGCCATGGACAGGCGCTGCAGTTGAGTCGGCGTGAGAGCAAACTGGAGGCTGCTGAATTTTATTGAGCAGCAGCACAACCTCGCAGCCATGATCCTACGTATGCTTGCTCATTTACTGAGCAAGCTGCTTGTCTGTGAATGTGCCCTATGACGGAGCTGGGCTGTTGATTTCTAGTATATGATTACTTCAAGCAAGAGACACAGCTATCGTCATAGGCCATTCCACGTCAACCACGCCTACCGACAGTACGTCCTTTTCCCTGCATCGTTTCGATGACCAGAAATTGGCGTTATTCAGTGTTCAGGCAGACTCATGTTGCAAGGGGGCGGGTGTAATGTGCCTGCCTTCTTCTTCCTTTCATTAAGAGCTCGCCGGGCTTTCTTTACTGTAGCCTTTCGAGTGTCAGAGAGAGGCGACATTCTTTCAACATAGAGTAGGGTATCATAAAAGGTCTCATCTAAACTAGAACTCTGTCCCTGCTCGGATGTCTTTGCTCGCTGCCAGCATGCCCAATCCATAGACACCAGCAACGCCCAGCACGCCAGCTTTCCATCCACGATACAAGCCAAAGACACCATCTGCCTCTTGCCGTGCAATCCACCATGGCGTCCCGAGCATGCCTGTATAAGCACCCAGATGCACCATCGGTTTACGTGGTGGTGAAAGCTTCATCTGAGCTCTGCGCAACAGTGTTTCAAGAGGTAGCCAGACGACCAGCTGGACAAGCGAGCTAATTGGCTCAAAGACATCTGCAAGAAGATGTTGTATAGCAGCTGGAACCGCACGTTCAAGAATAGTCGGCAAGACAAGCGGACCTGGACAGAAGCGGGAGGGTAGTTGTCGTAGTGTATGCACCAATCCGCGAGGCTCTGATGCTGGTGTTGCAATGATCCTGGTGCGTGCCATATCGAGCGGTGCGAGTAAAACAGCTGAGAGACTGACAGCCACCAGCCTCACCAAGAGCGAAAGATGACCATCGCTGGTGGGATCCAGGACGAGTGATGGGTCCGGAATGCCCGCCAGTACACTCAGCGCACCCGTCAGCCACCCCTCGAGGCCTTCTTGCATCAATTTATAGACAAATGTTGTATTGGTTGCCTTAAACGAGCCAATAATGCCTTCCATGCGCCAAACATCACCCATGGTCGTATGCAGCGAAGTTGGATAATGCGCCTTGAGCTGCCACGGCGGCCTCGTCACTGCATCGTCGTCATTTTGCTGTACATAGCCTCTGCGATCGGTTGCGCGCCGCTCAGGGATTGTCTGACGACGGTATGCCGACCTCTCCCCTTCACCAAAGTAATCTGGCTCTTCTTCCTCCTCCTCTTCATCGTCATGGACCTCGTCATTGTCCATTTGCGCTGCTTCCTGTGCTAGAGCCGGACTCAGCTGCTGAATCTGCATCAGTATCTTGGCATTCTCAAAAGGCTGAGCAATGAGCGTTGCGATATAGTCTAGCGCATATAACTGAGCAAGTGCCGAGAGTGTCTCGACAGACGGTAGACCAGGCGCCTCTAGGTAGTCTTGCGCCATGAAGTCTGTGACGGTGGCGTTTGCTGCTGCAGCTGCGGCATATTCGGGCCTATCTATCGCAGATGCATAGGAAGCTGGTTGTGGGTTGTAGTAGGGTCTATACTGCGAGGGGCCTTGATGCGCCATCGTCCAGGCCGTGGATATCGTCAATGCTCAAGTAGAAGTCGTCGTCGTTGCTGTCAAATTTCAAATTTTGGAGCCTGCCAGGGGAACGCCTACGGAGCAGCGAGGCTGTCTTCCTTCAAGAGCGAGGGCCTGGTGGACGAGTGAATGAGAATGCATACAAGTCTATCGATATATACTAGAAAGGCGTCCGTGACCTGTTCATCTGCACAAAACGATGCCGAGGTGATGCACGCAACGGCGGTGTCTGGCTGCTGCTAGTCACCTGTCCCAATTGAGACTTACCTGGATGGACAGCAACCGGAGCAGCACTAGACAATGGGACCTGTGATTCAGCAGGAGACATGAGTGCAGCGACAGAGAGTCTCGCCAAGGGCGATGGGCCACCCTTCTCAACTCGTTTGCGTGTCGATACTTCTTGCGCTGATGAAGCACGCGTCCGGTCCCGGCCACGTACAGCTTGTCTATCATCGCGCATGCGGCGTAGCTGTTCAATCAAGACATTGTTGCGCAATGACAGTTCTCTTGCTTCATCCAGTGCAGCCTGTCTGGCCAATTGCGCTTGTGCCACCGCCAATTTGTACCCGAGGCCACCTTCCTGCCTATTCTGCAAAAGCGCCACTTGTGCCTTGAGATCAGTGACTTCTGTCGACAATTCAGCGGCAGCGGATGAACTCTGTTGATATTGCTGTCGCACAAATTCAAAGTCCTGCGCTTCGCTCTCCGTGGACTTCTTTGCCCGTTCCAGCTCACTCTTGAGACGCGTATTTTCGACCTGCAGGTACTCTGGCGCCGACTCTTCCGGCAATGGCGGCATCTGCAGCTTTTGAATCTCTTGTCGTAGATCCGAACGATCATTCTTTGCTTGACGCGCTTCTTCCAAAACCCGTTCGAAGCGCTTTTGTAATGTAGCCGCTTGCAAGATGGCTTCCTCCTTCTGCTCACCCAGAACACGGCACTCCTCTCGTAAATCATCGAATCGATCCATCATGCGTTCAATATCCGCTTCGAGCACGGCAATGCGTTCTTCCTCCGGGGTCTTGCGAGGCCAAATGCTAATAGTTTCCGTGGGCAGCAGACTTGGTCGGCGCTCCAGGTTGAAGGGCGAGATGAATTGTGCAGGCTCAGTAGCGACAGCATCGGACTTGAAGGCACTCAGCGTCAGCGGTTCTTCCGTGTGAACCTCGATTCCATCAATCTGTGTCACGAGAATCCGCGGCCGCACAGGCTCTTCATCCTCGCGCTTGCGTTTTGCCAATGAGCTGGATGTTTGCAGTGCAGGCAATGGATCCAGCTCCAATGGCTCACCACACAAAAACTGCGTCACGCGCTGAACAATGTCATGGACGTTGGTGGCACAAGACCCCGTTTGTTCATGGAGCATCGTTACTGCCGTCACAAGACTGAGTAGGTGTGCGTGCTCGCGCTTTGCATGCTCGACCGTGTTGGGCGCCATCAAACGAAGCATGGGTGTTGGTCTGCTGAACGTCAAGGTCGTATCCTCGAGCGCAATCAGCAAGTCAACATTGCGCGGGATGGCGTCGTTCAGGAGAATGACTTCCGCTTCGCCAATCGATGCATCTTGTGTACTGACATCGGCCAATTCGATATCTGGATCTGTTTGACGAATGCGAAGACCGCGAAAGATGATTTTGAGGAGACGTCGTGCGCCTTGTGAGCAAGTAACACCCAGCGTGACGGGCTGATGCCGGAGTGCTTCAATCAGTTCAACGAGCAACTCAAACTTGCTGCTAGACTGAACGAGATACCACGCTTCATCGTATTCAGACATCTGAGTGCTTGGCATGTCATCGGAAATGAGGCCTGGATGTGTACAGACTTCTTCGAGTTTGCGCAGGAGCTCGTGCATCGGTGCACTCTCGGTTGGATTATCACAAAATGCCTCAATGGCCGGGGCATGATCCAAAAGTAGCGCTTTGTAGACGGTTGTTTGTATGGCAAAAAGCCGTACAAGAACAATATACTCTGTTGGAGCATAGGTCTGCTGCGCTTCTTCCTCGAGAGCAGCTTTTTGTTGATGCAATACAATCTTATCGCGTAGTAATGCTTGCAAATCTGATTTGGGAGGCAGTATAGACTGTGCTTCTGCAGACATGTCGCCACTCGGGGCATCACCTGAGCTCATCCTGCTGTGTGATGGACAGACGAGCTTCTGCAGTCTAATCACGCGTTGACGCGTTGAACGAGTGTGTCACGCGAGCTAAAACGCAAATTAGCGTTAAACGTGGCCCGAAAGCTGAGAATGTGTCTAGCTGTAGATGAACGAGCGGCGATGAAGATGAGCTATCTGCCTGCCCAGTGAGAGTCTCTTCCTGCTTGGCAGCTGTCCCTTGTTTCGTGCTTGATCTTGAGTGTCGCTGCCAAATGACCTCGAGATTGCAATTTGTCGCACGGCGCAACATCTCGAGACCGCGACAGCAGCAGCCTCCAAGAGTCCGGGGTACCAACGACACCCTTGCTCTGAACTGCATTTGCGTGTGCTCGGAACTGGCTTGTATAATTTGAGTGCTTCAAACTGATCTTGACACAAGGCAGCTATCCTAGGCCTTTGACAGCAAGTGCTTTCTAACAACGGCCAGCCTGCCAAGCTACGTCATTGCTGCAGATATAAATCAATAGGCTGTGCCGCTAGTCCGCATCGTTGCTTAGTATAAATATGCTGCCAAGAGCTGGCATTTGTCTGGGTCGAAGATTGTTCTCTCGCTCTAACCTCAGCGCTTCTGCGTCAAGAGCATCTATTGAGCTGCTAAAGGGGCACACGCCTTCATATCGCTTCGCTTCCTTCCAAGCCAGACAAGGTGATGCAGCCAGACAAATCAGAGCTGAAGAGTTGAGCAAAGAAGATATTGCTGCCAAGCATGGGCAGTTTTCATTCACAACAGCAAACTCCCTGAAGCTTTTGCTGCCTATGCCCAATCAACAAGTCGTCGCCTTTCTACTACACACGCAGCAGCCTCTCAGCTACCTGGAAACGCTCATTCGCGCCGAAATTAAGGATGAAAAATCTCCCATCGTCTTTAAAGATCTCGCTCGACATGCGCGGTGGTCGACGAGTATCGGTGTTGCCGACTTTATCCGCGAAGCAGCAGCCACAACGCGCTTTTGTATCCTCATTGGTAACGATGAGATCAAAGTCAGTGTACCTAGCTTTGAAGATCGGACACAGTACCTACGCACACAGCTTGGTCGCGTGACTGAAGAACTGGATCGAGAACACAGCATCAAGTACGAGTGTGACAAACTCGCAGCCAAGACAGCCAAGCAGTACGCATTGTACGTCGCAGGCGGCCTCGTCACTTATTGGTGTGTTGTATTTAAGCTCACGTTCTATTCACCACTCGGTTGGGATGCCATGGAACCCATCACGTACATGACGAGTCTTGCGTGCTTGGTCATGGGCTATGTCTACTTTCTCTACCACAACCGTGAAGTCAGCTATTCCCAAGTTCTCAACACGGCCGCTTCTGCGAGACAGCAACGGTTATACCAAGAAAAGGGCTTCGACATGGTCCGATGGCGTGACTTGGTGGAAGAAGGTAAAGAATTGCGCAAAGAAATCAGACGTATTGCTGCAGAGTACAATGTCGACTGGGCAGAGAAGGATGATGCATACATCAGTAACAGGCATGTGCAAGCAACCAAAGTCTTGATGAAGGAAGCGAAGCGTGAAGAGGATCGCCTCAATAAGAGGCCCAAGACGAGTCGTCAGGAAGATCTTGAAGACGATGGCATCATCAATGGCAGTAACGAGAATCCTTTGGACAGAAAGGCTCATTGATCCTATTGTGAGTGGTATCGGTGTCTTTGGGCACATCACGTCCTTGATCGCCCTCTATCAGGGGTCGCCGCCATCCGGCAGTTCTCTAACAACAACACTTGGCACATCTTGTTCAAGACTGGTAATAATTGTCAAGTTCTGGGTCACATTGAAGTTTTCTCAGTTGTACAGCGCCTCCTGAGCGACGTCACTGGTTATCTAAGGGCGCAGCGCCTGTAGCCTTACGAAGGTTAGACAAGCCGACATAGGACAAATTTATGGCAATATTATGAATGTAAATCTATCCGAGAAGTGCACCACCGGTGTACTTCCAAATAACCTTGTACCAGACCTTTGGCTTGGCGTCTTCGATTGCTTGCTTCTCAATGTACTCATCATACTCGCTTGCAAAGTCGCGAGTACCAGAAACAAAGTCAATCTCGCTTGCTCGAACACGCTTACATCGTGTTGCAACTTTGTAGCCAAGAATGAGCATCAGGTAAAGAGGAACGCCGAGGTATTGAGTGATGAAGTTTTTGTAGTCAAACTTGTGCACCATTGTGTCGAATCCCTTGAAAATCGTAATGAGAATGCTGAAGAAGAGTGCGATATAGGTGCCGTATGGCTGGAAGGGAGCCGTGTACGGGAGCGAGCTAGGACTGATGTTTTGAGCTTTGAGACCTCGCCTGAAACCAATGTGCGCTTAAGAGATTAGCAAATGAAGCATGACGAGAGTGGATACGTACAAACGAGAATCGAAATCCATGTGAGAAGGCCAAACACGCTGACCAGCTGAACGAAATATTTGAAGACCGTCTGACTGGAGCTCGAGACGTTCAGGTAGGCGAGAAGTGCAAAGAGGGAGGACACGCCGAGTGAAACATAGGGCAAACCCGATTTTGTGGTGCGAGCAAGAATGGCTGGGGCCTTACCATCTGCTGCGAGGTTGTAGAGAGTACGACTGGCAATGTAGAGATCCGAGTTGGCTGCAGAGAGGACAAAGAGGAGAATGCAGCCGTTGAGGATGTCTGGCAAAATCTTGATGCCACTGAGCTTGATGGCCACAACGAAGGGCGATGCGGCTGCACTGTTGGAACGCTTGTTGGCACCGAGCAAGTCTGGCGAGTTGTAAGGCACAATGAGACCGAGCAAGAAGACGAGACCAATGTAGAAGATGAGAATTCGCCAGAACGTACGACGAATGGCCTTTGGCACATTTCGACGAGGGTTCTGAGCTTCACCGACGCAGACACCAACAAGTTCAGTTCCCAAGAATGCAAAAGTCGCTTGAACGGTGGTGGACCATACGGCGAGGAAATAGCCCAAGTTGCCGCCAACAAGGTATTGCTTGAATGCACCTGGATTCTTCCAGTACTTGAAACCACCGGCTTGACCTGTTGGACCAGCACCTGCAGCCAAGCACACACACTAATATTAGCAAGAGGAGATGAGAGGAGGGGCACGAACCAAAATGAGCAGACCGCAAATGACCACCACTTTGAGGGTACTCATCCAGAATTCGACCTCGCCAAAGACCTTGACACCAAGGACATTGATGGCCAAGATCATGACAATAAAGATACTGATCCAAACAGCCACAGAGATATTCCTGTTCCAATATTGGATGACGAGGGCACCGGCCGTGAGCTGGTTGGGAACCACAATGATGTACTTGAACCAGTAATTCCAGCCAGTGGCGAAGCCAAGAGCGGGATCAACGAAACGAGAAGCGTAGCCAGTAAAGCCGCGCTGGTCTGGGAGCATGGTGGCCATCTCTCCGAGAGCACACATGACCATGTAGACCACGGCACCGACCAAGCTGTACGCCAAAAGCGTTCCAGCGGGACCAGATTTGGACAAAGCGCTACCAGTACCCTAGCCTTGTTAGAAACATGTTGAAAAAGACCTCATGAGCATACAATAATCCTGATGCGTTAGTCTGACTCTTGATAGGAAAGACTTACAAACCGGTTCCGATTGCACCACCGAGGGCAATCATACCAATCTGCCGACTCTTGAGGCCTCTGTGAAGCTTCTCGACAGGCACTTCCTCTTGTGAGTCAAGTTTGCCCAAGGCGATATCTTGTTCTGCCTCGTAGATCTGTTCATGCTTGCCGACAGAGTTGTTGCCAGAAGCAGTTCTCTCCATGATGTGAGGATTGGCTGAAGATGCAAAAATGGAGGAGTGGGGATGAGCTTGATATATAGGCCCACAAGGCCGAGCTAGAGTTGTTCGTCTGACTTTCAAGTTTCTCGTAGTCCAGCAGTGAAAGTTGAAAATTTGGCAGGCTGTGCTGTGCTGCACTGCAATCCAACGATCCAGCTGTCAATCTCTCCGGATATGCCGCCGTAGATATGGAAAAGATGATTGCTCAGGGGCCGCGGACAGATGCAAATCTTGAAATCCCACGCGGAAAAGGAAGCGGCCGTGCACATGGGCTCGCATCCGGTCTTATCAGGTTGACGCCCTGACTTTGTCATTGTCGTGTGCTGTAGCCATGGTCAGTGCGTTCAGGAGCATCCTCTAGATAACAAGATAACGGCCTGTCGGACAAATACAAAATATAAAGCTTCTGCTTATCTTGGCTCGTTCATGATTGCAGTGCTCGAGTGTCAGAATCGCCAATGTGATAATCCCAACGAAACAGCGTGTACGAGCGCTACGAGGACGTTGCCAGATGTTCTAGTCTCTACACGAATAGATGGCTAGACATTGGTGCTAAAAGATGGCGGCAGTTTCCAACTTTCAAATTTGAGAATGAGACGCGGGGGCATGTGGGTCACCGCTTGTAAAGACTAGCAAGAAGGGTCCTACCCCAGATTGCAGTGACGAGGACGTCCACTGACGACGTTTGGCAGACTGATCATGATCCATGGTTCCATCGCCCGCCAGACAAATGAGCGTCGAAAGCTGTGCCAATCGGCTACGAGCTCCTTGACTTCGCTAGTTGCCGTGTCTTTGGCCCACTACGAATACTAGTACTAGTGACTATCTTGGGAAGGTGGGAGCTACACTGCCACTATTGCACCATCCTTGCGCTAGACCTTCCAAGGTTGCTTGCTGGTCGATAGCATGTTGTCGACTGAGCTCGTCCTTGGCCCTGATCTCCCTCTTCCAGCGAACTGTGAGGCAACTCTCAAGATTGGCAGGGTCATCAGCACGAAACAATTCTCAGATGACCTGCCCAAATGCACATTCGCCGTTCATGATTGTGATCAAGATGACTTGTAGCTTTCGAAAGGAGACGATCATTAGTTCTAGCATCAACAAACTTCATCACTGCAAAGTACTCGAACACCCAGTCACCAATCTCATTGAGTGCCCTTGTTAGCATCTACCGCGGTCTTCTCGCTCCCCTCAGAGAGATGCGTTGGTTCGGTTGACAAAGTTGCACCTTCCTCTTGCGCTCTTTCAGGGACATCATCCACAATCTTCACCACACGCGGCCTCGCTATCCCCGCAGCCCCTGGGCTCGTCGGCGGCTTAGGCATCTCACCTGTCCTCGTCTTGCGTAAACCCAGCGAAGCACTACCACCGGTTCTTGTCCGCGTCATCGTCAAGTCTTCATTGACATACGGCACACCAGCCTGCATATCTCTAATTTGTTGAGCGATTGTATTACTTTCATCCTGCCAATACTTCTTTTGCTGTCTCGGCAATGGTGTTGTCGCACCACTTTGTGAGATGGCTGATTTTGAGCGTTGGAGGGATAAGTCGCCGGATGCAGGCGGAGTAGGTGCATCTTGCGAGGGTGATGAATCGGTATCTCCTTCTTCCTTGTTTTCCGGCTTTGGACCAGTCGGGGTAGGTGCAAACTTGGATCGCTCACGGATAGGTCCGCCGTACTTGATGAAGATGAACGGAATGGGTGCGAGTAGGCAAGCAATGCCACCGACGATCGAGGCACCTGGACCCACGCCGAGGTTCGTAAACATTTGGCGTGTAAAAAGGGGTGCAGCAGCTCCTGCCAGACTTCGAGCAACAGTATTGGCTGCGAGTGCGGAAGCTGCAAATCTCAGATATGAGTCCGTGAGGTAGTTGAGCATGCTGGTAAAAATGATGAGAATACTCGCTGCCAAAAAGACACCAAAGATGGTGGGTACGATCCAGTGGACGTAATTGAAATTGGCACTCCAACCAAAGCCAAACATGCTCGCTGCAAAGAGGATGCCACCCCATCGTGCAATCGAGAGTCGGTCCTCAGCAACGGGTTTATGGCCGGCACGCATGGCTTTGACTTCACGCTGCGTCTGCCAAAAGACGAGACCACCACCGAGAACTGCACCAATAGCAACACCAAGCAGTGGCAGTTGGCCAACACCTGCATTCCATCCACGCTGCTTTTGAAAGACGATGGGATAGATGCTGAAGAGCATGTAGAGCAGAGCATACACAACAGACAAGTAGACTGCAACAGCAAATGAGATTGGGTCGACAAGAATCAGCCAAGGTCGAGTAAGAGCCGTCTTGAAGATATTGGCGAGAGACCTGTCTTCACTCTCGACGGGTGCTTGGACGTCTTCGTAGCCTGGAATCTTTTGCTTGCGAATACGGCGTGCCTTGTTGAGCAGAACAATAGGACCAAGTGTTTCCGGGATTGTCAAAAGCATGAGTTGCGTGATGCCAGCAAGCCATAGGAGTACGTAAAAGCTCCAACGCCAATTGAGCTTGAGCTGGATAAAGCCAGACGTCAACGGACCAAGAGCAGGACCGACAAAGGTCATCATGGAAAAGACCGCCATAGCATTACCGCGCTCCATGGGACCCCAAATATCGACCAGCACACCCGGTGAGTTGGACAGTGACGCACTTGCAAATGTACCTGTCAAGAAGCGGCCGATAAGCAGACCTGCGTAGTTAGGCGTGAATGCGCAGAGAAACGTGAAGCAGAGGTAGAGCGTAAACGTAAGCAAAAATAGCGGTCTGCGGCCATAAAACTCTGAAAGCGGGCCCCAGAGAAGAGGTCCAAAGACGTAGCCAAGGAGGTAGACTGTAATGACAAGAGAGCCAACCTCTTGCGAGACGCCAAAGTCCTCAATAATGGAGCCAAGACAGCCGGATGGTGATGAACTGGCAAATGTTGCATTCACAACGAGCAAAACGGATGCCATGGTGATGTACCATCGTCGCGCGGGAGACCAATTCTTTGGGTTTTCAATATCATCATCATCAAATGCGACATGGCCATCGTCATCGAGTGCAGGACGCAGTAGCTCTGGGTCCACAGCTGTACCACCTGCTGTTGTTTGCCGTTGGATCAGGCGCTTTGATCGATAAGGCTTGGCGGCCGGTCGACTGATCCATCGTTCAAGCTTGCCGAGATCCATAGTCACGGTGAACAAGGTCTTGTAGATGTAGTATGAGTACAGAGACGGACAACACTGCTCTGCGAATCTCTAAGAGATGGAAAAGGTTTTTCCTGTGTCGTAGTTGCGTGTTGTTTGTGCTACGCTGTAGCTCGGACGGATGTTTGCTCGGTCCGCGCCGATGTCAGATCTCGCTGCGAAGTCGCCACCCGAAAGAGGAAAATCTGAAGAAGAAAAAGGGCAACAGCGGCCGAGATCCCGCGAGTCAAATTCCGGTGAGGTCCAGTAGTAGCAGTAGCAGTGGTAGGCTAGTAGCAGCAGTAGCAGCAGGCTACCAGCGAGGGATCAACGGCTGGCATTTCTATAAGAAAAGGTTGATAGGGTCTTCGCTTGCATCCTCAGGAATCGGCGGAACAACATGGCCCTTGCCGCGCGGCGATTCAGATACTGGCTCTTTTGCGTGATACCTGAGCACAGCTGCAGGCACCGACTGCTTCGCATCCTCGTCCATTGCATCTTGATCATTGAGCACATCCACCAGGCCATCTAGAAGACTTGTTCCCGCCTTACCAGTCAACAAATTCTCTTGCGAAGCCAGTATGGCAAGATCCAGTGACAGCGGCGACGAAAGCAATGCCGACGGCATCACTGGACTTTGTGTCGCAGGAACCACGTCTTGTGTCATCCCTTCACCGCCGAGCATTGCAGTCATGGCTTGCTCAGGATCATGCTCTGATCTTGCCTCTTGCTCTTCCTCTGCCGTTGCAGGCAGCGTGGCTACTTTCTCAGGCGCAGCAGTCTCCACCAGTGACAATTCTTCCATCTCCTCGTCTGGCGCCTGTCCTTGGCTCTGTGCAGCTTTCGCTCGCATGTCTGCCTCGTGCTCCTTCTTCCAAGCCTCGCCTCTCGTCAAAATTTCATCCACCATGTCTACACGACGTGAGGCAATCTTGTCAATTTCCCAAAGCTCCCTTTGCGCTTCTTGCGCCTTTTTGAAAGACTCCTCACGCTTGTAGCCAGTTCGATGAAGCAGGTCCCTGAGAACGGCATCTGGCTCCTGCAGCATCTTCTCTGCATAGTGAATCAGAAAAAGTCCACAATCAGAAAAATTGTCTTGGCCAGGTACAGCTGCAAGACAGGTATTGATTTGCTCCGTATCTAGCTTTTGACCACGTCGCACTTCTGCTTCAGCCGCAAGATACTGCTTGATGGTACCATACACCTTGTTGTGGCGATTGCGCAGGGAGTCAAGAATCAAAATAACAGGTTCATCCTGTTCAATATGCTTGCCGGGTTTGAGAAACTTCAAGGATGGTTTCGCCTTGGTCTTTTTGGGGGACTTGCGCTTGGCAGTAGGTTTAGTGGTCAACTCATCCTCAGCTCTCAAAGCGGCAAGACTAGCACTGATCTTTGACCGACTATTCATCCTTTGTTGATGTTCAGCACGAAGTGCCTCAGCCAAGGTGGGCTTAGCTGGTGCCTTCTCGGCCGGCGTGTTGTCGTCAAACTCAAAGATGGTCATTTCGTTCTTTGGTGTTGAGGTGGCAGGTCGTGAAGAGCCCGTCTCCTCCTCATCGCTAATCTCCATGACATCTGGCACCTCTGGCACGTCTTCTTCGATATGCGATTTTTGCGAGCGCGTGTCTGTCCATTCACCAAATACACACTTGTCGAGGTTTGCAATCACCACAAGGTACCAATGCAGCGCCTCATTGACAGGTATAATGACATACTTTTTTGAAAACAAGTCCACATTCGCCTTGCGCGTCCATTTTTCAACGGCACTGTGTCCTGTCGCTGTTTCCTTGCCTTTGACGATACTCTTTTGCGTCAATTTCTTGTAGAAGAATGTGTTGAAGAGGTATGCTTCGCTGCGCCGTTGTTCCGGCAAATGATCGAAATTATAGCGCAAGTAGTAGTCAATGAGCGAGTCATTCAAAAATTCGCCCGGCTTAAGTCGTTCAACATCGTCTGGAAAGAGTGTTACGGAACTCGCTGCTTTATGCGGATACACCAGTACTGGATCGCTTGACTTGGCAAGCTCTTTGAGACGTGCACGTTGACGTGTCTCGCGCGGGGTCGGTAGAGTGACTGTTGGTTTTGCAAAGGAATCCAAACTAGCGAATGGTTGACTTGCGTCACGTCGAGTGACAGGCACTTGACTTCCTCGTGTAAGACGCTTGAAACGCTCTGGTTGTGCTTTACGTGGCGAAGCAAGATCAACGACCGTGGATGTAGTGGATTCTTTGGGCAATGTTGCTGGAGTGGTGTGTGCGTGACGCGTTCTAGCCCATGCACTGTTGACGCCACGACTCAGCTTTGACAGAAAGCCTGTTGGACTGGGCTTGCCTGCAATGATGAGACGCGTGAGCGAGTCTGCTGCATTTCTTTCTCTGAATATCATCTCAATGTGCCGGGAATCAGCAAAGCTAGGCTGATCTTCTTTGCAATGTATGGACAGCATCAGGCTGTCTCCGTCAAAATCCCAGTCATCCACCTCATGCATCTTGATCGTTTGCGCAGTAGAAGGTTCTTTTGGATCAACAATCATAAAGCACTTGTTCATAATGCGCAATTGACGCGTATCCATGCGATCCGATCCATCATAATTGAGAGACGCGAGTTGAGCCCTGCAAAGAGTACGCGGCTCCGTAATTGGAGGAGGGGTATCAGCAAATTTGGTCTTTGGCACCGTGAAGCGTTTGCTCTCAACAGGCGTCAACTTTGATACCTTCTTGATGACCTCTGGCTCACTCAAGTCATCGTCGCTGGAAGCTGGATAGGTATTATCGTTGTATTCGAGCACATTCTCGGGTTTGTTCCGTTTCTGTTGAGGACTCACGAGAACAGCCTTTGGAGATAGTCTCGGGAGGTCATCATCCAAATCAATTGTCTCTTTGAAATGCCTGCTCGATGTTCCTTCCACAGCAGAGACTCTCCGACGTTTTGCGCCAGGTGGCGGTGATGAAATTGAGATTGTACTGCGCTTGACGGTCGACTTTGCTGGTTGATAGGGAGCATCATCATGGCCGATAGCTGGCAACGGTAGCTGCCGCGAGATTCTTTTTAATGAATCGTCTTCTAGCCTTGAATCTGCAGCACGCGCAGACTTCGATGGCTGCTTGAATGGCTTACGCGCCGACGTAGACGGCCCGAACCCAGAACCCGTTTGATTGTTATGGGTTGTCGGCGTCAGATGCTTTGAACCGGGAGTCGGCCGACCTTGCTTCTTAGGTATAGTATAAAGCGAGTGACGTCGAGACGGAGGAGTCTCTGCAAACCCAGACTGTTTCATAGGTTAGTTTTCCTTGTCTTTGTAGCTGTAGACGGCGCACCCCTTGGATATCGGTCCTGCCACTGAATGGCACTATTGGGGTCGGCATGGCGACTCGATCCGAGGGATTTCTGAGGCAGGCCCTGCGTGATCTAGCCCAGCAGGCGGTCCTGTGTCCTGCTGTCCCTTGGTCTGTCGTCGTCGCGTTTGAGAGTGAACACGAAACCAAATTTGAGCCACAGGACCACGAGAACAAAGCTTGTTACTGCTTCGTCCAGAGGAGTTCGACGCAGGTAGCTCATATATAACGCTGTCAGAATGCTCAAGGCACTCTCTCTCGTTGCCGCGGCAGTTATTGCTTTGCTGGGCCACGCAGTCGACGCAGGGTCGCCCATCACCTACCGCGTCAAGTCCAGCGAGAATGCCTGCTTCTACACGAATGTAGACAAGGCAGGCGAGAAGATCTCCTTCTACTTTGCTGTATGTTCCTTGTTTATATATGACAAGACGCTGACGGGCAGGTCCAAGCAGGCGGCGACTTTGACATTGACTACTACGTCCGCACACCCACCTTCCAGCTTGTCCTGGAGGGCACCAAGGAGCGCAGTGGAGACTTTGTCTTTACAGCTACAGAGACGGGCGAGTATACATTCTGCTTCAACAACAACATGTCCACCGTCACCGACAAAGTTGTCGACTTTGAAATCAATGTCGAAAGCGAACCACGTCCTGAGCTGCCTACAAAGCAAGGTATCCCTAGCGAAGCCACCAATGGCCTCGAGGACTCTGTGTTCAAGGTGTCCTCACAAGTCTCACAGCTCAGTCGCACGCAAAAGTACTTTAGAACGCGCGAACACCGCAACATGTCGACGGTGCAGTCTACAGAGCACCGCATCTTTTGGTTTGCTCTGCTAGAGTCTGGTGCCATGGTCACCATGTCTGCCCTGCAAGTCTTTATCGTGCGTACATTCTTCCAGAGGCGTAATGCCGCCAAAGTCTAGCCTCATAGTCTCTTCTTAGACCAATTTAGAGGCGACTTTTGCAAGAGATGCTTGCTCCGTCTCTGTCAATGCGCCACTGCTCGCCCACCTTATCTTGCCATCTAGGTCCAGCAAGTACGTATAGCCCACATACGCATTCACGGCACCAATGTAGCGCAGTTGAGACGCATATCCACCATCCATGATGAGATACCGCGCTTGTTCAGCCTTTGGGGTTGCTTGCTGCAATCTGCCACGAAAGGCGTTCAGCAATGCATGCTTTAGCACATTGGTCTGCATGTTGAGGTCAATCGTAGCAACACCCAAAGCTTCACCCAGTCCACGGACCTGCTCTTCGCCACTCGTTGCGGAAAAGCAACGCACCAAAAAAGCTTTAGAGCCAGCTGTTTGTGCTTCCTCCAGCAGGACTCTGAGCTCCACTTCTTTGCCACTAGACAGCAAGTTGCCCTTGACATTAGGAAAGTAGAGGGCCTTGTCTTGCCGAAAGAGCAAGCGTGGTGCTGTCCACTGTTTACCACCAGCTTGCCGCATTGCATGGAAATCTCGCCAATATGAACCACCTTCTTCTGCTAGAATCTTTTTATGCTGACCAGGCGTTGTCAAGAGCGTCTTTGTGCGTTGAAGCAGCGTAGGGAGAGGCGGTAATGGCTGCATGGGCATGGGAAAGCCTAGTGGGCGATCTAGAGAAGGAGGTAGACCTTCATCTGAGCTAACAGCATCAGGCTTCTGCAATGTAGAGCTACTATTTTCACGGACGTGACTTGTGAGAGCAGAGCGAGATAATATAGTCAGTCTCTCTGACGCCCTCAAGGCTACCCGAGGTGCGTACATAGGTGTGTTGTGTAGAAAGACTTTCAACGGCTCACTGCAACATTCTCATATTTCGACGAGACCAAGAGGTACGTAGCTGGTGCTCTTGCACATCAATTGACAGTTGATCCAATCCAAGACGCTGCTACGACTATTGATGCTCATCTACGTATCTACGATGGGCACAAGTTTGCCAAAATGCTCATACCAACGCTTGAGACGCATGGCATGAACCAGCTCTTCATCAGAGTACTCAATCGGAGGCCCACTCACCGCCACCTCTGCTTGGGCCGCCAAGGCTGCATCATCTTCCGGAGACGCGTGCTTCAGAGCAGCAGCACTATACGCATACACTGGAAACGATACCACAGCCCAGCTAGAATTATCCTTACTGCGTAGATAGGGCTCCTCCCCGATTGTCTCCATCCTGAAATCGCGCAGCACGAGCACATCACCAGGATTAATACTCGGCAAGGCCGTCTTGAATGGTCGAAATATGCCAAATCGACAACGGGCAGCGAGAATCGGGTTATCACGAGCGTCCCTGATGTAGCGCACATCGCCACTCTTTTGAGTCACGGCTAGAGGTTCATTAGATGCTTGAAACAGCCATCCTGTTAGTATGTGATCGCGAGGCCCGTCCTTGGCTCTGTCATACTCAGCTTTCCCACAAATTGCAATCAAGTCGCAGACTTTGCCGGGACGTGCTTGCTCAATGCTGGCGTAAAATGAAACCTAAAGCTGAGATTAGTCTTCTTGTCGATATCGTGGATGTCGCATACATTAGTTGTTAGATCGCCAGGAACTTGTATCGGTGGCTCTGTTGGAGGTACGTCCTCCTGTTCAGGTTCGGGTTCGGCGACAGTAGGCTCTGGGGCTGAGGCGTCCTTGGTTGGCTCATCACTGATCACTTGGGCTGGTTCGGCCGGACTCGACGCTTGACCATCGCTGGACTGTTCTAGATTTGCGACTGGCGTTTGCTCGTCGTCAATCTCGATGATTGCGTTGTCAGAGGGTGTGATCGCCTCGGCGGAGTCCAAACCGGCATCCGGCGTTTGTTCAAGTTGCTCAGCAGCTGCAGCATCAATAGCAGAGATTCCGTCCATATCTTCGTCGCTGTCGGGCATGTCTGAATCAGGTGGACTCCTCAAACCAGTCTGCGTTTGGAATTCACCAGAAATAGGCGGCTCCATTGTGAATGCGGCTTGGGCAGGTTCGTCCTCAGCTGCAGAATCGGCATCTGTGTCGCCCTCCATCACCTCGCTGTCTGAGGATGGCGGATTATCGGAATTGATGGAGATGAGCTCGTCGATATCCTCAGCTGCCACGTCTTCCATGTCTTCCAAATCAAGTTCATCTTCCACTTCAAGCTCATCCAGCACGGCCTGGATTAGTCCTTGCGGCGAATCCTCTGCATCCACTTCAATCTCCACAATCTCACCCACCTCATCACTCATGTCCGCATCAGAACCGAGAGCAGCATAGTAATCAGCTTCATCCAAATTGGAATCAATCGTCACTTCATGAAGGAGCTCATCTCCTGCAGGCTCATCCTCGATCACATAGTCCTCATCCTGTTGGAGCAAATCAATCAAGTCGCCGTGATCTTCGACAGCCACTTCGTCCATTAAGAGTTCATCCTCAACAGAGCCAGGCGCATCGGGCATGATGGGCGCTTCCAAAATAGCAGAGATACTGCCACCACCATGAGACTCTGCTGTGGTCATTGCATCGGCTGTTCCAGCAAAAGTCGCACTGCCATTACCAGAATCAGTGGCAACAGCTGGAGGTGTCGTTGGTTGTGCTTCCATATGGTCAAGGCTTGCTGGACGCGGCGGCCGTGTCTCTTGATGCTCCACTTTGTCTCGAAAGATATCCTCTTGCACAATGGCTTGTTGCTGTAATAAGGTCGCCTCGGTATTTGGAACGAGGTCGCCCGCATTAGAGCTCGGACCAGCTGCTGGCTGTCCTGCAAGGCTAGGATTCTCGCGTTCCTCTGGATGATCATCGGCATGCTCCACTTTTTCGCGAAAGAGCGACTCTTGCACAGCCGCTTGCTGCTGCAACAAACTCGTTTGATGTGGTTGTGATGTAGGTATTGCCTGCTGATGCACACTACCATCAACACTGCCACGGCCGTCTCGCGGTTCCACCATGACGGAAGATTTGATGCTGCGTGCTGAACGAGCATATCCTTCATCAGCACCATCAGAGTCTACAATCTTGGAGCGAAAAATGGTCTCTTGGACTGCAGCACCGCGTTCCGTCATGCTCGGACTTGCAAAGCGTTGACGAGGGGCGGGTGCAGCCTCTTGCATGAATGTTGGGTCTTCACGGACTGAGTGGCCATCGTGACTATTGCTGTATGCAGCGGCAACGCTCTGACCTTGCGGCAACTCAGGTCGGTCAAGATCATTGTCATCACCAGCCGTTGATGTCTTCATCTCTGCTCGACGAGCGTCTTGCACCTGTGCATGAGATTGACCAGGCTGCTCTGAATCCTCGCTGATTTTGCGTCGCAGAATGCCTTCTTGAATCTGTGCTTGCTTCTCGAGAATACTCGGCGCTGTATCCAATGCGAGCACACCTTCTTCATTGTCCTCGTCGGCGACCATGGAACTGCCAGCATCCGATTTTGGTGGTGCACTCGCCCGCAACTTGCGAAATAGGTCCTCCTGCTCGTCTGCACTCGCCAGGTCGAGCAATGGAACATTACGAGGCGTAGCAGGGGCAGATATGTTTTGCTGCGTAGCGAAGTGGACATGACCCGGTGTATAGGCGCTAGAACGCGGTGTCCCATGCGTCTCGTACTTTGTATTATCGAAATCGCCATGAATTGACGACGGCCGTGAAATGTCAGAGTGTGGTACTTCCTCTTCTTCTCTTGGCTCAACGATAACGGGCGGCGTGCTCGCAGCAGGAGGGGTCGGATGTAGCTGTGTCAAGAAGCGCGAGACTGGAGAGCGTGAGCGAATAGGCGTAGCCAAATCGATGCCTTCTCCTTGTGAATCTGGCCGCACAGGCTGAGACGGTGTTGTAAAGGCAAACATCTTGGACCGACCAAGCTGACTAGGCGTGTTTTCATCACTAAAGGCCTGTTTTGGTGTAGCAGAGGGCGTGCCCTGTGTGCTGGAGATGTACCTGAAGTTGGAGCCAAACGATAGTCTGCTCTTCTTGGATGAATCCATACTCTGTCCAAACCAAGTATCACCGAGCCCGAGGTCGTCGGCTGAACGCTTGAGCTCTGGCGTCTGCCACGTCTTGCGCGGCGACGGACCTGCTTCAAGTGGCGTTGAGTCGAGCACCAGCTCGTCTCTGCCATCGATGCGCACCTTGACTGGACCCAAGAAGGAGATCTTATAGGGGATATCACGTTCAGTCCCGGCAATCTCTTCAAACGCCGGCTTTGGCGCGTCGGCTTCGACAGATAGCTCCAAGGAGGACATGATGGCAACATCCTTGAGTGCATCCGCTGCTTTGCCTCTGAAACTGATGCGTACTTGGCCTCGAGAGGCGCGTTTGGCGACGTCCTCATCGGCGAGTTGGATGGACAACGCATGCTGGCTGCGGGAATAGGGCCATCGCAGCGTGACAATGCCGCGTAGGGAGTGGCCCTCGAAGGTAGACGGAGTAAGATCCCGGATGGGCACCGACATGACTCGGCGTCCCGGCCGCAGCAAAGACTACGAGAGCGGGGTTCCAAAGATGGTTGGTGTCGTGATTGCTGCGTTGTTGGACGCGACGACTTTGAACCAAATTGACTTTTATAGGGGCCATTTGTGCATTGGAGACTCTACCTGGCTATATACACCTCGAACTAGTCCTGGCGACGCATCTTACTGCTCACCTCGTCAATCTTCCGGAAACTCCAGCTCCACGTCGCGTGGTACAAAAACGGCCGCAAGTCAAAGCGATTATCATCAGGTGAGTAGCCTTCTGCATGGTACGCAGGGGTCAGTGTCGTGCTCTTGTGCCGGTTGATGCCGTACATACGCCAAAATAGCTTCGTTTTCTCCGCCACTTGCATTGGGCTCAAGTGCGTCCAGACATGCACGAGTTTGGTGAACATGCTGTACGGTCCGAGTCGTTCAATCTTGCGTAGCCTGCCAAATGTGGAGAGGTCTGGGTATGTCATGCCCATATCTGCTTCGTCAGACTGGACATAGTCATTTGTGATGGGCTCCAGCTCTGCGGTAGGCACTGCCGTGATGAAACCGTCGAGCAGACTGAATGGTGTACCATCCATCAGCGTAAATTCAGGAGCAGACGCAGCATAGTGGATAAATGCCTTGAGATCCGTCTTGGAGATGCCTCCAATCGGATTGATGTCTGCAGAAGAGCAGTCGTACTTGGTCAGATAGCCACGCAATGTCTCATCCACATTGGCACTGCCAAGGACCAACAAACTGCCAGAACGTCCACGCGTCCACGGCAAGAGCTGTGCAAACAGGTAAGCAAGAACCATACGTAGCCGTGCTTGGATGTTTTGCAGTGCTAGATTTTCGGGTGGACTACCGCCATCTGACCGGAAACGAGCAGTGAAGCCTGTCACTGCCGTGAAGCAATCGCGTACCGAGGTCACGACCGTGTCCATGTTCATGTCAATATGATATGCACCGATTGCTTTGGAGAGATCCTTGGCCCTGGAACGTGTTTCCTTGGACGAATTGACGGTACCCATGTATGTAGTGTGGAAGATCACACGCGCCAAGTCTTGTGGACTCGAGAATGCCCAAACCTGTATATCTCTCGTCAAATAGGCAACGTCCCGCTTGACTTGTTCGTTGCCAGCCTGATAGGCATCATATACAAGCTTGCACATTGAAAAGACAATCATGGCTGTTGCACACGAGTCAATACCGCCAGAGAGTGGAATGAAAAAGCCAGCTTGCTTCGAGCGTCGCAGGTAGTCCCACATCCAACAAGCAGGACCCAGAGCAATTTCTTGTTCTGGCAAGTAGTAGTGCACCTCTCGTATCTTTGTTGGCGTTAGGCTCAAATCATACAACGAATCTGGGCTCGACAAGGCAAAGTTGCAAGCGACACGAGGATACGGGGGTGCTCGAGTTGCTTGCATGCCACGCGAGATGCCGACACGATGGGCTCTGACCTCTTCCAAATCAATAGTTGCGGTGACGACTTCCACATCATTGAGAGAAAATTGAGACCCCTGTGCAAGGACTTGTCCATTGAGCACAATCATGGCACATCCGTCATAATAAAGACGATCACCATCGCAGCCTTGCTGGTTCGCATAGAGGTAGATGCCACCACACTTTTGCAAGGCTTCCTTCATGAGATTGACGCGTCGATTGAGCTTTCTGAGTTCATGGTGCGATCCGCTCGAGTTGGTGAAGATTTCGACACCATTAAGGGACATGTTGATATGAGGGCTCTGTGGTGTGAAGAGCTCTTCGCACGTCTCTGCACCAACTACTGTATCTCGTAGACTGATGACTGCATCGCCGAATGGTACTTCTGTTTCACCACAGATGGCAGCGATGAAGCGTGGCAAGATAAAGGGCTCAATTTGCTGTGGTTTGTTCCAGGGTGTAAAGTATCTCATCTCTCTGTAATTACCGTCATTGCACAAAGCATCCTTAGGCTTGATCATGAGGATCTTTCCATCGAGAGCAATGACGCGACAATTGTACTTGACGTTGCGGTGCATGACGGGCATTCCGATATCGAGGAGGATTCCATGACACGTTGTATCTTGCAGGACCTTTCCCATTACTTCCCATGAATGAAGGTATGTATCGCCCTCAAGGAAATGATCGAGACAGCCATACCCAGGCACTTCTAGCTCTGGGCCAACGCGCATCTTGGCGCCGCGTTCTTTAGCGATGCGGATACTCTGAACGATGCGTTCAAGATTGCCGTCGAAATCAAGGGCCCATTGGTTGAGGGAGCATGTAGCAAGCACGACAAAGTGGCCCATGGCAGCGATAGCTTTTATCGATGAAGCAAAGCAGAGATGAAGAAGAGAGGGTGAAGAGGGTGAAGGCACGGTCAAGGTCAAGATCCAGCTCAGTTAGTAGGGAATGCTCACAGTCACAATTACAAGACGATGACTTGACTAGTCTATACAGGCGGCAGATACTTGTACGGGTTCAGGATACCCTTTGGATCAAACATCTGCTTGATCCGCTGCATTGTGTCAACCATGGCCTTGTTCTTGCTGTAGCCAATGTACTTGCCCTTGCTCAGTCCAAGGCCATGCTCAGCACTGATGCTGCCACTGCGTTCTTGGATCCACTCGTACACAAAGGGCTCAATGCACTTTTCGACTTCTTTGTCGTAGCGCCGGACAGCGACGTTGAGGTGAATGTTACCATCGCCGAGATGTCCGTAACCAACAACATCCACGACAGGCTTACCTTCGCCCACGAGTCCAGCAGCATCGAGCCGTTCGCGTGTTGCATCCACCAAGTCATAAAGCACAGGCAGCGGTGCAGACATGTCGTACTTGTACGTACCACCGTCCTTTCCAAGACATTCAGTGATGCCCTCTCGTAGTGACCACAACGCTTTAGCTTGTGTTTCGTCCTGAGCAACTGCACCATCTGCAACAATCTCCTGTTCAAGCAGTTCCTCAAAGAAGCCATTCAACTTTTCCTCATCGTGCTCTTTGTTGGAGCCAGATGTCTCGACCAGGATGTAGAACGGGTAGTCGCCCTCAATTGGACGCTTGTGCGTACTGTGACGCTTGACAAACTCTTGTGTTCGCCCGTCCATAAACTCAAAGGCAGATAGAATCTCAGAGAGATGTTCCTTGGCCTTGACATAGGCTTTCAAGATGCTTGCGTAATCCTTGACGCCGAAGAAGGCGACATTGACGGCAGCACTGCGTTGTGGGCAGAGGACTGAGAGGGCTGTGATGACACCGATGGTGCCCTCTGAGCCAATGAATAGCTGCTTGAGGTCGAATCCAGTGTTGTCCTTTCGAAGTGTTGATAGGTTATTGAGGATGGTGCCGTCCGGCAAGACTGCCTCGAGGCCGAGAATGTTGCCATGGAGGGAGCCGTAGCGAAGCAAGCGCAGTCCACCAGCTGCTGTTGCGGCATTTCCTCCAATCAAACAAGAACCTTTGGCTCCTAGATCAAGTGGGAAGATGTGCTTGCGTTCAGCAAGGTAGTTATCAACCGTCTCTAGGACACAGCCGGCATCTGCAACGAGTGTCCCTGAGACTGGATCAAAGGAACGGATATTGTTCATGCCTGTCAAGCTCAAAATGACCTCGTCAAAGACGGGCGTCGAGCCACCGACCAGACCGGTATTGCCCGACTGTGGCACAACAGCGAGCATCTGTTCATTGCAGTACTTGAGGATCTTGCTCACATCCTCGGCGGTCTTGGGACGGAGAACAAGCTTTGATTGTCCTCTAAACTTGCGCATCCAGTCAATATTGAAGGCCTCGGCGTCGTCATCGAGCAAAACGGCATTGTTTGGCAAGATGGAGCGGAAGTGTTCAATGTCCTTCTTGTCGAGCTTCTTGAATTGCTTGCCTCGGGTGAGCTCAGGGTAGGAATCTGCCGTCAGCTTGAGCTCGTTGTCCTTTTTGGTCCCAGAGGATGGGTCTGAGGATGTCTGTGTCGTGGCGTGGGTGTCGTCCTGCTCACGGGCATAGAACCGACAAGCGCCTATCTGCCGAGGGAGCAATCGCACTCCTTCGGCCCTCCGCAGGGAGCTCGTTCTGGCTATGCGCCAAGGAAACATGCGGCTGAATACACTGGGCCTCATGATGCGCCCGAGTCCGGGGATTTAGTGTGTGCTTAGGTCTTGGACTTGGTCGTTGAATATTTTGGGGGAGGACGCGTACGACAGAGACCAAGAGTCAAGAGACTGAGTACTTCATTGCTAGAGGCTGCTACTGCTACTGCTGCTGATATAGAGCCTTGAGCCTGAAGAGACACAGAGCATGTCCTACGATCGAGCACTCTCCGTGTTCAGCCCAGACGGGCGCCTGCTCCAGGTCGAGTACGGCAACGAAGCAGTCAAGCGCGGCACAACGGCAGTCGGCATCCGCGCCAAGGACGTCTGCATCCTCGCTGTTGAGAAGAAGTCGCTGCTCAAGCTGCAGGACAACCGCTCAACGCAAAAGATCTGTCAGGTGGATGCACACGTCACCCTCGCCTTTGCTGGACTCAATGCAGACGCGCGTATCCTCATTGACAAGGCGCGTGTTGAAGCGCAGTCGCATCGGCTGACACTCGAGGATCCCGTCACAGTGGACTACATCACGCGCTACATTGCAGGTGTTCAGCAAAAGTACACACAATCCGGCGGTGTCCGTCCATTCGGGATTGCCACCCTCATTGCTGGCTTTGACCCGCACGACGATGTGCCCAGGCTGTTCATGACGGAGCCAGCAGGCATCTACTCTGCCTGGAAGGCGAATGCCATTGGTAAATCGAGCAAGACGGTGCGTGAGTTTCTGGAGCGCAACTACAGCGCCGACATGAGCCGCGACGAGGCCATCAAGCTCTCCGTCAAGGCACTGCTCGAGGTTGTGCAGACGGGTGCAAAGAACATTGAAGTTGCCGTCCTGGCCAAGGGAAAGCCCGTTGAGTTTTTGAGTGAAGCCAGTGTGGATGCCACAGTGCAAGGGATCGCAACGGAGAAGGAGACAGAGGCTCAGAAGAAGCGCGACAGGCAGGCAGGACGTGCTGCTGCAGCTGCTGGAGCGGATGACGGTGCTGCTGCTCCTTCCCAGGCGGCAGAGACGACGGCCGGCTCGATGGATGTCGACGAAGGTGCTGGTGCAAGTGCATAGACCTCGTCCTCCTTCTTTTCCTGTACAGAGGCCCCTCCATAGCAGCATAGGCCCCCTCCCAGCTGCCTCAGTAGACCTCATGTCGCCGTCAATTTGCTTTTCAGGAACGAAATCCCGAGACGACACTTGCGAAACGGTCACTGGAGCAGGCGCCTGGGCACGGGCAGCGCGGTAGAAGGCGAGAGGACGTCGGGCAGGTGGACGTAGAGACGAGCCAGGTCACGCGAAGCTGCTGCTGCTTTGTCTCATTGTTATCTTCACGGCGACACATCGCTGCTGTTGGCCTATACAACGCAGCATATCCTCGTCGTCCAGTTGCTGCTGCATCTTGTTCCAGCGCATCTAGCACTTCTAGCAGCCTCCATTCACTGCTTCTCTACTGCCCAGAGCATCCATCCACTACCACCACTCCATCCACACTCCAAGAGCAAAATTTTCCGGCATCCATCGCAGCACACAGGTCGAGCGTGTCCCCGTACGTCCTCGAAGTGTCCATGCGCAGCCAGGGCTAACAGCAGGGATCCATGTCTGACCGACAGCGGTCTTCTCCGCAGCCGCCATCCTCCTCATCTGACCGCGATCCAGCAGGATTTCGCCCAAAGCGCGACATACGAGGCCGCGACAAGCAGCAACAGCCGCCGTATGATCAGCTAGATCATCCACGGCCTAGTCATGGACAGCGTGGGCTTATACAGCATCCTCAACAACGATCGCAGAGCAGGGAATTTCCACCGCGACCGTATAGTGGCGAGTATGCACGGCAGCAACGACCACCGAGTCGCGAGTATCCGCCGCCAGCTCCTATGAGACTGCATGAAGATGACTTACTGCGGCATGATCGATTCAAGCAAATCAGACGGTCACCGCCGCCTGTGGATGTCCGAGTGAATGGAAACATGCCGCACGACAGACGGCAAAGCAGCGAAGGACCAGCGAGGCATCGTCTGCAGGCTCCTCCGGGTCCAGGCGCATCGGATACTTCACGGCCATATCCTGTAAGGCAAGGAGGACAAAAGTTCCAAGAGACACGAGACGGCGTACCTCATGGGCCGCGCCAACCTGGCTATGACAATTACAGAGGTCGACCTCCCGTAACGGATGGCTCTGGACATGCGATAGAGAGACCTCGACAGGGTCTGCCGCACCAGGGACGCTATGAGTCTGAGGATATCTATGATAAACGGCCGCATTCAAGAGAAACACCGCTGCAAAGAGACAGACCGGTGCAGGCGCAAGCTACAGGCCAAAGACGAGGTCCACCGTTGCCACCTCAAGCTCCGCCGTTCAATGTTCGAGCACCATTGCATGCTCAGTCGCCACGGGATGTGATGAATAGCTGGGAACGGTCGCTGAGAGATGAAGGTAGACAGGCCAGAGGGCCCCCGGGACCAGCGCATGCACGGAGATTTGATGATGACTATGAACGACAGAGTGCTGCTCCCGGATCTGGAGGGCGCGCTGCACAGCGTCCATTCAATACACCACAAGGTCATGCTCCCCGTCAGCGTGATGATCAGGGTCCTCCTCCCAGTCAACGAGACGATCGTGGGCGACCACCCCGTCAATGGGATGACTCGACTGGTGCACCCCGTCGGAGGGACAATCAAGGTCCTTTGCCCCTTCAGAGAGATGAACAAGCTTCTTGGCGCAGTGCCCGGCAGCCGGACCTCGTGCAAGACCAGCGGCCGCATGTACAAGGCAATGGACAACGGCCACATCAGCCTACTCATGGCCAACGCAACAAAAATCAGCAGAAACAAGATCAACAACGAACTCAAGGCCGACAGCGACGCTGGTCGCACTCTTCTCGCGGCTCAAACGATACCGTGCGTTCCAAGTCGCGTAGTGTGCAGGGCCAGCGACAAAGTCAGTCGCCTGAAGCAATCTCGAGAAAACCACGTCCACCTCCCACTGCACCCAAAGCAGATATCAGACCACCGTCTCCTCCGTTTGCCCGACCGACGCAGGCCTCCATCAAACGCAGTCCATCACCTACGGCCAAGACCCCTGCCAAGCGCCAGCGTGTCGACCAGAGCGAGTCTCGACCTGAATCGCGCGATCAATCAGCCGTGGGCACGCCGCGTTCTGGCTTCCGCAAGTCCACCTTTGCCGATGGCGCCGTCTATGAACGAATTGGTCAAGTGGGCGAAGGTACCTATGGCAAAGTCTACAAGGCAAAACATCGTGCTACAGGTGAGGTGGTGGCACTCAAGCGTATTCGCATGGAACAAGAACGGGATGGCTTTCCCATCACATCCATGCGCGAAATCAAGCTGCTCCAACGACTGGAACACCCTGGTGTTGTCACGTTGCTCGAGATGATGATTGAAAAGGGATCCGTTTACGTGGTATTTGAGTACATGGAACACGACCTCACCGGGCTCTTGGCCAATCCACAAATTGACTTTTCTCCTGCCAACATCAAAGACTTGTCGCAGCAATTCTTCTCTGGTCTTGCGTATCTGCACGATCAAGGCGTCTTGCACCGTGATCTCAAGGCTTCCAACATCCTGCTCAACAATGCAGGCGAGCTGAAATTGGCTGATTTTGGTCTGGCTCGGTTCTATCATAAAAATATGACGCGGGCAGCAGACTACACTAATCGCGTCATTACCTTGTGGTTCAGACCACCGGAGTTATTGCTCGGTGCCACGGCGTATGGTGCTTCTGTCGATATCTGGTCTGCCGGTTGCATCTTTGTTGAGCTCTTTACGAAAACAGCACCCTTCCCCGGCAAAGATGAGATTCACCAGCTGGAACTCATCTACCAGCACATGGGCACAGCAACGCGCGCGTCTTGGCCAGGTGTTGAAGCACTGCCGTGGTTCGAGCTCGTCAAACCAGGTCAGTTTCCCGAGGGCAAGTTCAAAGAGCGGTTCAGTGGTCAGCTCTCACCTGCTGCATTACAGCTTGCAGAAGAAATCCTTGTGCTGGATCCTGCCAAGCGGCCTACTGCAAGTGCACTGCTCAAGCATGCCTACTTCACGCAAGAACTTCCCCACGCAGAACGACGTGTGTTGAGTGATACGACAGAATCGCATGAATGGGACAGCAAGCAGCGGAAGCGCGAAGAGCGGAAACGGACTGGTTCGAGCAAACTCGTACCACCTCCACAAAAGCACAAGAGTAAAACGGCTGTGCAGCACGCCGCTGTTGTGAGCTCTGGTTCGCGTGGTTCTGGTGGGCAAAGTGCAGGGACAGCACCACCTAGTACATCTGACTGGGATCCTGGTGAGAAGGAGAGTACGGGCCGTGCATCGGCTTGAAAGCATCAGGTTGCCATGGGTCTACTTTGTGTACTGTAAAATAACGTAGTCGACACTCCTGCACCACACACTACACTTTCATACTTTGAACACGCTATACCTCTATGTCTGATCCTGCTCAGCAAGCCCTGCATGAAGGATTCCGTGCCTTGCAACAGCTCCTTGCTCAACCACAAGACGGTCTTGCTCTGCATAACCTGACCAAGCACTTCTCTCAAGCCATCAAGCTGAATCCAAACAATGTCAAGCAAGTTGCTCCATCCCTAGAATCATGTGGCAGAAAGCTCTGTGCGCTGGCCATGTGGGCACAAGCTCTCATTAGTGAGAAGGATGCTGCTCAACGGTGTGAGTATGGCTGTGAAAGCTTGACGCGGATGAAGAAGCTGTATAGTGCAGGCCATGTCAGCGACGAGGAAGATGTCGGCTTTTGGAAGCACTACATTCTCAAGGCAGACAAGCAACTCAAGCTTGTGCTGGAAGCGTATATTTCGCTTCTACAACTTCCTTCAGTGTCGTCAGACGAAGACGGTGCAACGCAGTGTGCTCAATTCACAAAGACCATCATGGTTGACTTGCGCGACTTTTTCGATACAACGCATCTCCCCCAGCTCAAGACGCTCGAACGCGCCTTGCAAGCCGGTGGACCAACGATGCAGGCAAAGGCAGAGATACTCATGACGGATATTACAAAC
This sequence comes from Protomyces inouyei, assembly GCA_003717155.1. Classification (NCBI taxonomy): domain Eukaryota; kingdom Fungi; phylum Ascomycota; class Taphrinomycetes; order Taphrinales; family Protomycetaceae; genus Protomyces; species Protomyces inouyei. The sequence continues at coordinate 264,864 of QXDQ01000010.1, forward strand.
ATCAAGCGACAGCTGTCCTAATCTACAGCAATACTTGCAGCTGCTTCTGGTACACTATATCCATGCCGCTTGAGTGCTTCTTTCGCCTTTGCATCACTACAACCCGTTGCAATCTTCAACACCATCAGCTTCGCCGATAGGATCGTCTTGTTTGCCAAATCAATCCAAGACTGAGCAACTTCGTCGTACACTTGGCTGATGCGACTATCGACCGTCTTGACTTGAAAGGACAACAGCGCAGAAACAGGCCGGTGGTCAGAGACGCGACACGTGTGTTGCTTATAAGAGGTACAGGACATGTTGCCTCCAAGACCTCTGTAGTAGATACGATCGCACCAGGCGGGGATACGAGCCTTTTCCGAGGTGTCATATTGATCTGAGCCTGGATCATACTTGTACGTGGGCGGGAAGCGTATCGTTTGCTCTTGAAACGAACGGAGACGATGCGTTGGATTACGCTTCAGTTCAATGAGGAGTTGATCCGCTTCAAGCAGTTTGCTGAGCTTGCCCTCTTTGATCTGCTGGATAATGTGCGTGCGCCGCCCATTGATGCGGTAGTTGAGATCGCCATTCAATATACACACTTCGTGATCCAGTACCATGCTTCCATCACCACCACCGCTAAAGACGTGCCGATCAAGTTGACTGCTTGTGCCTGCAGGCAGTGCAGCCTGATCGAGGATAGAGAAGATGTCGTTATTGCGGGCCATGACGTGCTTTTGTCCAGCTGCCAAGTGGCAATTGACGAAGCAGATGGATGTATCGTCCAGCGTCATGCGAATAATGATGCCTCCCTTGTTGCCATAGCGGCCTTTGAGGCCTGTCTTGACAACTGTCGCATCGACGCTGGTGGTATGCTTGAGGAGGGATTCCTTGACAAACACGCACGAGAAGAGACCAACGAGTTGCTTGACTTGGATGAGCTGGTAGGTATCTGTTGAAGAGATGGCCACTTGCTTCTCCAAGTGATTTTGCCACTGCTGATATGCAAAAGCAAGAGCCTTCTCCTCCAACTTGTCTTCCTTCTTCTTGGAGCCAAAGAAGCCTTTTGCAACACTCCTCGATGCTTTTCCCTTGTTATCGAGATCCACCAATTCTTGAAAACCAAAGACAATCATGTCGGGTGATTGTGCTTCGCGAATCATATTTTCAATGAACTGCGAGTCTTCATAATCACGACTGAGGCGAGACGGTACAGAAGCGCCAGCGTTCCATGTACACACCACAGCACGTACTTCGCGGAATGTCGAAAACGAAGCAATCCGCTTCTGCATCTCTGCATCAAGCCAATCAGTCATCATAAGACCATCCCATACTTTGACGATACCATCAGCAGAGACAGAACAGACACCGAGTCGCTTTTCCTTCCAAAGACCACCGCGATCGACGCAGAGTTCTGTGATGGGAGATTTATGTGCAGGCCACTCCTTCATGACACGCCAGGGCTTGCAGTGTACATCATAGACAAACACCTTGCCTGTCTTGAAGCTCGTCCACAAGTAATCACCAACAGCGAGTAATGCAGAGATGTTGTAGTGAGATATACTGAGGACATCAATACAATGCGGCCGATCTGTTGCATAGACTGTCACTTTACCGTCATCGTGGCTAAAGTACACTTTATCAGGGTCATGCCGAAGATAAACAGCAGAGGTGATGAGACCCGTGACGCGCGATGCTTCAACGCCGCGTTCAGGTGTCACTGATTGGCCTGTTGCGTGATAGACGTGCACGGTACGACCGCAACCAATCCATAATTTACCATCAATAGCGAGGGCTGCTTGAATGCCTGGAACGGTGCGAATACTCGCATGAAGAGGTTTGCCTTTGAGTGAACAGGCAGGTGGCCAAGTATGGAGATTGCCGCCCTCATCGAGTGTCCACATGGTTTGAAAGTCGCGCAGGATGTGGGTGATGGCAGAGTTGTGTGCGCGATGCAGTCGTTCAATACAGATGCGATGCTTTAAGTCATATTCATGCAGTGAACCATCCTTGAAACCCACCCACAGGAATCGACCAGCGTCCACGAGGTTGGGTATACCCACTGTACGAAACTCGAGAGCCGTGATGCGCGTATCGGCCACGGGTATTTGCCAAAGCACTTCTTGCGTCTGTAGATGAAGGACTCTGAGACGATCATTTTGCGCAACAACGAGCAAGTCACCAGAAACCGCCATCCGCCGTACTTCTTTGCCGGTGTGTACTTCCCATGCCTTGTTTTTGAAGAGGGGCGGTTTGCGATTTGCTGTACTGGCATCGGGTTGATCCAGCGACCGTGCATTCTCCGCTGGTGATTCCTCTTCATCGCTATCAGCCTCCATGGTACTGCTCGCTGCTCTCGACCGCGGTACATCCAAACTCGCGCGTATATCGAGCGGTCGTGGCCGTTCAATTTGTAGAGATTGCCGAACGGTCACTTGTCGCGATGGCAAGGTCGGAACGACCATATGCTCTCGGCTCGGTAATTGTGGTTTCGCGGGTGGTAGCATGGATGCCGGGCGAACAGGCAACACCGGCCGCGATGGTCCAGGCGAAGCAGGTCGTGAGCGAGAGGGACTGGATGTCCGCGAAGGCGACGGCGAGCTACTTGATTCGATTGGCTTATTGGGCGGAAGGTTCGGCGCGCGTGAACGACTGCGCGATGTTGGCCTTGACCGTGCAATAGGAGTCCGTGAACGTGCTATCGGCGGTGGAGGCGGTGCTTTTGTGCCTACTGAGCGAGAGAGCCGTTCTTCAGTCAGCTCTTCTGATGTTCCATCGCCAAACAAGTCCACAGCGAGCTTTGGCGGTGGCTGTCGCGCGTCGAAAGCAAGCGGTCTGGGTGATTTGAAGCGCGGTGAAGGCAGCGGTGGTTTCGCCTTGACTTCAGGTGGTTGTGGACTGCCTGAAGCAACACCTGTGGATGTAGGACCAGTCAAGGTATCAAAGAGCCTGCTCTCTCGGAGTCTGGGAGCAGCAATAGGGATGGGCATGCTTTCTTCGACAGCGGGCGACGCAATAGGACTTGAAAATGGATCACTGGCATCGGATCCTCTTCGTGCAGGAGCACGCCCTGCCTGCCGATGCTTTCCCTCTATCGCTGCCTCTGTGACAGAAGCGGGAGGAGCAGCAGCAGCATTGTCGCCCGACTTGGCACCTATGAGCTTGGCGGGGATAGCAGGTTTGACACTGAGCCTTTTTTGTTGCAAGTTGGGAGGCAGCGGCGGCCGGGTTGCGGCCCCTTCGAAGCGCTCCCTCAGGCTCTTGACGCCTTCTGGCATGGGATCATGGCTAGCTGAGTGCGCGTTTCTGCCGCTCTGTCGCGTTGTCTTGTCGCTCGCTCATCCGTTCACCGGCAACAGGCGAGGGAAGCGTGAGAGCAACGTAGAAGCAGTCATAAAGTGGACAAGCCAGGTACATGCTGCTCACTGCTCAGTGCCCAGGTCATGATGAGCTCAGCAGACTGGATAAGGCTACTAGGCTGTCACTGCGCTGTCATTCTCCAGCCATGAGCTGCAGCGTAAGGTTAGATGAGATCTGGCACGAGATCTATCCTCCAGCAGGTAAGTATTACTGAGTATCCAAGCAGAAGATCCAATCTCGCAGATGTCTCACAGGCGCAGGAACAAGGCAAGCTGGTGAGCAGAACCCGCACTATAAGGGGAAGCTGGTTGCTATTCGGGGAAGCCGTCCATATCGGTATTCTTGATCAATGTCCATGATTGTGTCTCTGCCTCGGGTACCAAGCGAATGGATGCTGCTTCTTCACAGTCGAGCCTGTCCTGTGCCCTCATGGCCTTGTAAGCCTTCTGCGAACGTCTCATGCGGCACTCTCTGAAATATGCCATGGCCATGACTAGCCGCTGACATGACACAGCGTTCTATCTGCTCTAGATACAAGAAGTACATCAGTGAATAGCTTGCAGTGCATCTTCTCGGCGGCTCACAGAGTCTTAGCACTCTACAACTGTCGTCATCATCCCTCGAGCTGCTGCCAAAGTCCATCCAATGCCCCCAATTGGACGAAGATTCACAAATTTAAGTTTCCCTTCGAGGGGAAATTGGGGGCGACTCATCACATTACGACCGTTCAACGGCTTTTCATCTGCATCCCGAGCAGCATGAAGGGCCATCACTGCCATGGACATGAGCCAGGGAGGCCAGCAGCGTGCTTACCCATGAACTGGCAGCAAGCAGAGATAATGTCTCGCGCGGCAACAGGCTGCATCTGATCTGCAGCTGCATGGAGCCATTGTCAAAGTCGCATGTTGAGACAACGCCCAGCAGATGTTCCCTCCTCCTCTCCCCGGTCGTCCTCGCAAAGGTATATAGTCGTACTTCCGCAGACTTAACCCACACCCAAACCCTCTCTTAACAAGTCTCACCGCAGACACTTCCTCGCTCTCTTGCTTCCTGTCACCTTCGACGTCAGCAACAGTCGCCTGAGCCTAGGCATCCACCTTCCTTTCACAAAAGACATATATACAGCTCCCGACGAGCCACAGCAACAGCAACAAAGCAATATGTCTTTCGCATTTCCCCCAAAACAGGTCCAACTGAGCTGCACGACCTCTGTGATTGTCGGTAGCAAAATCAACGGCACCATTCGTGTCCAACAACCACCTCATCCACTCGCCTGCGTGGTGCTGTCTCTCGATGCAACCCGACGCAGCGGACATCGCGACCGCAACCTCTTTCACAAATCACTCCTCGTTCGACACGAGGATTTCTGCCATCGCAACCATGCATTCGAAGCGACATTCAGTATGCGCATCCCGCTCAACTACCCAGTCAGTGCGCTTGCTGATTTGACACATACCTTGACGGTCAGTGTCAAATCTGCCGGTCGACGCGATGCAAGCGATGCGGTGAATTTGGACGTCCATTCAGAAGCGACACTACGCCTGCACGCTGCTTCGTCCCTCGGCCATACACGCACATCATCCTTGCCATTGCCACCAAAATCACCACGCCGCAGATTGTCTATGCAACCCATGACACGCTTACAGGAAGAGCCTGGGCCCATTTCACCAGTACTGCCTGCATCACCGGGTTCGCTGTGCGATTCAGAGTGGTCAGTGACAGAGTCTGGTGCAACCACCCCTCGTTCATTTGAAGAGACAAGTAACTTTGAGACGATGAAGCGACACACAGGAGATCGCATGTCCTTCAAGGCACGTCATAAAAAGACTTTTTCCTTGCAATCGCTTGCAAGTCTGACGGATGGCAGGTCGAGCGTCATGGCGCGATTTGCACGCAAGCTGCAGTTCAGAGAGGAGGAGGAAGAGGAGTTGGAGTTTAGCTGCTGTGGACAAGAGTTGCTATCACCTGCAGAGTTGCCAGCAGTAGCAAGTACAGCGAGCCTGCCTGTGCCTGTCAGTACTCACAGGACAACGACCAAAGCAGAGAGGCGGCTAGGAAGAGCAGCACTGCTTGATTTCGACTTTGGGTTTGATGATGCGCCTGCATTTGAGTATGATGAGGCGGCAGATCGCGCTCTGTGTGGTCAGCCTGCGCGTCAGTCTGCGCTGTGGGTCTAGATGACGTGCAGCAGTGTGTCTTTGGTAGTGTCTCTAGTAGCTTCTCTAGCGCTCTCCAGCTCTTTCAAGCGCTCTCTTTAGACACAGACATTCACGAGTCTCCAGCAAACACAACTCTCTCTAGCAGACAGCAGCAGCAGGCAGCGCTCCCCTATAAACTGGGATGAAGACATGATGAAGTGGTGGTGTCTGGTGCAAGTCGCCTGTTCCGCCTTTTTGTGTCTCCGCAAATGACTCATCCAACAACCACCACAACCATAAGCAGACAACAGGACCACCTCTGCCCGCCCTTGCTGCTCAGAGACACAAGGGCCCATCCCTAGACAGAGAGCAGCGTCGAGTCTGCTCCTGTATTGACCAGAAGCACGCGGAAGAAACAAGGCAAGAGACATGGAACCCGTCAAGCGGTGTGTCCGCTGCAAACAAAAGAAGAAGGGCTGTTCGCGCGGCAGCCCTTGTGAACGCTGTGCTTTGGCTGGCCTGACTGCTGAAGAGTGCATCTACCTTCCTGAAGACGCGACGTATCGATCGCCAGTACGGAAGAGACAGCAGCAGCAACATCATCATCAGCCCAAAGTCACCTACCTCTCTACCTCGCTTGGAAAAGAATACACAGCAACGGAGATCCAGCGATGCAGTCGGTGCATCCGTACAGCGCGTGGCTGTGACCGCAATAGACCCTGCGGACCCTGTGCAGCAGGTGGCCTGACAGAATGGGAGTGTCGCTACACCTCCGCCTCATCCTTCAAAGTACGCGGTCCAGGTAAGAAACAGGAAGGTTCACCCCTCGTACACGCGCTCGATGCAGACTCTTTCAAGAAGCAAGTGAGAAGTGGTAGCACAGGTGCCTTGCCGGATAAAAAGTCACTGCTGGTCCCTGCAGACTACCGGACACCCTCGCCTCCAGGCAACGTCAGTCCCATCTCGGATACGTGGGAAGAAGCGGTTGCTGACGAAGAGTCTCCTGTGCTTTCTAGGCTATCTGTTGCTGTACCCATCCCAGGTAAACCACAGGAAGTGGTTGCGCAGCCTCGCCAGCCAAGCAGTCATCCAGAGTACCCAAACATGATGGAACGTTTATACTCGCAGCACTCGAATGTACCGGAATCCTCACCGCGTGTCTTGGCGGAAGACTACCAATCCTCGCCGTCACCCTTCAACTCACCGCCCTTCCAGTCATCGCCGCCTGTGTATGGATATCCGTTGGATCCAAGTCAATATCAGGAATCCGCACTGGTTCGTGCACACAGACAAGCACAGCAGCAGCAACCGTACGTTCAGTATGGGTTTGGCAGTGGCACCTATGCCGGCATGTCCACGAGTCCACAACCCAACCCATACTTATACCCACCACCGCGAAGTATGGCTGGATCGCCCAACACTGCGTTCGCCATGACGGCAACGCCTCAAGCCAACACTGCTCAACGACGCATTCTAGGCAGTCCCCAACAACGGCACTCGCCACAACCATACTTGGTCCCCTCGCGTCGCGGTAGTGGCGTCGGCCCACATCAAGGACAACTCGGTTCTTTATCCGGCTCACCACTCGGCTACAACTTACAGCAACATGTTCAAAAACAAGCAGCTGCTCAGCAAATGTCGCGCTCAGTGAGTAATTCTCGACTTGCTGAAACGGGTGGCGTGCCTATTACTGGACAACAAAGTAGAACCGGTGGACCTGTACGATCCGTGTATGGCTCACCGAGTGCCGCTGCGAGCAGTGGTGAATTACGCAGTTTGGCTGCACAGCATCAATTACAACAGCAGCAGCAGTATCAATCGCTACATGAGCAAGCACGGATACAGCAGCAGCTACAACATCAGCTCCAACAACAAAACTATGTACAGCAGCAATCTCGTCAGGTGGCAGCGCAGCACCAGACAGATTTGCTACAGCCGCCACCCTTGCAGGAACATGAAGGCTTGTTTGGACATGCAGCGTATCAGCAACTCAGTGGAAGTTCAGAAAGCATTGATGGGGAGTTTCCATTGTTTGGAGAGGCAGAGATGGAGGGCGAAGAGTAGTGTTGGGTTGGGTCTTCCTTTTCTCATTTTGGTTTCCTTAGTAGCGTTAGCCATAGCAATCGATTTCCTGTTGCTTCGATGCTTCCTCATGATCTCTAAACATGTCCCTCAGCTCGCCTCATGCCCGTGAGGATAGTCTGCATTGCCAAGAGACCATGCCATCTGAGCAGGTTGATCGCGTTGCACCTCGAAAAGCAAATGTTGGCTTGCCTGAGTCCTGTAGAAGAGCTGAGAATCTGCTATAGACTGAGGGACTGTTTGGTTGTTAGACGATGCGGACCAGGCAAAGTCCAACAAGCTACTTCGTGTTGATGGATCTGCAGCTGCCACTGTCTAATCCAAAAGCGAACGAGGCTGCCTTCTGGTATACTAGCTTTTGTGCACTGGTGAAGGGCGTTTTCCTGAGACATGATATGTTATACTCTTGGTCTCCTGCTGAAGATTATTGAGTCTGAAGCTTAAGATGCTGAAGACATATCTAGCGCTCTTTTGCCTGCACAAGGCTCGACCATGCGAGCTGACGACTGAAGCTATAGCACATCAAAGAGTGACCGCAAGCATGTACGCCTCATTTCCAATCACATGAGAATCGCTGATGAGTCTCTGAGCATGCCTCGATAGAAGAATCGTGTCACGGCTAGCAATAGTAAGCTAGGCAAGCATGGGTGCGAGAGGTATCATTGAAGGTTACGCTACATATCTAGACACAATCGCAAGAGCCTGAAGAGCTGGCTGGAGCATCTGAACACGACAGAGTGAATGTTCCTGATGAAGCTAAGTTTGGAGAGATGGTGTAGCGCCTCTCTGCCTACTGTCTGGCAGTGTCTGGTGTGCATAGAAAAAGGCGCGTGAGATTGTGTTTCAAGCAACCATCACACCCAGCTAGAACCTATCACACCCAAGGCTAGGCAACTGGCACAGATCTCAACGTCAGTTCAACGCAGATGCTTCTGCTTGCTAGTGAGGTTGGTGACATGCTTCTACTAGTTCGTCTTCCAAGCTGTCGTCAGTCAAGCCTTGTCATTTTGGCTTGATCCATGAAGTCTGAAGATGCTCCTGAGTTTGGCTGCAAGAAGAGCGAAGTGCGCGAATTTTTCCAGCTCAGGCCGCAAACAACGCAAAAGGAACCTCATGTAGCACGCAGCTAAGTAGTCAGCGCTGTGAGGCAGCTTGACCCCGGCAATGTAGCTTCGAAGAGCATGATGATCTTCCCTCACATGCTTCGTGGCGAGAGTATCTTCTTGCGATGATCACCAGCTTTTTACAATGAGAAGATGAAGAAAATGAATACTTCCATCGATGATCACTAGCTCAGTACAATATGAACATGAGATACTTCAGGTGCAAAGGCACTTTCCGCATCGAGAGCCGGACCTGTCACTGTATCTACAGCTGATACTCTTGGATATGCCGGACGAGCCCCTGGTCAGCTTGTTTATCAATAAAAAGAGCCAATGCTACGCAATTTCCGAAAGGACAAACAGATGGCGTGCTTTGCGGACAAGCAAAGAATACGAGGTCGTGAGCTCAGCCGAGCCGTATCATCCTGTTCAGGGAGCACTACTGGCAGTCTACTGTTCACTGGATAGCACAAATTCGAGACATTGGATGGAGGAACACAGTCTAGGCCCGGCTCAAGGATAGCTTCAGACAAGTTTCCTGTAATCCGATTGAATGAAGCCGTCCTTTCTGTCAGGGGTTGTGAACGAGAACATGCGAAGCGCGACACAAAAAGGGGGTTTATGTCGAAACAACATGCGTCTGGATACTACCACTTTAAAATTTGACACGTAGGCCATGCGAAAGATGCATGCACGGCACTCATGGAGTCAGCTCTGGCTGCAGCCGCAGGGAGAAGCAGAAATTTATAAAAGCTCGCGTCAATCGCACTTGAAACCTTTCTGTCAACATCGACATTGTCGTCAAGATGGGGTTCTGCAAGTTGTCTTACTTGCTTGCTTCGCTGTTGGTCATGGTTGTGCACTGCGACGATGTCGATGACTGTCGACAAACTGGTTTTGCCTTCGAGACACTCATACCCCAGCGTACGCCTGTGATGTCTGCCGAGGATTGCAAAGACTTGTGCTCCCTTCGACACACGGATTTCGTCATTTGGCTCAATCACCCGGACCGAAAAGTGGTCGCTCCCGAGAAAACCCTTTTCAACGGAAAGAACAAGACATACGTCGAGTGCAAGGCTGACTCTGGAGTGTGCAAGTTGGGCAGAGCTGCCCAGTTGGAGGATCGTCAAGACCGACCAGGTGTGAAGCAGTGCAGGTGTACTGCCCTTATCGAATTCAAGCGTTGGGGACCTGATGGCAACTACAAGGACAAGTGGTGTTATCCATACAACACACAGTCTAATGTGGCTCTCAACGCAGTCGTTCGTGGCACCTACACTGATTTTAACACTGCTTGGCACTCAGTTGATGTGGCAGGCCAAAGCTGGCACTGGTTCAGGAATGCGAAGCATATTCGATGCACCAATAAGGTCGAAGTTATTGATCGTAAAGGCCTCGATTTGGGCAATGACAGGACTGGCTGCACGCACGTTGGTGAATACTACAAGGAGGGCAATGTTGGAACGATTAGTGAACCATTGGGTCACTTTCTCGGGTACCTGATGAGGAACAAGGGAGGGTGGCGCGAGATCACCAACGGCTTTTTTCAAAGTCCAAATCTAGGCGCCGACAAATGGAAACCACACGCGGACGACGCTCTCTTGAAGCAAATGAACTACTACTATTAGGACGTCGACATGAGACAACTGTGGAATCGACATTTAGGGCTGCGTCGCCTAGTTTCTCCCTTCTTCCGTAGTCTTAAGACGTGTTATCGTCTCTTTAATAGAATTTCTTCTCTCTACTTTCTTGATGATGAAGGGCAGCACGGGTAACTTCACAGATACATGCACAGGCAGCACAGCTGTTGTCGAACAACGAGAACTTGAAACCCATCTGACAGCATTTTGCTTCTTCCAAGGTCTCTATGACTCGCGATTGACGCGTTGTCCCATCAACAAGCGCTTCCATATCGCCACTTGCTTTGACTCAGCTGCATCTGTCAGCTTCTAGAGCTCCTAGATATCCCAAAGACATGCATATACATGTTGGATATCGCAAGCGGTCAAGAAATCTGCTGCAGGCCCAGACGGTTCACCGAGACCAAGAGGCAAAGGGCAGCTGGCATTGGCGTACACTGCCGTCTAGCTATGATGCATATTGATGCTAAGGAGGAAGATCTGTTCATGTTCATTCAGCTACTTGCACATGACTCGCAGCTGCAAAAACATCACAAAGAATCTCCTATATTGTGCACCCATAGAGCAGCTCCAGCTGCAGCAGATGCAAGGAAACCTCATGCCTCGGCTCTGGTCTTTTTCTTCTTGTTGTCGAAGGGTTCAGGCATACAGAGATGTACACAGCCGACAGCATTGAAGGCATCGATCGCAAATGTCCTTTGTGCACTCCGAACTCAAGGCACGCCGATGTACTTCGGTCGCTTTGCCAGTCGCATTCAGAACTGACTCAGAAAGGATCACTATCTAGCTCAGTCGGGTGCTGTGACTGAGCGCGCATCTGCACGAGATGCGACACAAGAACAGGGCACTTCTCGATCAGGAACCAAAGCCGAGGTGACTATGCGCAACTTGGCACGTCGTCGATAGCATCAATCGCATTACGGCCGGCAAGCGGTATCAGAAGTCTCCATCGTACTTTTTGCACCCATCATCTCATGGTTTCATGAACTTTCATCAAGTCATCAGCCACTCAACTTGGCCGCTCTGCTTTTGCGATTGACAATGGCTAGGCGTCATGCATCGCATAGGAAGAATGTCGTCGAGTAAGTTTTGTCCTTGAGACCAGCCATGTCCAGCGCATGACTTGGATGCTTGACGATGATGACAAAAACTTGTGCTTTGGTTTGAGTGCAAGAAGGGTAATGAAGGCCGCAAATTCGAAACTTATTGGAGACTCGAGAATCACCTTGCCAGACAGGGCAAATAAACAGTGCAGTTGTTTTGCCATGCTTTAATTCAGGCGTTGGGGCCTCAACGCAATCATCCCAGTGACTTTGGTCACCCAGATAACGCACTGGACAACTTGGCTGAGCATACAGTCGTGCGAGCCTTTATACTGACTTCGACAATACTTGTACTCGGGTCAGTCCAGCCGGCCACAGCTGGTAAGCTTGAGCCTAAGGTGACTTGCATATCCTGAATCAAATCTATGGCTCGGGCAAATCGCAAATTGATTCTTATGGGCGCCAATACCCTCAAGCGAAGAACCACCACTCATAGGTTTCCTTCGAACCATGTTGACCACTGCAGTATTTCACACACTCACTTAATTATCATTCAGCATCAAGATAGACTATTTTCTTATATGACCATATCAGCTTGTGCTGGACTATCGAGATCGTGCCCTATGAATATCAGGATGGATTATAAACCCAGACAGCAATACATCTGCAGCTGTAGTTGTACGGTGAGCTACTTTTCCGGTAGATGTTGAGTGCCCATCTGAAGGCATCATCTGCACCAAGGTCAATTCGCCCGACTGAGCCAGATTGTGCTCTTGCAGACGCATGCTTCTTGGTCGCATTGACAAGCTGCAGGTGCGATCATCTCAAGCTCCTCAAACTTTCAGGATATACACCAAATGGCTTCATTTACAAGCAATCAACGACTGGCTACCACAAGTCAACCACGCTGCATGGGCGATCGAGGTTGATACGGATGCTCGCGTTGGTCTAGGCAGCTACCTAGCCATCTATACTTGTACGTGAGATCACAGAGCAAGGCAGGCTCAGTGAGAGTCCAGCAATTGCTCATGCAGCTGCATGGTCATTACAAAGACCTCCCTTGACCATGCTTCAAGTTGCTCTTCTCCCTTTCTCCTGCTTCAAGGAGCGTAGTAGATGATCTTATGACCCGATGGAACTCCTGAGAAGGTAAAGAGCTATCATTTGGCCGCGTCGATCGTTACAAGTCATTCGCCTACCTCAAGTCATTTATGCAGCTGCACTGTGCGCAGACAGTCAGATGAAAGACTCATCTAATGACGCAACCCATCTATCGATGTCTCATGACTCTTGTGACTCTCGCGAATGAGCAAGCATATGCAATGCGACTCAATCAGGGTTCAGGAGACACCAGGCACCCCTGAAGTCTAGACCAGAGACAGGCCCATATCGACACGTATCCTGTACGTTGTGGACAGCCGTCAAATCCTTCATCTTGCCCATCGCAAGCATTTCAGACGCTACGACACAATGGCCGCTGCTGTGCCCAATTATGTCAAGTTGGTGGTCTTGCTTCTAGCAATAGCTCTGCGTCACGCTATGGCCAAGCACTATGATGCCATGAAGGACTGTCGACAAACCGGGTTTGCCCTTGAGACAGTCATACCCCAGCGCGCGCCTACGATGTCTGACAAGAATTGCACAGACTTGTGCTCCCGTCGACACCTGGATCTCGTCATTTGGCTCAACGTCGCTTGGTCCGACATGATGACCCCAACCGTTTGGAACGACGGAAAGAACCACACGTGGCTCGAATGCAAGAAGTCTTCTGGGGTCTGCAAGCTGGACCGCTGGGCTAGTTTGGAGGATCGTAAGGACCGACCAGGTGTGAAGCAATGCAGGTGCACTGCTATTGTGGAGTTCAAGCGTTGGGGGCCCGGAGGCGACGAGCGCAACGACTGGTGTTATCCAGATAACGCAATGAATAACTTAGCTCAAAACGCGGTCGTACGTGGGGTTTGGGCCGACTTTGATACTACCTGGGTTCGTGCTCAAGTATCCGGTAACAGCTGGCACTGGTTCATGAATGAGCATATTGACTGCTAAGCTACAGGGAACTACAAAGCGGACTATACGGTGGCTGGTGACTCTGGAGATACTGGTTGTGATATCGTCGGTCGCTGTTGGAACGATGGGCAATCATCGCCAGTTATCCCGACTGTTAATCTTGCAGGACAAGTTTCCTACGTTATCGTTACATTGGCGGACTCCAAGGCCCACACGTTCAAACAATGCCCCAATCTAGGCCGATGGCCTGTTCCGGGCAAGTAGAGTGCTAGGGACAAGGACACCGCGCGCGCGCTTTTTCGAACAATGTTAGCCCTCATAGTGCTCAAGATTATCTTATCCCCTTTAAAGGCATCATCTTGCCATGCATTGTTGGCAGCTCGTCTCGATCCCACATGTGAGTTCTGAGGTTAAAGTGACATTGTCGGAGATGTGGTATCATGGACAAGTGCAGCTGCACAGCTTTGGTCGAGTATGGGGTGCGAAGGCTACCGCAGGTTTGGCTGCCCATCTGGCCAATGCGAGAACTCTACCGCTTCAAACTCTCTCATCAGGTCGTTGCAGACTGCAGCTGCTGCAAGATCTTTGCAAGCGACGATGCACATTAGATGTGGATCAGGTTCAAAGTGCTGTAACTAGACTCCAGAGCTCTTGAAGGAGTATGCTACACAACCGATCAAGTCAGATGATGATTCAAGCCTGAATCTCTAGATCCATTAGCTGGAGCTGCCATGCGCGCCAGGAGACTAGACTCAGTGGCCGGACCTAGCTCGATAGCGTTGCGGCTTTGTCAAGTCAGAGCCAAGGTTCTCATACCTCAAGATTGATGGCGCCTCTACTGACGACCCAGTCAAGATGCTAGGTGCCGCACACGACGTTCCTATGCGCTCCTCACTGAAAGAGATCAATGGTCAAGCTCTGGAAAACATCGGCTCACAATTCAGAGCCCAAATTCCTCAAGATGCGGGCGTGGAGGAGCTCGAAGCCGAGTACTCGCCAGATGAGATGGAGGAAGCAGAGTCCAAGTGTTCAAAGCGCTGTTCGCCTGGACCCGATGGACTGCCGGTCGAGTTTGATAGGGCTACTTTAAGAGTCACGGGTCCTCTTTTGATGGCGATAGCGAATCAAACGCCGACTCAAGAGCCCTCTTCTTGTGCAGGAAGACTTGTACACTTTGACTCAATTCACAACAAAGGGGATCATGATCAGCCGGTAATAGGCGACTCATCTTGCTCATCAACATTGACGAAAAGATCATGTCAAAAGCCCACAACATGCGGCTCACACCCGTACTCCACCACGTCGTCATCAAGTTCCAAATTGGCTTGTTTTAGTTTGAGCGTTGGATCCGAACGAACATTGCAACCATGAAAGCGATACTAGACCGAGTACCGGTCGGAAAAGCTGTGATCTGAGGCCTTATGGCAGTCTTGGACTTTGAGAAAGCATACGATCGCTTCTCGCACGAGTACTTGACAAAGAATTTCAATCTAATGGACTTCTGGTCTCGGCCTATCCACTGGTATACCGCCTTTCAGCTTTGCAGGCCTATCTGAATGGTTCGCTGTCCTCGCCTCTCAAGTCACACACGAGAGTGAGACATGGCGATCCCCTTGCACCTTCGCTCTTCGCAATTGCCATTGCCATTGAAGGCCTAATTTGTGCCATCCAACACCGAGTTCGAAGCTTCAAGTCTTGGATCTGTAATCAAGTCCTGTCAGACCCAAGAACTCTATTCGCAGATGACGCTGCGTGTGCACTGGAAGATTTTGACGATGCAGATTGGCTTCTGGAAGCGGTGCAGGTATAGACAAGGCAGGCGCCAGCAAGGCTAGCGTGTCAAAAAACTCCTTCTACACGATCGTCACGTTCCACGAAACGAGGCGCATCGTCTGGCGTGGCCAGGAGGCTAAGAAAGACTCCTTTCGATACCTTGGCAGCTGCATTGGCACACAAATTGACTACACATACTGCTGGCAAAAGACAAGAAGGAGGGTTCTGCAAAGCATCTGTATGATACCCACCCTGGATCTGCCCCTCGCGTCAAAAGTCCAAGTGATCAAGACGTACTGTCTCTCATCGATTCTGTTTCACGACAAATTACTTCAGCTCCAGCAGAAGTAGTCGAGGAGATTGAAAAGGTGGAACTCTTGGCTATCTGGCGAAACCAGAAGCCCAAGATCAAATTGAATCGAACCTACACTGCAATGGATCACGGCGAATTTGGTTTGTTTCAGCTGTCTTTTCAATTCAAGGCAGTACGCGCCAGATGAGTCTTTGGCATGCTCCCAAGCAAATCTTGTGTTGACCACCTTTACAGAGCAGCACGCACAAGACTCTGACTTCTTGCATCTGGTCGCAACCGCGCTGTATACGTTGGTGGACTGTTCAACTCTGGTAGAAGAACAATCATGTGGCAATGACATTTCACTTCGATAATGCCTAGTGGATACTCCATGCCGCTGAGTAGAGAGCCATGCAAGCACAATACTCACGCTGGCGCATCTCTTTGGAACTTGTCACGAGCTTCTCGGCCGGCCGCGCATTGCCAACTACAACAAAGAGCTCCTTCCTGGCAAGACAACCTCTCATTGGCCGTTTCTCTGCCGACATGCATGCCTCGTTCGATAGTCTCTACAAGCTCTTCACGCTACCAAATGGCCAAGAAGTACACAAGGAAGGTTTCGATAAAGCCACGGCCTGTTTCAACAAGACCAAATGTCCGCCAAGATGTCCTCTTGGACGCAAGAGGAAGGTAGATGGCGGGATAAAGCAATTGCAGAAACGGTGGCTATTCTTGCGCTACATCCGACACCTTTGCCCGGTCACGGAAGACGCACTGTACCTTCTCTCGCTTGGCAGTCTCAATATAGTACTGTCTGGTCAACACGGATTTGCATGTATTGCACAAGTGCCTGCCCGTCAAATGTCTTATTGTCTTTTTGTTTTCTTGCGACAATTCTGTTGTTGAGGCGTGTTACGCTCTGAATTGTTGTAGGATACAGAGACAATACAATTAGTTTATCACCGTCCTGTTCTAGCTTCAGGGTGTGTAATCATACCTTCAGAACGAGATAAGTGATTTGCTTACATAAGCTAAAATTGTGTCTAGATTCATATTCTATATTGCCACGACGACTGAACAAGTGTATGTGGCTCAATCGTAATATCTCCGCAATGTGGAGTGTTCGAGTCTGTAGGGGTGCATAATTTAGTGGTTCGAATACTCGTCTTCCAAACGAGATACCCGGGTTCGATTCCCGGTGCACTCACTCTTTTTTTGGGTCGAGAGCCACGCCGCACCACTTGCGTTGACAAGCGCTCTGAGAGCCTTCTTCTATCTCCTTCTACCTCTATACAACTATCGAAAGACGGTCAAAATTTGCAATCGCATGTTTTGAGACAGAACCCTGGACTCTGCTCTCGCTAGAATCTTGCTATCATCAAGCGTGACATCTTGGTTGTGCAGCAGAGGCAATAAAAGAGGCTACGCACCGAGACCTTCAATGGTCATCTGCGGCTGAGACTCAACCCAGTTGTTTTCTTGGTGCTGGGAGCCTGGGGTAGTATAAATTCTATACTGCAGAGAAGTGCATGCATAACCAATAACGGCACCGCACACCTCAAGGCTACGGGTAAAGCCCAATGATCCAGATCTGACCGGATTGTCCTTCACATCCACGCTAAATGGATTACTGTTCTTGTTCTGTCCTCCTCTCTCACTTTGCAGGCATTTAATCAGCCTCTAAGTGGGCATGAGCTACCCTTTGTCTACACATCCCCGTAGCTGCAGCCCCAGCGACCTTATTCACAACTGTCGCGATGGTCCGTGGTCATGAGCCTTGCATTTGCGATTGCATCTGTGTCAGATCTAGGGTTCGGCAATGTGACGCGCTTGTATGTTGCCTCCATTCATCGATGCCGCCCGATTGAGTAAGATCGTAATAACGGTCCATCCTGTCATCTATTGCGTATATATGAATGCAATCTGAAGCAGCTCCTTGTTTAGGGTGTCGGTTTTTGTTCAGCTATTCATCACAAAGCACTTGAGACCAAAGCCGTCAGACTTCGACCGTCGAATGTTGCTTGAGGCAGCTGCTGCTATAGCTAGAGATGCGGTATCTCCCCTTAAAATGTTTAGCAGCATATGCTCTCTGGCGATGTGCCAATGACTCGTGAAGCTCGCATCTGGCAGGGTACACGACTCTCCTGGACGTCACTGAGGTTCGAATGTCATAGGCTACTGCATGGTCCTTCGTATTTACAAGTGGCAACGACAGTTGTAGCATGCGCAAATCTGACCCCACTAAGCTTGACCTGCTGCACGGTCGTACCGGCTGTCAGGCACCTTTGCAACCTTGTCTGCCAGCTCATCATGTACAACAGCCGCTCCTAGGCCAGTCCTCCTTGTTGGGAATCGTGCGAAGTGAATTGCTAGTGAAGCGTATCTATGAATGAAAGAACAGCCTGACAACACAAGGCTTCCTCTAAGGCGAGCGTTCTGCCAAGCAGTGACAAGCTGTGCACTATTCCAGTTCAGCCACAACATAGACGACGCCATCTTTCCCGTTGACAGCATCAAATGAAGTTGTTGCGTTGCAAATCTCCCCACACTCGCCGATTTCCCCCTTAAAAAAAGCGGCCTGCAGCTGGCAGCGGGACGAACCTGCAAGCGAGCCTTCCTGCCGTTGGCCCGTTGCTTGACCGTGGCATCCAACCACAACGGCAGATTGCGCATAGTCGCTCACTCAAGAACAAGTCACTACCGATGCATATGGCAGCTGATCAAATATTGAATAGCCGGCCGGAGACAGCACAAGTATAAAGACAGCCATCTGCCTGTGTGATATCTGTATCCGAATCATGCAGTTTCTCAACATCCTCCTCAATGCGCTCGTCATTGCCAGTGCTGTCGTTGTTGAAGAGCCACCAACGACAACGATACCTCCCATGGTTTGCAACCGTGACAACTGTCTGCGAGCAGCCATTGCCAGCGGTGCCAAGCCTGGCCCGGTCACCGCAGGCCTCGAGTGTGCCGCATTTGTTGGCTCGCAGCAACCTGTCACCATAACGACCATCAGTGGAACAGTTCAAACCATCTCACCCAGCCCAACTGGTCCCTTGACTTCCAGCATCTCTCGCGCCTGCGGCAACAGTCCTTCGCGATACCTGAGCGCCTGCATGTGCCGTGGTTACACACGCAGTACCGTCACCAAGACCTCGAGTGCTTCAGCAACAGTCCCTGAATTTGCTAGTGGTTGCAACGCCGACAACTGCGAGCGTGGCATCTTCGGCACCAATGCAGATAACCAGAATGTTCCATCGAGGTTGAACGACTGCACGTCATTCCTGGCCAGCAAGACTGTATTTGTGGGTGACGGTGGTGGTGGTACCGCTACAGGCGTTAACGATGTGCCTTCATATGCTACAAATGCATGCCAGGGTGACAGCCGTGCAAGGTATGAGTCTGTGTGCCGTTGTATCGGTGTAGCCGAGGCCACTGAGACGGTGAACCTCAACTTCCCTGAGAGGAGGTAGCTACTAAACACAGTAAGCAGCCATGAGCTCCCCGGTCCAAGCGTGGATGGCGTGTCAGACAGTTTGAGATAAGATTTTCTAGGTCGATAGCTGATGTAAGCCTGTCAACTCTAAATAGCAGCTGACGAATGAGTGACGATGCACTGACGATGCACTGACGACTGTGACGAGTCAGTGACGACGCGGCACCGCCGTGATATGCCCGTCGCTGACTCGCTGCCCGTGGGCTGGGCGTCTGATCTCTTGATTGGGTGCCCGGCAGATCGTCATGAGCAAAGCTCGAGCTCGGGATCTCTGCAGATTGACCCACTTGCCCGAGGGATTAAACAGATGGCAGGTAGTCAGTACTGAGCACTACTAGTCAGTGTACTAGTCACAGGCAGCCCATGCAGGCTTACCATAACACGTTGCTGTCTGCTCGTTCTCATTACTGATTCGATGGCTCCGTCCACTCTTTCCCAGTCCGAGCATTTCATAATTCAGTCAATATTGAGCCCATCGTCATCTGTGCGTCACTTTGGGACGAAAAACCTCCCAAATTCAGGGCATACACGCAGTCGCCAGAGGGAACTCGAGGCCCTGGGAGGAGCTGGCAGATACGAGCAGATATATAGCACACGACGGCCCGCCCTTGCCGTCCCGTAGCACTCTATTCACTCTCACAAGATGTCTGCACAAGAGTACGAAGAAGCTGCTACAGCACGCGCAGACTCGCTTTTGGCACAGGCAGCAGACAAGACACAGGTAGCCACCTTGTCCAATGCATCGAGTGATGCCATCTCAGACGACGCATTGACGCCCACAACCAGTAATGGAGATGGCAGCGATGCCAACCTCGGCAGACGCCTCAGTGTCAGCGACTACCACGGTAGCCTATTCAAGCACACAAACGCGCAATACGTCCGCAGCAAGGAACGACTCGCAAAGCAAAACTCGCGCAGAGGTCGGCGACCGGCAGAGCAAACAACTGAATGATGACATGGCGATGATGATAATGAGAGCGAGGCATATGGTTACAGCAGGTGCATAGTTTACGATTTGATTTCCACGCCTCGTCGTGCTTGACTTTTGCTGAGAATGGTGCCCTCTTGGTCAATGCGATCTTGCAGCGCCGCTGGGTAGATATCATCGAGTGAGAAAGAGCCAAGTTTGCCGCTTCGGTAGTCTTGGATGAGTATCTGCGCACAGGCATCGTAGTCTGCCTCTCCGTGCTTCTTGAGCTTACCACGGGCAACAGCAACGGCATGCAACAATGTCTCGACATCGTTCGTCTGCTGTGTTTTGTAAAGCGTCGTATAGCTCTCTACGGGCAGCAAATTGAGCTTGTACAAGAGATAGTCGACCACGACCGTTGGGTCGACGATGCTATCCTTGACACTATTGACCAAGCACAGCTTGAGCATCGTCTCTGAGTCTGGCACAAATGGGATCATGATTCCTGGCGTATCAATCAGATATGTCGGAGCCGTCTGATCATGTGCAGGAAAGAGGGTAAAGATGCTATTCGTTGAGCGTGTTATACCAGGCTGTCCACCAGTCTTGGCTGCTTTGCCACGCTTCAGCGTTAGATGTCGCAGCGCATTGAGCAGCGTCGACTTGCCGACGTTGGGCATACCAATAACAAGCACGCGTGTTCCTTGCACAGAGAGCGCATCCTTGTCTGTCAGCGTTTTGAGCGCCCGTAATAGCCGTGATACGCTTGCTGGACGCTTCGAGTCTTGCAGCAGTACAGGATGTGGGCTGTCCCAGCCACGCACCACCTTGCCATCGATAGAAGACAGATCCAGCTTGTTGTAGACAACGACCCGCGGCTTCTGCGCCAATAGCGGCGCAAAGAGCGGGTTGCGCGACGACAAGGGTATACGAGCGTCGCGCACCTCGACAAGGACGTCGGTGGTATTGAGCAGCTGCTGGATCTCGCGCAGCGCAGCATGCATGTGTCCCGGGTACCATGAGGTCTGCACCTGCCGCGGGAAGCTCTCCCGCGCTACAAACATGCAGGATACATGGATGCAGGTCGTAAATGGAGAGTTTTCTGCATGAAGACCACCAGACTCCTGCAATTGAGTCGACTCAGCTGTAGAGTGTGCAATGGGCGGCGATGGATGAGCACAGTACTGCCGCCGTCGCGGATACGCAACATCGCCATCATTGCACACGTCGACCACGGCAAGACGACGCTCGTTGATCAGCTCTTGCGGCAGTCTGGAACACTGGATGCCGCCAACAGCGATATCCGCGTCATGGACTCCAATGCACTGGAGAAGGAGCGTGGCATTACGATCCTTAGTAAGTGTACGAGCATCAACTACAAAGACTACCGCATCAATATCGTCGATACGCCAGGACACGCGGATTTTGGTGGCGAAGTGGAACGGGTCCTCAGTCTTGTTGACTCTGTTGCTGTTGTGGTGGATGCGCAGGAGGGACCCATGGCACAGACGCGGTTTGTCTTGCGCAAGGCACTGGAACGAGGACTCAAGCCGATTGTCGTGCTTAACAAAGCTGACCGGCCGACATCGAGACCTGAACAGGTAGATTCTGACTTGCTGGACTTATTTGCCACGCTGGGCGCATCAGATGAACAGATGGAGTATCCTATGCTGCTTGCAAGTGCCAAAGCTGGCTGGGCTATCACTTATGCTGGCGGAGACTGGTCTATTCCCACCAAGGGGAGCATGACAAGCCTATTCGAGGCGATTGTCGAGCACACGCCACCACCCAAAGTTGACCCTGACGGACCATTCAACATGCTGGTCACACAGCTTGAATCAGATGCCTATCTCGGTGCGTGCTACATTGGTAAGATTTACGGCGGGAGCGTCACGGTTGGGCAAAAGATCAAGGCACTCACACCGGAAGGCGACTTCATCGAAGAGGCCAAGGTCACCAAAGTGTATTCGCGTATCGGGTTGGCCAATCACATGATTGATGCTACAGGTGCTGGTGATATCGTTGGTATTGCAGGTGTTGTCAAGGGTGCGGTGAATGCTACCTTTTGCGACCCATCTGTGCATGAGGCCATTCCCATTACACCGTTGGATCCACCGACCGTCAGTATGCTGTTTGCTGCGAATGATTCGCCTCTCCAGGGCCAAGAGGGCTCACAGCTCACATCAACAATGCTAGCGACGCGCTTACTGGCTGAAGCACGAACCAATATTGCACTGACTGTGACTCCCTTGGGTGAGCAGATTGAAGTGTGTGGACGGGGTGTGCTGCATCTTGGCATTTTGATTGAGACGATGCGCCGGGAAGGCTATGAGATGAGCATCAGTCCACCCAGGGCAGTCCTCAAACAGGTGGATGGCAAAGTGCATGAACCTGTGGAGGAGGTTGTGATTGATGTGGCGAGTGGCGATGTGGGTGTTGTGATGGACAAGTTGACGAAACTCAAGGGCGAGCTCACGTCGATGGTGGATGGCGACGAAGGCAGGATGCGCATTACGATGCAAATTCCATCACGCGGACTCATGTCGTACGTTGCTGGCGAGTTCAAGACGGATACGCATGGCCAGGGTATTCTCAACAGCAGTTTTGTTGGGTATGAACCGTACAAGGGACCCATCAGCACGTCGCGCAAGGGCAGCCTCATCAGCACCAGTGCTGGACCCTGTACGACATTTGCCCTGGAAGCTCTGGAGCCCCGCGGGGTCCTCTTTGTGAGTCCTCGCGAGAAGGTCTACGAAGGGATGATTGTGGGTGAGCACAGCAAAGCCGAGTCACTGGAAATCAACCCAACCAAGGCCAAGGCCCTGACCAACATGCGGTCCGTCAACAAGGACGAGTTCACGACGCTCAAGGCCCCGCGCCGGTTTACCTTGGAGGAGGTGCTGGCGTTTGTCGGGGACGATGAGAAGATCGAGGTGACGCCGTCTTCGTTGCGGCTGCGGAAGGCCGTGTTGAATGCGAATGCACGAAAGCAGCAGAGTAGACGGAAGGAGAAGATTGTGTAGAGCATGAGCATAAGCATGAGCATAGAGCATAGAGCATAAAAGCATGATAAACTGATGGCCTCATGGTGGAGCATCTACATCAACTTTCCATAGATGACGACGACGACCAACCACCACACAACGCAGCACTGGCGACACGAGCAGCGCTGAAGCGTAGTAATTCATCCTGCGCATCGTCCCCCGGCAAGCGACTACGCCAGGAGGACATGAAGCAGGGACAGAATGGCCATGCGCCCAAGCAGGACGAAGAAATCACGCGCCTCATGATTCAAGCGCTCGGTGATATGGGCTACACGGGTGTGATGCATGCGCTGAGTGATGCATCTGGCGTACGTGTTGAGAGTCCCGTTGTTCTAGCATTTCGACAAGCGATGCTCTCTGGTGGCTGGCAAGAAGCGCTCGTATCGCTGCAGCAGCTTGAACTTGCAGACGCAGCGCATCACAAGGCTGTCTTGTTCCTGATTTATGAACAGCAATTTCTGGAGCAGCTTGAGCAAGGCTTCTCATCACAAGCGCTACAGACGCTACGTCTTCAACTGACGCCGCTAAAGCACGATCGTGCACGTCTTCACTTCCTTTCATCATTGCTCATGACGGCGCCTACAGAGTTGTGTACAAAAGCAAGCTGGTCAGGCAGTAGTGGCGACTCGCGCGCAGCGCTCCTTCGCAAAGTATCGCGGTACATTGCACCGGGCAGTATGATGCCTGAACGACGCCTTCAGCAGCTCCTTGCTGGTGAACGACAACGGCAGGCGCGCGCGTGTCATTACCATACAGGTGTTCGACCGGTTTCGTTGCTGGCGGCTGAGCACACATGTGATCGTGAAACGTTCCCACTGGTTGCAACACACATCTTGGCAGATCACATGGATGAGGTGTGGCATGTCCAGTATTCGCCGCGAGGACGGTATCTAGCGAGTGCGTCTCGGGATGGACAAGTCATCTTGTATGAGACGGCGGGGTACAAGATCAAGACACGGTTACAGTCTCGAACGCTGCAAGTGGGTCAAACTTCAGGTGTGTCGCACTTGGCCTTTTCAGCGGATGAGGAGATGCTATTGAGTTGCCAGCAGGACAATACGCTGTGTATATGGGATCTCAAGACTGGCTTGCTCCTCAATCAACTCTCCCACCTACACAAAGAGCCGCCGAGTGCTGCTGTTTTTGTACCGGACAGCAGTGGACGATTTCTGAGTGGTGGCCTCGACAAGCGGGTCTACCTGTTTAGTGCCGCAGGTGAAGTCCTCGAGAGTCTCGAGACGGGTCGGATCTACGATTTGCAGTGCACGCCTGATGCGCAGTACTTTGCAACGATTGATACAAATGCACATCTGAGCGTGTATGCACTTGAAGGTATGAAACGCGTGGCACAGCTGGATATGGGTGAGGAACTGACGAGCCTTGCAGTGAGCAAGGATGGCTCGCGTCTTCTCGTGAATGTCAAACCTATGCCTACGGGAACAGCCATGTTGCATGAGTTTTCCATACCGTCGCTCAAACGACTGCGCACACTCTACGAGGGACCTATGCAAAGTCAATTTGTGGTACGCGCAGGGTATGGCGGTGAGGAGGAGCAATTTGTGCTGAGTGGCAGTGAAGATGGCAGGATCTATGTCTGGCATCGTGAGTCTGGTACGTTGTTGGAGCAACTCGAGGAACATACACAGTGTGCTGGGAGCGTTTGCTGGCGACCCGGTGCGCAGGCTGAGTGGGCGAGTGGCAGCGATGATGGGACGGTGAGGATCTGGCAGACACGGTCACCGGAGTAGCTCAGTAGCAGGATGATAGAGTATGATGATTGACCACAAAGCAAAAGAGAGTGAGTATGGTGGACGTCTAATAAAGTGAATGAACAGGTCGATGCGTCTAAAGGACGAGAGCCACAGCACCGGCAACAAGGCCACCGAGTGTACCGACAGCGGCAGTGATGGCAGCACCAGCAGCACGCGAGGTGGCAGAACCAGCAGCAGTAGATGCACGCGAAGCAGCTGAGGAAGCAGCTGATGCGCCGAGAGTCGAGCCAGAGACGGTGCCTGGAGTGTTAGTGAGTATACAGTAGACTTGTAGGACATACCTGATCCAAGAGAGATGGCGCTACCAGAAGCAGCAGCACCAGAAGCAGCTGAAGCAGCAGCAGACGTTGCTCCTGAAGCACCCGAGGCAGCTGATGCACCTGCACCTGCACCTGCACCAGCAGAGGCAGACGCGCCAGATCCTGCAGTAGCACTCGAAGCAGCGGCAGCACCTCCAGTAGAAGCTCCGGCAGAGGAAGAAGACTGCACCTGAGCAGCAGTAATCAAGAACCAACCACTCTGAGCAAGGACACCCGAGGAAGTCTGGGAGTTGCCTACGAGGTTGACGGTGTAGTTTCCTGGGGAGAATGCGCTTGCTGGCGTGGTGAATCCATTGGTGCTAGGAGAGACATTAGTTGTGAGTGTGCGTGCATTGCCTGAGTCGGTAGAGAGTGCGAGCTGGATGTTGAATGACTGCTGGTCGGAAGAGACGGTTGCCCAGGTGACGGCGAGGTCTGCTGACTGGGGGATGGACTGTCCGAGAGAAGGGGAGGTGACACTGAGTGCTGAGACTGCGGTGAATGCTGCAACGGAGAGGGAAAGGAGAGTGGAGAACATGATCTAGGGAGCAGTAGGGAGCAGTGTTGGGTGTTGTTTGTGCTGCTCTGTCGCTGCAATTTTTGTCTCCTGGCTCATTTGGCTGATTTTGCTGACTCCTGGATGTTTTCGCTGTTCAGGGTTAAGCAACACCACAGATACATAGTAGTTATTATAGTATAGTATAGTATATGGTATAAAGCAGAGTATAGCAGAGTATAGCACTCATACCCTTGAACACCGACCACACAACGCATCACCCTCTGCAGTGTACATCCAGCACCGGGGACACTTCTCCACGGACGCACCATAAACAGCCACAATCACATCTCCCTCAGCAACGGTGCACCCGCCAGCAGCCAGCACTTCCCTGTCCTCCTGCTCCATTGGATGCACACGAGACACAAGCAGCAGATTGGCCATATTCACACTCGCATCACCCAGCAAGCCCTTAACACCAGGCCCACTCAACCACACCTCAGCCTGCAAGCTAGACCGAATCTGCTTCCCTCGACGAGCCTCCTCCAGCAATTTGTTGACACACGAGCGTACACTCATCCTCGCCTGCCATGCCTCTTGCTCCTCATGGCTCAGCGTCACCTCTTCCTGCTGCCAATTTGCAGCATAAATGTGCTCGCCACGTTGCAAACATGCAGGCAAATATGGCCACGCTTCCTCAATCAAGCTCGGGCAAATAGGTGCCAGCATTTGCATGTACTCTTGTAGAATGACAGCCAAAGCAGTCTGTGCAGATTGTCTCGAGTGCGATGTCCTCGCATCTGCATACAATCTGTCCTTGAGCGTGTCAAAATAAAAGCTCGACAGCGTTGTATTCGACAAGTGGTTGACCAGCGAGACAATCTTGCTGAATGCACAACTCTCATAGTGTGCATTGACTTGCTTGCGACACTGCTGCACGAGAAATACAGCATATCGATCAATTGGCAACAGCGTTGACGGACTGGTATAGTCATTCAAATTGCCCAGCATGTACCGTGTTGTACTACGCATCTTGCGAAGAGATTCAGAGACATGTGCCAAGATGGCAGGCGAAACGTGCACGTCTGTCGTGTAGTCAGAGGACGCCACCCAAAGCCTGAGCGTATCCACCCCAAGCGGCTTCAACTCTTGTGCAGCTTCTTCTGCTTGTCTGATGAGCTTGCGCCGCTGCTTCTCGTCCTTCATAGCTGGAATGGTAGCAGGCTCTACTGCAGGCCGCCCAGAAATCACTTCCAATGGATCAATCCCATTACCGAGACTCTTGCTCATCTTGCGGCCCTTGTCATCAAGAACAAATCCATGCGTCAAGACGTGCTTGTACGGCAGTTTCGACTCTGCTGCAATGCGCGTCAACAACAAAGACTGGAACCAACCACGATGCTGATCTGTGCCCTCGACTACCAGGTCGGCCGTGCCTTGCGTGGTCGTCCACGCACATCCACTATCAAACCAAACATCCAGCGTATCGGTGCCACGTCGCCAAGACTTGCGCCGATGCGCAGGCAATACCCATGACTCATCCTCACCCGGAGCAAACCAGGCATCGCTGCCACGCTTCTTGAGCTGCTCAATAATATACGCAATACTCTCTCGTGACATGAGCACTTCATCCTCTGCATAGAGCGCCGGAATTGGCACCCCCCATGCACGTTGACGAGAAATGCACCATTCATCTCGACCTGCCAGGAACGACAGCAGCCTTGCACGCCCTTGCTCCGGTGTCATGCGAACAGAGGCAAGCGCTTCAGCAGCTTCTTGTTTGATGGGGGCCAAATTTGCAAACCATTGTGGTGTCGCGCGCAGTATGATGGGCGTCTTGGAACGCCAGTCGTACGGGTACTTGTGCTTGTACTTGCTCATGTGTAGCAAAGCACCTGCTTCCTTGAGCAATGCCAACACCGCACGGGAACCAGCAGTCTGAACGGGCAAGCCAACAAGAGAGGCGATACCGACCTGGGCAGTATAGCAACCTGCATCGTCCACGGGAGAAAATGGAAGGATGGGAGGCTCTTGATCTCGACAGAGCATGTAGTCATCTTGTCCGTGGCCGGGCGCGGTATGGACCAAGCCTGTACCAGAATCGGCAGAAACATAGTCTGCAGCAAGAACGATGCGTACGTCGCTGCTGAGCACATCTGTGTACTGCAAGCCGACCAAGTCGCCGCCTTTGAAAGACCTGCTCGCTTCACTAAGGAAGTCAAGGGCAGCAACACGATCCTGCGCAACAAGCAACCCGTCCACGAGCGAGTACGTCAGCTCTGAGTTGATGGCAATGGCTCGATTGGCAGGAATGGTCCAGGCTGTCGTTGTCCAAATAAGCAGACGCGCATGTTCTAGACCGAGTCGGCCAGCCGACTCTTGCGTCAAAGGGTACGCAACGTAGCAAGCATCCGAGACGTGCTTTTCATTATACTCAAGCTCTGCCTCTGCTAGCGCCGTCTTGCTCGCTGGACTCCAATAGACTGGCTTCTCGGCGCGAAAGATGAGGCCACGCTCAACCATATCACCAAAGACTTTCAATTGCGCAGCTTCATAGTCAACGTCAAATGTGTGGTATGGATTGCGGTAGTCTGCCATGACGCCGAGCTGCTTAAATCCTTGTGCTTGCGTAGCAATTGCTTCTGACGCTAGCTGCCGTGCAACGCGTCGCACATCCAATGCAGATGAGGCTTTTGACTGCTGCAGAGCCTTGAGCTCGATGGGCAAACCATGACAGTCCCAGCCTGGTCGATAGACAATACGTTTGCCTTGCAGCAGCTTGTAGCGGTTGACCATGTCCTTCAAGGTCTTATTGAGTGCATGACCCATATGCAGCGGACCATTGGCAAAGGGCGGACCATCCTGCAAGACGAAAGGCGGCTCATCTGTATGCCGTGCAGCCTGCCAGTCGTAGAGTGCTTGAGTTGATGGCTGTACGGCAGTCTGATGATTGGGCCTGAGTGGGAAGGCAGTCTCCGGCAAAGCAAGAGACTCGCTATATGAAACTACCTTGCTGTATCGACGGCATCTGGCCAGTCTGCTTGCGTGCTGCCATGGGCGCATCAATGTCCATCTGTGCAGTAGCTTGGTCGTCTTTTTGGTTGAATTTGGTCGCGTCGAGTCGAAATTCTCACGGCGGCATCCAACGACACAGAAAGACTCCCACCACTGAGACCACATCTAGAAAGTGTCTGCTGCTATATGCTCCTGCTCTCTGCCGCTTGCTACTCTCTGCTGTAGTGTATACTTTTTCCTAGCTATGTGTGTACTGTCAAAGTCCACCACCTCGACGAGGCTCACGTACTGAGCCGTGCCTTCTTCAGGGGGCAGCCCCTGGCGTCTCCTGCCTCATCACTCCGCTGAAAGAGATGTCAATGACCCTGCAACCTTGCTAGCGTGCCATGGCCACGCGTTGAATGCGAGTCGCGGGTATCGACTCAAGAGATCTGCCTGCCTCGTGATGAAGCGCCCTCCTTGCGAGCCCATTGCCCCCAACTATGAACAACAAAGATAAGCAGGCAACCTTGACTAAGACCAACCAGCCTGCTCCAGTGCAGGTCAGTCAACAACAAGCAGCAAGAGCTTCATCGCCCTCACAATCGCCTACACCACCTGCAAAAGCCAATATGGTCGACTTGACCCAGAGGCGCCGCGTCTTCTTCAACATTGCAGCCGCCATTCTTCTTGTTGGCACCATCATCATGCTGTTCTTCGTTGTCCTTGCCGGCTCTCAACCGTCTAACCCTCTCAATCGCTTGTTCTATCTGGAAGTCAAACTCACCTCCTTAAACTACCCATCGCCAGACAAAACTGTGCGCTGGACAACATGGAACATCTGTGGGGTACAAGACGGCAAGAATGTTCATTGCAGCAAGAATCAAGCTGGTCACACCTACGATCCAGCAAAGCAGGTGCCGGATGCTCAACCGCCTCTCCCAGGATCCGTTCTCGAGCATAGTGCCGAGTCTGCAACAGCATCCCGCATCTTCTTTTCATTTCTCGTTTTGAGCATCATCACGGCCTTCATCACCCTGGCCGTTACGCCTGGTGGTTGCCTCGGTCGCTGGGGCTGCATCTTTTGCTTGTACTCCAGTCTTGGTATGCTCTTCTTCCTTGGCATTGCAGCTGTGACAGCTACAGTTGTCTATTCAAATGCACGCGACCGATATCGCCACAACGGCATTGATGCAAAACTTGGACCTTCAGTCTTTGCCTTTCTATGGACAAGCGTTGCGTGCAATCTTTTGGCCACTGCTGCGTTTGCATGCGCTTCCGTTCGCTCGCCACCCGCCAAAAAGTAGACGCTATCATTCGTTGTTCATCAAGTATATTTAATCACTATAGTGTTCAAGTCAACTACTCTGCATGTTTGTGATACTTGAATGTCATGATGCTATCATGCTACAAGAATGTTAAGCAGGAGCAAACCCAGAATGGCTCTGATGATAGTATGCAGGGGAAGGAAGCTCATATCGTTGGACCAGAAGAGAGAGCACACTTGCAAGGAAGCCTGTTAAGCGAATGCCTTTAGAGTACTCGCCTTTGCAATTTCCACGTGAATCAGACCTTTGTTGCCCCCCAAGTGTTGCCTAGACTCTAGCCAATGTAAGAACTTGTGTCCCTTCTTTTGAGCCAGGAGGCAATATTGGATGTATAGAATGCAATACTTGTCCTGTGCATCTTGCAAGTGGACCTTGAATCCGTCGTGAGCAAACTTCATGAGCGCCCACGTCGTGACTCGCAGGGATGGTACGAGGGCCAAGTTGAACAGTAAAGCGAGGGTGCCAAACGCGAGGCATGGAGACGTCTTGACGATGTAATGTTGAGTAGTGTTGTAACAGAACTCAGCTTGCGGAAGGAGAGCACACCAGTTGTCTTGAGCATGATTAATTGATTCAGTACCGGAATGACACGCTCAGTCTGTCCATCAGTCTGAGGGTACAATGCTGTAGACAAAAGAGACCTGACATGTGGATCAAGTAGCGATTGCCAAGATTTGGATGTGAAAATGGACACTGGACCGGAGAAATAGACGTTGGAAAGCCATGATTCGAGACAATGCGACCCACGAAAGGTTTTGCAAAGGTCAATGCACCACTAGCCTCCACGTAAGGGATGAAGGAGCTCCGTTGGTGAGATGGTCGACGACGACCAAGATGGAGTCATAGTCGTTGTCAAATGAAGCTTGGTTGTGAAGTCGAGGGAGAGCGCAGACCAAGATGTATCGGGAATTGGCTTGGAACCTCGTAACGGTTGTAGCTGGGGAAAGCAACACACCGGCTCATACCCTGGTAGGCAGTAGATCCTGCAAGCACTTGGCATTCCACCCCTTTGGCCAGCTCGCACCATGGAAGATCATTCTGGCATGGTCCTGCATGTTGCTGTTCTCCGAGCTCAAGATTCGACCCCACCCGCACCATATACACTAGGTCTCTGTATCTTGCAACCATTGAGCACCACCGGCCGGGGCAAACAGCAGACTCGTCAGCAACAGTCTCTCTTCTTTCAATGCCACGAGCTAGACATGCCAGCGATCAAGAGGCAGTCTCCAACGCCGAACGGCACGAGCGCAACACGTTGGTGAAACGAAACCAAGGGCCGCAGGACCGCAGCGCATGTTTAACCAATTGCCGCTCGACCAACTGCAAATCCAAACGCCGTCGCGGGCGCGGCCGGCATCACATCAAGTACCCCGATTGTGCCGACCTCAATTGCTGCGGCCAACCATTGTCCACCAGTGCGGACGATCCTTCCTCAGCTTTGCTGATCACGTCGACCCCGCGAACAGAGTTGAGAGTGTTGAGACTTGAGAGTGTTGACAGCGATCCAACTTGAATTCGCGACGAACGCGCAGACCATCTGTTGCTGCACGCACTGCAGTCGACTTGCCACAGGCCCAGCATCGGTCTCCATGGCAGGCGAGGGCGAGGCCCCTCGGTGTAGTACAGCATCACCTCCGGTACAAATTCTCGATCGTTCATACTTGTCTGACTCTAGATTCCAAGCGATTCTCCAATTGTGCGCGATATGCTCGTGGTTGACCTTCGTGGTCTTTCCTCTTCCAAGGCAGAGCAGCATCGCCATGATGCGCAGGCCGTGGACCCTCCTCTGTCTCATGCTCCTGCATATCGCACAGGCACGCCAATTGTTTCAAGCTCAGAGGTTGTTGGGCTAGGAAGCGATGTCAATGTGTCATCTTCTGGCACAGCAAGATCCCGTCTGGGAATGCAGGTTCAAGTTGTCCAGCCTGTGGTAGTATCAGGAAAGGACACATCGCTTTCCACTGTTTCCAATGACCCACAAGCATCCCAGTCGCTTAAACGCCGCGCTACTGCCCTATCAAACCCTTCTATGGCATCTGCGAGCCCAAATGAACCTCCCAAGAAGCTGCAGAAAACGGCGAGGGCGGAATCTGCTGGTACATTCACATGCCTTCAGTCTCCACCAAATGCAGATTCGTCGATTGTGGGGGATGTCGCCATCAATGGACATGCTGCCCCGGCAACAAAAGCACTGCCCAATATTCATGTCAACGGCGAGACTGTTAGAAAGAACTCGAGCCAACATGAGTTGTCTCATGCCAGTCATGATGGACAGCAGATAGCGAGGCTTGAGAATGCACTCGAACAGACGCAAGAACGGCTGGCTAGTATCTTGTATGAGCAAAGCAAGAAATACCAAGCTGATATGGAGCAATTTGAGAGCCGCCTATCAAGATCATATCAACTACAGCTGGAAGAGAAGGAAGCTAGATTGGAAGCACGATATCATGCATTTCAAACACGGGCACTTCGAGAGTTTGAGGCTAAGCTGCTTGCTACCACTGAAGATTCTATCGTTTGTGCGTCCAAGTCGACGTGCAGTGAAACAAGCAAGGGTATTCAAGAGTCGGCACTCAAGCGACTGACGGCGACAACGGAAGGCCTTGTCCAAGAGCTCGCAACATACAAGGAGCATGTTTCAAACCACAGCGAACTAGGAAGGAAGCTTGATCAAAAGCTTCAGTCAGTCACGACGAGAACTTCAGATGCCTCTTTGCAGCGCTTCTTCTCAGACTGTGCGGTAGACTCATTGACGTTGCTAAAAGAATCACAAACAGAAGAGCTCGAACAACGACTGAAGCGCATTCAACAGGAGCTCGCTCGACGCATTGACCAGACAGAGATCAGTCTGCGTGACTTTTGCAAAGGCCTGTCACACGAACTGCAAGAGCAGCCAAATGTGGATTTTAACACGGATGGTGGTACACTGGATGTGAACGCTGCTTCGGCAGTGAACCAGATCATTACGGCGGAACTAGCCAAACTGATTCTCCGCGTCGAGTCGGTTGCCACTGAGGCACAAGCGTCACTGGATGCTACGAGCAAGCACGACAATTGGATCAAGAATATGTCAAAAAGTATCGCCTCACACCAACAGACACTCCATGCATTGAAGAGGCACACGAAGAACCATCACAGTCTCTTGGCTGAGCTGTCGAGGAAGCACAAGACCGCTAAGAACTCTACGTCTCAATCGCTCGCAACACCCAGGCCAGAGACATCAAGTCGAGCGCAACTTCAGTCGCAGTCGCAGTCGCCGGCCAGATCGCCTCCAGTCGCGGAGAAGTCAGAAAAACCACAGACCACAGAGGCAGGCACAGGTCTTACATCATCAACCTTGCTGACAACAACTCATGCACTCCCTGCTGCAACGCATACCAACACGACGCCAGCATATGCAAGTATATTCGCATCCTCTCTCGACCCATTGCCTCAGGGTCCGTCGTCAGGACAATGGTGCAATGTGGAGCAATACGCCGCTTTGACCACGATGCCGGACACAAACTCAGAAGCCACATCGGTGGCCTCGGCCGAGCCCCGGTATCAGTTCGAATACAAGTACGTCGGCACAGTCTACCAGGGTCTCTATCTTCACTTGGGCTTACAGATTCTGGCGTACATTCTTGTAAGGACTGATGTCAAGGCACCCAAGTGCAAAGACAACGATGGCAATGGCAGGAGGACTGTGGCATTTTGCAGCAGTTGCCGCACGGGCGTTGCAGAATCATCATGGAGCGAAACCTATAAGGTCAACCATTGGTGGGTTCAGCACGCTCACCAGCAAGGAAGTGAAGGTCTCATTGGACGGTGGTTGGCCTTTCTGATGCAACGGTGGAGATCCAAATACCCACAGGAATCTTGGACCTTTGATGAAGAGACGTTCAAGAAGCTAGAGCCGGTGCCTAGTAAAGGAACAAAGCCCAGGGAATGGTTTACAGCGGCCAAGAGAGCCACCACGGAAGGGATTCAGTACAATGTTGATCCACTCAAATCACAAGAGAAGACCAAGCAAGAAGAGAAGACCAAGCATGATGAGACAAAGGAACAGTGCGAGCCTCCATTCAAAGCCTCACTGGTTGATGTGCTCTTCAGTGTTGTTTTCTACACGACAGAAGAGCTACGAAGCTTGGATTCATTGAAGGCTTGGCCGGCGCCTGATTCCACTGGCGACATTGTGAAACTACTTGGAGCTGCCTATAAGGTATTCAATGGCCTTATGGCTGATGAGGGAGATGACAAGCGAGGGACTTCACAAAGGATCTGGTTCAAGGAGTACCGGAAGCTGTTGTTGCGTTTGCTGGCGTACGCATGTCTGCTCAGCACATCTGAGAAGCAAGAGGATCGAGCTACTTGGTATTCTATGATCATCCAAATTGCCGCGCTCTACCCAGACAAGACGTGCCTCCCATGTTCAACTCTATCTCAGATGGAACAAGATGCCTTCAAGTTGGCTGCACTATCAACGGAAGTAACGAAAGGGTTTGAGGCCGAAGGCATCACGCTCATCATCTCTTTGAAGGGCAAAGCCCTGAAGGTTACGGTGCTAATAACGGTGGAGGACTCGATGACACCCTATGTCCTCGTTTTATAGCGTAGTGAATGAACATGAACTCTCTCCAGGTCGATGCTTCCGGTAGTCAGGCGCAATTGGAAGAGAACAGAGTGCCAGTCTCCAGCTAGTGAGTTGATATAGACAGCGATCAAGAGTGACTAGTTAGATTTCTTCTACTCTGCTTCCAATCATCTACATCTCGGTACAATCTGTAACAATCATCTACATCTGGCTAGTGTCATAGACAGTGCACGGCGCAGGCAACATTTTTATCAGAACACTGCACGCATCCTTCGCCATTACCTTCGCTGGAGATCCACAGCATCTGTTCGAACTCCGATGCTAAGCGGTGCGAGGGGCTGGCCAATTGAGTTAGGCAGGCGGCAACACAATAGCGTGCGTTGATCTTGTCGGGCTGACCTGTGAGCGTATCCGGGTCCTTGGTCTTGAGACGGGTGTGCGACAGTGCGAGGCTGTCTGTGTCGGAGGGGTTGCAGCTTGTGCGTTGATGAGCTACTGACGGAGAGCCTGCACTTCTTGTTGATGAGCGGGACGCATGTTCGACATGCCAGCTTGCAGAGCCTCTACTTGCTGATTGACCTGGGCTTGATTTCCAGTCACAGCCTCCACTCGCTAGTCGACCTTGGGTTCGATTGACGGCCACAGCCTCGAGAGCCTGCTCGAGTGGCATGTCTGCGGGGATGACGGGACTGGGACATCGGTAAAGTCCTGGTAGTTGTTGTCTAAGTGTTGTGGACCCTGGTATGGATTCACCAGTGATTCACCACAGTGCGACGAGTGGGCTGAGGGGTGACTACGCAACGGACCGCGAGTCCAGTTCGTGACACGAGCGACGGAAGCTCTTCAGTCGTTGCTTGAAGTGATCTTGAGCGCGAGCCACGGTCTGCCGGAAGCTATCGACAGCAGGCTAAGCCGCAGATGGAGATGATTCGAGCATCGCTTGGACGTTAAAGCGGGTGCCAGTGTGCCAACATGCTGCTTGATCAGACCAAAGGCGCGACAAGATTCCAATCCGCGCATATGCATGCAGTCGTTGTGCGTGGGTGAAATATAGAATGAGCTGCGTTAAGGATGAAATGGAGCCTCGTAGTGTATGTCATATCACTGTACAGTATTCGTCTGTACGGCGCAGGGTATGATGATGGACCAGGAGTCAATTCATCAACTGCGAGACAGGCACCGTCTGTGAAACAAATGTAAGATTGATAGATATGCTGCTTATGAAGGGGGAGATGGCTGTAAGGTTTGCACAGTCATCACATGAACCTTATTGGGGGATACTGACCGGTTACAGCGTCCGATGCTCTCTGCACAATGTCCCCCACTACAGCCCCGTTTTCCCAACGGATCACATTCGTGTACTCTTGAAAGAAGGCCTTTTCCGTATCATCAAGCTGATCGGGGACCTGAGTCAGCCCAGATGGTCTGGGAAACCCACGACCCATACTTTCAGCTGCAAAGGCGAAAAACTGCCCGTGTCGGAGCCGAACTTCTTGCATCCCTGACATCCGCAGCGCATTCTCCAACATGCGTCTGGGGTTAGTGAATTCTCCAATATCGCCATAGTAAGTCGAAGGCGACAGAAGCCAGTCCCCGGCTGGAACTGCAAACCCACGAGCGAATTCGCCGGGTTCGCAGACTGGCTCAGCAAGAAAGTGCTGTACAATGACGCCAATCTCGCATTCGCACTGCAGTGGGTAGAGATTTTCAGGGAAATTGGCATAATCAAGCTGAGTACCGTCCTTTGGGTAGACGCGGTCATCATTGGCAAAATACCCCCACCACTTGTACCACAGCGACGCGAAACTTTCGTGAAATGGTTTTGTATCGTGTATAGGCATTTTGCCACTTCTGTGACAGCGATAATAATCAGGCGAAGGGGGGCATTCTCCCATATGGCCACCGATTGCATGCCACTGTTGCATGGTGAACGTCCTCTTTGGAGCGGGAATTATCGACGCGATAGAAACGGAAAGCAGATTTCCCCACTGGTTCACCAGATTCATCACGGTACCTCGAAGGGACTCGCTGAAAGCCTTGTAACGGGGATCTTCCTCGCCTTTCGATGTCTCTGGGTTGCGATTGAAATTATACTTAAGAGCTCCAACAATGTCTTTGGCTTCGCGTTTCAGCTGGTCCGGCAATGTGTTGGTCGTGCTCCTCCAACCAAATCGTAACCATCCAAGACTGCAATCATGATGTGCAGCAGGGCTGCCCGAACTATAGTCCCGTCGATGCGATCGATAGTCCTCTACTCTTTTCCAGCATTGCCTGGTACATTCAGCCTCTCCTCCGCCTTCCGGAAGTGGAAAAATCTGCTTAATCATGAACTCCAAACGATAGGTCCTCAAAGGTGCTGGCGCGCTGGTCGATGCCTGCGCGGCATTCGTATGGTCTGCGCCATCGTGACCACCACCTGTTCCGTCATGGACATTCCCAGCAGATGTCCCATGTCCGGTATCACGGGCAACCTCATCAGGTTCAGAATCGCAGTTCTTGGAGCTTACACAACCTGCAGAGATGCCCCGCACCAGCAAAGAGCCCAATGGCAGAATGGCCAATCCGAAACACATTTGAGAAACCAGCATGGTGTCCGAATGTAGGTGAGTGAAATTGACGCTATCCCTCGAAATGCGCGCGTTTGTGATGCTGCTGAGCTGAGAGCGGCTGAACAGCGAGGAATGGCAATTGCGGGCGAAGAATCAAAATTTTGGAGCAAAGGATGGCCTCTTTATACACATCCTGATAAACAAGGACAAGGAAGCATGTTTCAAAAATTGATTCATGCCCCTATGTGGTTGTTTGTGCCCAATATCACACGAAATCACATGGCGCAAATGTAGGCTTTCATTCCCAAATCAGATGCGCCTCAGCAACCCCCTCACTTCCTCCCTTACACACACATAACATTGAAAGCATAGAGCATAGAACGTATAAAACTATCCAATCGTGTCGTTCGACTTCGGGTGTACTCTGCTATGGTGTCAGCTGGCATAAATCATGTCTTTGCCTGTTAAGTGCTTCTTTTCGCCGCACAGTGAGTCCATCTTTAGTTGGGCTCAGGGGCTGATTGGGGGACATGAGTTGTTGTTCAGGGATGGTACTGTGATTTTTTTTTCTCGTTACTGGCACGGACCGACATCTTCTCAGCTGCACCGTTCACGCAAGAATTTCTCCCGAGCTCTTGGTGCTTCTGTCCCTTCTGAATCTTCTCCATCACGATGGACGCTCCGTTTACCGGGATAAATCTTGTAGACTGAGAAAGGCCCTGCCATTTGACCTCCTGGTCTATACGTGAGCCCCCGGTGGGTGTCGCGTAAAGAGATAAAAGACCACCTTCCTCTTTCGGACAATTTCCGGCGCGATTCCGATGTGATCCCCGCTTACAGCTTGGCAATCACAGCCGGCAGCAGCGAGCACCTAGGCATGAGTATTGGACTGACAAGCTGATGCTAGGGCCACTCACTAATGCTATGTCAAGGCGACAGATGCAACACTCATCTTTTCTGCATGTGACTGGCAAACTTTGGTCGCAGCTTGGCTCACATAGAAGAGCTCTAGCGCGGCACTCAATGAGAGAAGCCTTCAACTAGCTACCGTAGTACATGGCTTAGACCCAACAGCCTTTGCTTGCGACTCTCTTGTATCATGGGCTACGCTCTTGCCAACACAAGATACGCAGGGACTTTTTCGCTGGCTGCCTTTGCACACGGTGTACGCAGGTATCTTTTCGCCGGCTGCCTGAGCCCACAGTATACGCAGGTATCTTTTATCCGGCTGCTATCGTCTACTGCATACGCAACGACTTTGATGCTGAGGCTACCACATCCACAAAGTACGCAACGTCCTTTTTATCCATACACGAACAGCATCTATGCAGCATAAAATGGCTCTTCAACATCCTCCACAACATTTCGCTACGAGCACGAGCAGGCGTTGATTTTATCAGCGTCTACAGAAACCATCATCAAGAGACACTATCATCGACTGCGTCTGGACACTTCTCTAAGTCTCGACCTTTATACTGCCACTACTAGTGCCTACTGGATACACAAGGACCCTGATATTGGCTGCCAATGCCGACTGAATACACAACGACCTTGATACTGATGCTACTAGCGCCCACAGGACAACCTTCTTGAGTATTCTGACACCTATCAGACCCTCGGCCCTCGCATAGCTCACCTATTGTCACTTGGCTATGCGCGGCTTCGCTCTCTTTCATTCTCTTAGCTTCATCGCTCACTTGCTTCGACCAAACTGTTTGCCGACTATGCGCCGAGTGGCTCTCTCGCTTTAACCTACTTGCGCGCTGCGTTGCTCTACACTTCATTGCTCACTTGCTGCGACATGGTCGTGCGCTTCGTTACTCACCTGCTGCAACATGATTGCTGCATTTCTTCCTACAACAAGCTCATTCTTTGCTCTTTACCAACTACAAGCACTAAGCGCTCTTCCTGAACATGATTCACAAGTTGGCACAGCCTCTGAGCGAGATGTGCTCGCTATAAATGCCTTCTATTGATTCTGCTCTCATGCAACATTGTTCATCATCACCACGACTCGCTCGCAGCAAAGCAAGACACCTCGTGACAGAAGCTCCTTCTTTGTGCGCGCACTCTTAGCGAGGCTTGATCTAGTCAAAGCCCCCGTCATCTGCTCCGCTATCTGTTGGCCTTCGTGTACGGCCGCCATCTCTTCTCGCAGCATTATCGATGGAGGTTCTGCTAGTAGATCACGTCGACGACTAGCGCATTCTCTAAGCCAGTTTGGCAATCACTCAGTTCGCAAAAGACACCTCAGCTGCATCAATGTCCGTCCTTTATTCATGCAACACCATCGCTTTACGAGCTAGCCTGCCAGCAGTTCCTGCCTTATTCTCGCCTTCACCGTCGACCACCGCAGGCTTGATTTTCACCTCAATTGTCAGCGAGCCAGCTCAATCTCTATTGTCCTCGCCAAAGACGGTGACGACACAGGAAGTTACATTCGAAGCACGGCCTCTGCAGTCATGGACACTTTCAAGTCACTAGCAATCAAGCGAGACGTCTTGTGGCAATGCTCCATCTTTTTGCGTTGCATCTTCAGCGATGTCTTGGTTTCAAATACGACCACCATCTGCTCCATGACTTGGTCCGTCGAGTACGGGCGCTTAGTCTTCTTTCTTTACACTTCTCTTTAGCTCTTTTGCAGATACTGAAGCTGATTACGATGATGAAGAGTCAATCCACTGGCTCCCCTTGTGGTTGCTTGCCTCGATGTTTCATCTGAAATTCATAACCATCCATCGCCGCCCTCACCGCAAACAAGCTGTACTGTGTCAAGAGATGCGTAGATGGTTGATTACCCTCTGCATTGCATCCATTATCTCTTGCGACACCCTCAAACCCGTTTCCGCGACTTGATTCGACCCATAGACTTAGGGGTTAGGGTTAGGGGGTTAGGGTTAGGGTTAGGGTTTTTTTTAGGGTTAGGGTTAGGGTTAGGGTTAGGGTTAGGGTTTAGGGTTTTAGGGTTAGGGTTAGGGTTAGGGTTAGGGTTAGGGTTAGGGTTAGGGTTAGG